>CM052543.1:53489836-53535247 GCA_028533065.1 Trachops cirrhosus | reverse complement strand
TCTTTCTGCAGTCCCCTGTATGTCTATTTCTTTTCCCCAATTGGGTAAATTTTCTTTCATTATTTTTTCAAATAAGTTTACAATTTCTGGTTCTTCCTCTTCTCCTTCTGGTACCCCTGGTATGTTTAAAGTTGTTAGAGGCTCCTTTTTTCTTTTTTTTGAATTTGTGTTTCTTCTTTCTTTTCCAGTTGAATGTTTATTTCTTCATTTTGTTCCAAATCGTTGATTTGAATCCTGGCTTCCTTCCCTTCACTCTTGGTTTCCTGTGGATTTTTCTTTTTTTTTTTTACTTAGTATAGCCTTCATTTCTTCCCTTATGCTTTTGCCTTACTCAGTGAGTTTTCTGAGCATCCTTATCACCAGTGTTTTGAACTCTACATGTGATAGGTTGGTTATCTCCATCTTGTTTAGTTCTTCCTCTGTTTTTTTTTCTCTTCTATCATTTGGGGCACATTTCTTTGTCCCTTGGATTTGGAAGCCCCCTCTGTTTGTTTCTGCATATTAGGTAGAGCTGCTTTTACTCTCTGTCTTAGCGTACCCATCTGGATGAATATGGCTTCTTTAAATCCTTGGTTGTCATTTTTCCATGCAGTTCAATTTTCTGGCAGTTCTGGGTGTTTTTTGTCTTGAAGTTAGTTGTGATACTTCTTATGGTTGTGCAAGGAGGTGAAGGTCATCTACCTATGCCTCTATCTTGACCGGAAGCATCCATTTTTCATTTTTGAGGTATCTCCATACTGCTTTCCACAGTAGCTGCACCAATCTGCATTCACAACAACAGTGCAAAAGGGTTCCCCTTTCTCCACATCCTCAGCAGTACTTGGTGTTTATTAATTTATTGATGATAGCCATTCTGAGAAATGTGAGATGATATCTCATGGTGCTTCTAATGTACATTTCTCTGATTGTAAGTGACACTGAGCATCTTTTCACATGTCTATTGGCCATCTGTTTGTTCTCTTTGGAGAACTGTCCATTCAAGTCCTTTGCCCATTTTTTCCTTCTGCTCATTTTGGGCTTTGTTTGCTGTTTTTTCAAGTTCCATTTAATCTCAAGTTAGATTGTTTATTTTAGCTTTTTTTGTTTGTTTGTTTGAGATGGGCCTGTAATGTTATGAACTTCCCTCAGATTTGCTTTCTCTGTGTCCCACAGATTTTGGATTGTTGTGTTCTCATTTTCATTTGTTTCAAGGTATCTTTTGGTTTCTTCCTTGATCTTGTTGTTGTTTAATAACATGTTATTTAGTTTCCATGTCTTTGGGTGCAGTGGTAGGTGGGCATTTTACAACTTCATTGACTTCAATGGGTAGATCTTTCATAGAGAAAATCAGCAAGGAGACAGTGGCCTCAAATAGCACACTAGATCAAATGGATTTTATGAGTGTCTTCGGAGCATTTCACCATAAAGAAGAAGAATATCCATACTTTTGCAGTGCACATGGAACATTTTCTATGATAACCCACATGTTAAGAAACAAAACAAGTCTCAATAAATTTAAGAAGATTAAAACCATATCAAGCATCTTCTCTGACCATAATGCTATGAAACTAGAAATCAATCACAAGAATAACCCATATATTTTCAATCCAAGTGTTATGAAATGTATAAATGTTTATATATATAATGTTATGCTATATTATACTATACTATATTATATATTTTTAAAAGATTTTATTTATTTATTTTTAGAAAGAGTGAATCAGAGAAGAGAGAGACAGAGAGAGAGATAGAGAGAGATGTGAGAGAGAAACATTGATCAGTCAGTTGTCTCTTGCAAACCCCCAACTGGGAATTTGGCCCACAACCCAGGCATGTGCCTTGACCAGTGACCTGTTGGTTTGTGCGATGATACCCTACACAATGAACCACACCATTAGGGCTATATTACGTTTCTTCTTTTTTTAAGATTTTATTTATTTATTGTAGAGAGGGGAAAGGAGGGAGAAGAGAAGGAAAGAAATATCAATGTGTGGTTGCCTCTCATGCACCCCTTACCAGGGACCTGGCCTGCAACCCAGGCATGTGCCCTGACTGGGAATCAAACCAGCAACACTTTGATTCACAGGTTGGCATTCAATCCACTGAGCCACATCTGATAGGGATAATTTTCTTGCTAAAGTCCTATGAGAGAGATTGAGCAAGTTCTTTTCTTGTCCATCATGAAACTTGAACATTAAAAAGCATGGAAACTCCAACAAAAGAGCAATGGTAACATCATTGCATACTGACATAACAAAAATATACTTTTAGAAAAAAATTATGTAATGCCAAATAATTTAAAATTGTTTATCTGGCACCTTTGAAGCAGTAGCAACAGGATTGTGTTAAAATTAAGAGACTTAATCTGCCCTTAGTACTGAAGAGAGTGGACTACAAACCCTAAAGGAGGCCACTGCTTTTTCATTTGTTTTAGGAATGAACAAAATTTAAATCCTGGAGTATAATTTTCACAAATTAAGCATTTTCTGGATCCAAGCCAGTATTTCTCGAGTAATAGGCATAAGAAGTCTGTAAGCTAGATGCATCTTACTGCTAAGATAAGAAAATGATCCTTTAAAAATATATCAATATTTTAAGGTTGTAGAAAGTTATTGCTTTTTTATTTTCTATGACTTTTTACTTAAACCATTGGTGTCTTCTATTATTTACCAACACTATACTCAAGTTTAAAATGGCATCATATTCAGTACAATTGCATGGTTTGCTAATAATTAAAATATAATCTTTCATGTTGTTTTGCAAGAAGTACTGTGACTTTGGGACAATCCCCACTGTGCCAATTTTGAGAACTATTGATCTAGAGCTCTAGTCATCTCAGTCTGTCACATTCACTGTCAGGCAGAACAGGGTCCCAGGGCCATGGAAGAACATTTGTGGACTTCATATTATTGTCTGTGGTGAGTGTCCTATCTTCAGCTTAGACAAATAAAAGCTATGTCCTGGCATATTTTTATATCTCTAAACAGCAAACATAAGCTTCTTTGCTCTGCATGACTTATGAGGAGTTTTATTTTCCTTCTTCCTAATAAGTAGATCAAGTTGTCAGTCTGTGTAAAATCTGCATGAAAGTGTCTCCTAGGGTAAGTCTGAGGGTGTGGTTACTTTGGCAAACTTGGCCATCATTTCCCTGGCTGAAGGCGCAAGAGGTACATTGCACAGTAGCCTCTTCACGCTTTCTGATTATATCAACATCTACTTTCTTCCCAAGAGCAAGAGCCACAGGCTCTTGGGAGGAAAGCAGGAAGCTGTCTCTTTATTTACCACTTTGTGGCTTCTAATTTTCTCAGTTACAAGAGGTTGTGCATGTTTCTCCTATCAACTATCCCCAGGTTATCTCTTTGACTATTGAGGCTTAGCAAGGTCTGACATAAATGAGGTGGGGAGTTTGCGTCACCACTGTGCACCTTTATACAGAATGCCATCAGAGAATTTTAGTTGGTTAAAATTGGGAGACAGTGACACACTAGCAGTTTAATTCGCCCTCTGACCCCTGAAAGACTATGTGCCATGGGTCAGGTTACTAAATTTTATCAAGTCTAAAATGATTCACTTTCTCTCAAAAGTATTTTCTTTTTCTGTGTTTTGAAAGCTGATTCCTAGTGATGGATTATTTAGATCAGTTGTAAAAATTCAGTTTAAATTCAGTAACAAAGTTTTTGAGGCCATGAAGATTCCCTTCAGGTAGTTTTGCACATCTCTTTCCTGAATCATTATGCATTTGTTTTACAATTGCTATTCATTTCCCTGGTTTGTAACTTCTCCATGGTGCCCCACTTTTACCTCCATCTAGTGCAAGTTGGGTCTCTGAGACAGGCAGACCTAGCAATAGATGAAAGGATTTGTCTGCCGTGTAATTCCAAAAAATCACTGCCCCTAGAAATGCCATTAAAAATGGCAGTTGGGCCTGGGTAAAGCAGGCAGCCCAGAGAGTTCATGACATTGCCCTTTCATTCCTATAAAGTCATTTTCATTCCAGAATGACACTAATTTCAATTAATTGTGCTAGTTAATGTTTAAGAGACACTGTCGGTTATATTAGTAATCAAGATATATTGTGTCTTGTACTTTCCATTATCTTTTGAGCATGTAATTCTGTTGGAAGGAAAAAAAGTAATTAGTTTTGCTCAGAATGATTTATTCATTACAAATATATTCTACTTATTGTTTCTGATTCTATTATTTCTTTTTTTAGAGGAAAAGAAGTATGACATTCATCATTTAAAAATAAAAGCAGTATAAGAGACATATTTTCATAAAGTCCTGAATGACATCATGATGTGAATTTGTATCTGAATTATGCTTCCTGAATAATAAGAGAACACTAATTTGTGCACTGTGCTGGATCTTTTTTCTGGAAACCCTATGCAGTCATACAACCATGAGTTTAAAAAACAACTCTATTTCTATGTCCCTTTGATAAGTGGGCTTAACCTTTTATAGCCTCACTCTATAACCATTTATCATTTTTCAGTCTGAAAAATGGGAATAGTGATAGCAACCTTTAAGAATGTTGTGCGTCCTTCTGGCTAAGATTGAGGTATAGGTCCACTCATATTGCCTCCTCATACAACCATAAGGAGGATAACAACCAATGTAAAAACAAGAAACAACCAGAACTACCAGAAAATCAAACTGTATGGAAGTCCAACAATCAAGGGTTTAAAGAAGAAATATTCATCCAGACTGGTAGGAGGGGCAGAGGAGGCATGGTGTGGCACAGTAAGGCAGCGGTTGGGGCAGGCCCTGGAACAGGCAGTCCCACATTCACATATAGCAGATAAAAACTGGAGGAACAACTGCAGAGCTAGCAATCTCAGGTCCAGGCCATATTGTGCAGCCCAGGGTTCCTATGCTAGGAAAATTAAGCCTCATAACCTCTTGCTGTAAAATCCAATGAGAGTTGTGGCAGAAGAAGACACTGCTGGTCTCTCTGGAGAGTCCATTAAGGACCCACAGGGTCTTAGAGCATACCCAAACCCACCCACTTTAGGAATCAGCACCAGGGCAGCAGCGAGGAGCACTCTAGTTTCTTACGGGAAGTGGTGGAAGAAACTGAAAATGGGATGAGAGCCTAACAAGCAGCATTGTTCCCTCTGTGACCCTGCACCCACATACAGTGCCACAAAGTGGCAAAGCAGGTTGCCCTACCCTGGTGAATATATAAGTCTCTACTCCAGACAACTTAATAGGTGCTCTAAGACAGTCAGTTAAAGCAGTTCTACCTAATACACAGAAACACAAGGAGGCTGCCAAATTAAGGAGACAAATATGGCCCAAAAGAAAGACTAGAACAAAATCCTAGAAAAAGAATTAAGCGAAACAAAGATAGGCAACTTATCAGATCCAGAGTTCAAAACACTGGTGATAAGGTTGCTCAGATAAATGGTTCAGCCACAGAATAACAGAAGAAGTGAAGGCTATACAAAGCGAAACAAAGAAAAACATACAGGGAACCAAGAGTGAAGGGAAGGAAGCCAGGATTCAAATCAACGATTTGGAACAAAATGAAGAAATAAACATTCAACTGGAAAAGAAAGAAGAAACACAAATTCAAAAAAAAGAAAAGGAGCCTCTAACAACTTTAAACATACCAGGGGTACTAGAAGGAGAAGAGGAAGAACCAGAAATTGTAAACTTATTTGAAAAAATAATGAAAGAAAATTTACCCAATTGGGGAAAAGAAATAGACATAAAGGGGACTGCAAAAAAAAAAAAGAAATAGACATAGAAGTCCAAGAAGCACAGAGTGTCCCAAATCATATGTAGGTATGATTTTGCTAAATGCTTTTCTGCATTTAATATTGAGATATAAATATTAATTGATTGGTATTTGATAAGATTATTATAGTTTTGTTCTGGTTTCTATGATGGCAACTATATTTATATATATATAAAGATTTAAAAATGTTAAACAAACTTTGCATTACATTGATAAAGAAGGTCATCTAATAATATAAAGAAGTTAATTAATCAAGAAGACACAAAAATCCTACATATTTTACTCCTAATAATGGAGTTTTTTAAATACATGAAGAAAAACTGACAGCACAAAGATAAAGAGGCAAATCCACTATTATTGTCAGAGAGTTCAATATCCATCTCTCAATAATTGATAGAATATCTAGGCACAAAATTATATGTAGGTATGTAGAATATTTAACCAACATTTTCAATCAACTTGACCTAATTGACATTCACTGAAGACGTTACCCAACAACAGAATATGTATTCTTTTCAAGTGCACATGGCCAGAAAACAATTAATAAATTTGAAAGAATTTATGACTTGAGTCATAAAAAATTTCTCTAACCATAAAGGAATTAAATTAGAAATTAAAAAGTAGAAGCTCTTTAGAAAATCCCCGAATATTAGAAACTAAATGATATACTCCAAAGTCACTCTGGCAATATGATTTGCTATGAAATCAACTTTGTCTTATATTAAATAGCCACTTCAGCTTTCTATTTTTAAGTATTAGAATTTTCTATATTTTTATGTTTTAAAATTATTTTACTTTTAAATTAGTCATGTCTTTGTATTTAAATTGTGTTTCTTTTAAGTGGTTTGTGTAGTTAGTTCTTGTTTTGGGGTGTGGGTTTTTTAAATAATTTAAAAAATTTTTTTATTACACTTGACATTCAACATTGTATTAGTTTCAGATGAACAGTAAAGTTGTTAGAAATTTATGTAACTGACAAAATGATCCATCTCCCCATTGCCAATGAATCTAGTACTCATCTGAGACTGTACACAGTTATTACAATGTTATTGACTATATTCCTTAAGCTGTACTTTACATCCCTGTGAATGTTTTTTTTTTTATGGTTCTATTACAGTTGTGGTTTTCTAACTGTACTTCTTTACCACTTCACCTTGTTCACCCAGTCCTCTACCTTCCTACCCCCAATATGGAAATCATGGGTTTATTCTCTGTTTCTATGAGTTTGTTTCTGGGTTTTCTTTTTAGTTTGTTTTTAAGATTTTATTTATTTATCTTTAGAGAGAGACAAAGGGAGGGAAAAAAGAAGGAAAGAACATTGATGTGAAAGAGAGACATCAATTTTCTCTTGTTGCCCCTTGTATGTGCCAAGATTGGCGACTGAACCCACAACCCAGGCATGTGCCTGACTGGGAATAGAATAAGTGACCTTTTACTTTCTGGGATGCCACCCAACCAACTGAGCCACACTAGACAGGGCTGTTTCCATTTTGTTTGCTCATTTATTTTGCTCTTTGGATTCCACATATAAGTGAAATCATATGGTATCTGTCTTTCTCTGTCTGACTTATTTCACTTAGCACAATACTGTCTCGGTCCATCTATGTTGTCACAAATAATAAGATTTCACAAGATACAGGCTTGCAAGTCTGGATATTTTACATTAGATGTTAGACATTGTATTTTACTTTATTTGGTGTTGAACAATTTTATATTCCTGTAAATATTTTATATTAGATGATAAACATTGTGTTTTACCTTATTTGATGTTGGATAGTTTTATACCCTTATAAATATACTTGAGGATTTTTTCTCTGGGTTACAATTAAGATCAGTTAAGATGATACAAGAGTCAAATTACATGTGAACAGAAATCTTTTTGTATATTGATTTTAAGTTTTGTTTTGAAGTCCAATGTAGCATTTAATCTAAAGCAAATTTTTCTCCACAACTGACATAAGATCCTTCTGAGTAGTTTACCCAATATCTTGTAAATTACATATTTTTCAGGTTTAATAGAAGGAGACACTGTTTGACCACTAGGTATTGTTCACTCATATCTTATTGGGTAATTCTCCATTCTCAGGTATTTTCTTTGTATGCGTTCACTGATGAATACCCAAGAAACTTCTAAAGATCACTGTAATTCTCTCTGTGCATCTTCTTTTCTATGAGAAAGTCCATGGTCTTCCAGATTCTCTGTTCCATCCTGTCAGTTGAGGAAGACCACTGGGCTTTATCTGTGTCCCCATGCCACACACCTCAACCTAGAAACTCTCTGAAGGAAGGAGCTGGGTCAATTGTAGGACTCATCTTCCATTTTTCCCATTTCCAGGACTCACTATCCTTTATCTCCTCATGTCCAATGTCTTGAAAGCCATTGTTTCATACATATTTTTCTGGTTTTTACTTGATTCTGGAGGAAGGCTAAATCTATTCTCTGTTTCACTCTTTGACTGGATGAAAATGTTCATTGAATTGTATTACAATATTTTTAAGTTGATTACAAATAATGTCCCTATTTGTAGAATTGATATCAATTAAGTTTGTGTTGCAGTAGCAAATCATCCACTTTCAAGATCCCTGTTCCCCTAACATTGTACTTCCATCAAGAAGTGTTGTACAATATGCTCACTCTCTCCACTAAACACTCCCTCTGGCTGTTTCCTCACTAGTTATACTCTAGCGGTATTAGCATGTTAAACCTCTGAGTTCTCTTCCACACTGCCCTCTCTTTCTGGAACATTCTGAACCCAAATTTTTACTTAATTAAGTTCACTCCTCTGAATCTCAGCTTAATTATCAGGTTCTCAGAAAGGCCTTTTCTGATCCTTGCTTTCCCATTATTTCCATATTAATTACTTTCCTTTTTAATATGATTTATGTTATTTTAAATTTTATGTTTATTTGTTTGTTACTCATTTAATAATTATGTGGGTTATTCTAGTTTATCGATAGCCAGTAGTTTAGTTTGTCTTCCCCCCTTGTAGGCCTAATTATTATAATTTCTCGATGTCTCATAGGGAAGACAGATTTTAATGTCCAATGTAAAAAGTGCATGAAAGAACAAAAATAAGATTATGTTGGAGTTTATAATGAGGGAATCTAATTTTCCTGTTTTAGACTTTTCTGAGATTAAGGAAGTAGTTAATCTGAGACATAAAGGATGAGTAACAGCTAGCAAAGAGGACTGAAGAAAGAAAGAAGGAATTCCTACACTGAGCCTGGGGAAAAGAGATTTGATGTGAAAGCAAGGTGGGGCTAGAATGAAAGGTGATGAGTGATACAGCCACTTTGATATGCTTGAACTGTTGCCATGTCAAAGAAAAATCAATCATAATCTCTGTTGCTTTGAACTTTAAAGGTAAGAGGAATTAAAGTGGTAATTAACATCCAGGGATTTTGACACGATATCAGGAAGATCTTTCTAACATCTGGAACTGTCCAAAAACCAATTGTCTCTAAATGCGACAAATTTTCTGAAATTGAAGACGCTCAAATAAAGGTTCTATGACTGTTTATTCAATGATGATGTAATGAATACCTACCATACACCAAATCATTATTCCAGGTACTAAGTGAACAGAGGTATTCAAAAATAGTCCTGGTCTCTATCTTTAAGCTTAAAATCCAGGAATTATCAGTCTAGATGTAGCAGCAAGGCTTCACATTAAATATTTCTCATTTGAGAATTATTCTGAAACATCTTTGTATTCCTCAAGTTGGCTTGCAGTACTAAGTTTTCCTTGAATGATAGAAATAGTTTATGAATGAATACTAGATTTAAATATTTCCCATATGCATGCTATTTTGTCTGGAACATTTCTTTATACCTCCTCCATTTACCTTGCTAACTAGTACTGATACTGTACTCAGGTATCACCTCCTTTAGAAAGTATTCCCTGGACAAGTGCTGATACTCCTAGTAGTTTAGTATTCCTTTATTGGCCAATGCTGATAATGGTCATCCTGGGAAACATGACCTAGCATCATTTCCAAATAAACTATAATTTTTTTGTTTGTTTATTTTTATAGAGAGGGGAAGGGAGGGAGAAAGAGAGGGAGATAAACATCAATGTGTTGCCTTTTGCACTGCCCCCTACTGGGGACCTGGCCTGCAAACCAGGCATGTGTCCTGACTGGGAATTGAACTGGTGACCCTTTGGTTTGCAGGCTGGCACTCAACCCACTGAGAGACACCCACAAGGGCTTTAAATTTTTGTTAAACTTTTATTTGAGAATAAGAGAGACTGAGGCGAGGATAAAGACATATGACCCTTCTCATGTCCAATGACATTCTTCTCGCTTTCATTGCCACCAACCCCTACTTTATTGCTCCAATATAAAAAGCTCTAATTTTGTAGGCACCTGACCACAACCTTCATTGTTTGGGAGGTCAGCTTTTGAACTGTTAACATTAAACCTCTTCTGTCATCTAGAATGCTATAGCACCCAGTTACTGTGCCAACTGCTTTCTCTTTATCCACCAGGATTCTGCTCTTCCCTTCTTAAATATCTAGCATACATTCTGTAGTCCACTGTGTCAAGCACTTTTCTAATCTCTATGCTCCTTTGCCCCTTTACCCAGGAAAGCATCACTCTTGAGTAAATACAACTCTCTCCCTGTGTTTCTAGCTCCATTCTCCTAAAATTCACTAAGTACAACTGCACAAGGCAGAGAACTTGTTCTATGATTCATGACTACCCATTTTAAGTGTCTCAACAGAGGCTGGCAGTATTCTCATGTTTCTCTAATTAGCCGTCTTTCCTACTTTCTAAAACTATTATTTTAAATCTCCCCCATTCTCTTTAATCTTCTGATCTCTTGGCTAGCTTCCAGCGATTTCATCAGGTGAAACTTTTTTCTGTTTTGCAGAAAAAGTGGAAGCCATCATAATGGGACCCTTTCAACTTTCTGTTTTTAAATTTATAAATCTTCCCACATCCCACCATCCTTTTCTCCTTCCCTTCTGTTAATGGATATGTCCCTCCTCCAATTAAACATTCCCTGTGTTATGAATCTCATTCTCTTCTATGTTTTTAGGCAAATTTCCTATCAGTTCATCCATTTATATCTTCTTTTTGTTTTGTATTATTTACCTTTCTATAGGATCCTTTATAACAACATTTAAACACATTCTCCCATTATCAAAAAAAAAAAAAAAAGAGAGAATCCCTGGATTTCCTCAGCCCTGTCAGATACTATTCAAACTCTCTTCATCCCTTTATAGGAAACATCTAAAAAATAGCCACCCTTATTTTTTATCCTCTATTGATTTCTTAATTTACTCACTTCTGATTTCTACCACTCAGTGAAAACTACTTCTGCTAAGCTCTCCAGTGACTCCTGTGTCAATTATACCAGTAGATGTTTTCAATCCTCACTTTATCTGACTTTTCAGTTGCTCTCCATATAGTTGATGATATTTTATTTCTAGAGTAACACCTTACCTTGGCTTCTTGACACTAAGTGCTTCTGTGCCACCTGTACTCCCACCAACCTCTGCTACCTCTCTGATTACTTCTAAGTTCTCTTGTTTTTTCTTCCTCTTATGTGGTATATGTGGAATATCTTTAGTGCTTTGTCCTGGACCTTTTCCTGTTCTCTTTTCCTCCCCTCTCTTCTCTCTTTTCTTTCGATAGTTCCTACCTTGGCAACTTAATCTGCTTCAGTCAGTTTAATTTAATGTTAACAATTCCTAACTTTATAATGTTTATAAGACAATATATATTATATATCCAAAATATCTCTATTAAAATTTAGACTTCTGTAGCCAAATACTATTCAACATTTTCCTAGGGTGTTGCACAGGAAACACAATCTCATTACTCTGAATTGAAATAATTATCGCCCCCTTCTCCAAAGTGATTCCTCCTCCGGTACAATCCAGCTCAGCGTATGTCCTCTACATATACTAGTTACCAAAGCCTGAGAATATGGAGTCACCTCTGAAGTCTCACACTTCTCCAACACCAACATCCAAATGAATCACAATCTTGGTAGTACCTAGCTTCTAAATGTATCAAAAATATATCAAGTTATTTCCATTTAACTATTGACCAGAGGTGAGAGGGGAGGGAATTTCAGGGGAATTTCAGGGGAGAATGGGAAGGGTTTACAGGAACAAATATAAAGGACATATGAACAAAAACTAGAGGGGTTGGAAATGGGAGGGAAGAGGGCAGGGATGGGTGGATTGGCTGGAATGGGAGTAAAGGATAGAAACTGTACTTGAATAATGATTAAAATTAAAAAAAAGACTTTAAAAAATTTTAAAAAAACAACAACACCCTATTAAAATCACTGTCATCCTCTATCTATCTACTACAATACTTTGATCTGGGCTTCTTATATCCATAATTGCCATCAACAAATTAATCAATGATAGAGTAATGTTTTAAAAGCAAAACTGATCACATTACATCTTTACTTAAAACCCTTATATCTCTTCCAGTATATCTTTGTACAGAGTCCAAAATTTACAATATGTTTGTCTTTAAGGTTTTAAATGAACTGAATTTGCCTACCTCTCCAGTCTCATTTTGTACCACTTTCTCCCTCACTTTGTGTGCTCCAGCACCACTGGCTTGGTTTCAAGGACTTAATTGGAGCAACAACTCTATTTCATCACAGGGAATTTGCTCATGCGTTTTCCTCTGTTTGGACTTCCCCTCTGCTACCACACCTCTTTGCCTGGCTATAGTTTTTTAGGTCTCAGCTTAAACATTTCCTAATCAGGGAAGATTCCCTAGCACTCTAGACTAGAATAGGTTTGTTTATTTTATGTCTTATATCATTGTCTACCTTTCTTGGGAGTGCTTCCCACAAATGCTATTACTTATTTAGTGTTCTGTTTATTAATATAGTCACTGTCTTTCCACTTAGCTGTAAGTTCCAGAAGGATAGGGATCTGTCTGTCTTGGTCATTTATCTTTAACTTTGATATAACACAGTGCCTACCAGAAAATATATCACTCAATTAATGTATGTTGGATGATTTTTTAATGCTATAGGATGGATTGGAAAATTTATAGAATCACAAAACTCTACAACCAGAAAATGCCTTTGTAATCATCTAGCCCATCCTGCTAATGCTATAAATTAAGAATTTAAAGCTTAGAATGGTTCAATTACTTGTCTAAAGTAAAAAAAAAATAAAATTTAGTGGCAGGGTCAGGATGCAGTGGAACTCATCTTCTAACTCCATATTCATTGCTCTAATATATCAAACAGATTCCTGACACAGCATTTTCAGTTTTACAACCTGGTTTTTCACTTACTGAGTAAAACAATACCATATCCAGTACTAATGAGCTCGAAGGAAGAACTGTGTTGTGACGATCAACAGGAAAATGAGTGGCAGCTTTTCCTTCCATTGTGTTGAGTATTGTGGCCCAGTTATATCATTCCTGTGTCCTCCACACATGTTTTTATTTATATTCTGTTAGCCATATTATTCTATTAACCATATTAATGAATATTGCCACTTCGATGATTATCAAAAATGAAATTGGACACTGTTCTTGTTTAGATTAAGTTTCTGTGGAAGAGGTTATTTGAGGATTTGTTTCTGTGTGACCTCATAATATTTTGTAATATTGCACTGCAGTATGGAATTTGCCACTAAAAATTTGGCTGCAAGTTCATAAAAATATAAAAAGGAAGATTTAAATCTTTTACTAATAAGTGCATCTTCATACTTACTAAATACTTAGTCCATTTTGCTCTAAATTTAATGTGAAAATAAATAATTAGAATTTTCTAAGACAGATAAATAGAGATCAAGGGCATTTTTCATTTAGATAGGACAAATATGAGTATTAATTCAATTCAAATCTTGATGAGAAAGCACAGGCCTAGACACTAAGGAAACAAATATAATTAATGTAGTCTGAATTAACATTCATTTACAAAGCGACTGGAATCATATAAACATTCTTAGTTTGCTATCGTCATTATGTGAATTATTTGACTAATTTATGAAAGAAATATGCATTAATTACTATCTCAGGCAATAGGATAAATGTTAAAAATATAAAGATTAAGATTTAGTCATTGGCTTATCAGCAATTTAACATATAATAAAAACTTTTAGGATATTAATATAGCTGTATTTCTTAATATCAAAAATAATCCCCCATTATAAATTCAAACTTTTATAAACCAATTATAATACTTAGGGTGTAGACAAAGATACTGTAACATAAAAACTTCAAAACTACAGTGAATCCATCAAGGTGGTAGATTTTTTCTCTCTTATATAGGAATCCATCCAATCTCAGCAGGGATTTTGCTTCAGATCATTCAGGAACACAGTTACTCCTGTTATAATGCTCAACTATCCCCTAGATTATGGTCCTAATTCCCCTGCTACAAGACAGTTGATTGGCTCATCTTTGTTTCAGTTCTGTGAAGGGAAAAGAGAGAGAAAATGAAATGTAAACAGTTTTCTTTCTAATGGATAAAACTATAAAGTTTAACACATTATGTCTACTAATGTCTATTTGTCTAGAACTTAGTCACTTCTCTCCTACCTTAAAGGTAGGGTAGGAAATGGAGTGTCTTTCTGAGTAATTCTATGCTTAGTTAAAACTCTGGGGCTTCTATTATTAACTGCTTAAGAGAATGAATATACATGGATAATTAGTAGTCTCTGTCATAGTTTTGCTTTCTAGCCACTTATGCAACCTCATCTTTCCTCACAAATACACTCAGACCTTTTAAAATGGAGTGTACCTAAAATCCTATCCAGTAATCTTATCCTATGCAGCTGAAAACCCAGGACCAGAGTGTAATACAGTCATCTGTATCAGGTCTGGAAACATCTGCTTATGATATGGCAACCCATCAACTAAACCCAAGTTATATGTCTTCCCCTAACCTAATATGCAATGGTAGAGTAAGAAAAGGATAACTGAATTTAAAATATCCCAGTCATGATGTCCTGAGAAAGACACAACATCATCTATGGAAGATTGTGGCCAAGGATAAATATGATGGAATATTATTAAGCCATACAAAGGAAGAAGATGCCGACATTATACTACAACATGGATGAACCTTGAAGACATTATGGTAAGTAAAATAAGCCAGACAGAAAAGGATAAATATTATATAACTCTGTTCATATGAGGTCCCTAGAATTCTCAAGCTCATAGGGAAAAAAAAATAGAATGGTAGTTACCAGGGGCTAGAGAGAGGGGGAAAGGAGGAGTTGTAGTTTAGTAGGTCCAGAATTTCAGTTTGGGAAGATGAAAAAGTTCTGTCTAGATCATGGTGAGGTTGCACAACAATGTGGATGCACTTATTGCCACTGAACTTACACATTTAACATGGTTAAAATGATAGATTTTAAGTTTTGTATATATTACCACAATATTTTTAATAAAAAAGAAAAAACACCCTTTCATGAGTGTAAAGGATGAAATATTCAAAGTAGATTTTGGTCCATAGCGAATGTTCAGTTCTTCTGGGCAGGAACTGAGAAAGCCTCCTGCTGGCAGAGTAAGTTCTTTGGTAAATTCCTCTCTTAGTTCTGACGTATCTCCTTTGTTCATGGTCCCTTGTGGCTTTGGTTTTGTGTGTTTGGAAATATTTCCTCTGTCTACCATCCACATCAGAAGTGCATTTACTGGGGCAACTTTAAGGGACTGAGTATTATGTTAGAGATTTAACAATCATAGGTACTTGAACACCAAATGTGTGATTTCTTTGGTAATAAAATTCCTGTCTTCAAAATTTTAGCAGCCTTTTTGTCTATTTGCTTCTAGTCAGTTGTATGTAGAGTAACCACACTCAAAGATCTCTTTTGGACAAGTTTCTTTACAGCCTATAGACTCTCATCTTTAATTTATTGTCTTCTCTACTCTGTTCATGTTTCTTTCCCTTACCTTAACATTGGCTAACTTAAAACCACGTGGAACGAAAGTCTTGGGACCTTGGTTGGGAAGCCAATAATCTTAAAATGATCTTTGCCCCCGGGCTGGCTCTGATGACAATTTTATGTCATGCTCTTTAAGAAATACAAGAAGTTGACTTGAAACCTTTTAAGGGCCCAAAATAATAGCATTTTGTTTTATTTTTTTAAGATTATTTACTTTTAGACAGAGGGGAAGGAAGGGAGAAAGAGAGGGAGAGAAACATCAATGTGTGGTTGCCTTTTTAGCACTCCCTACTGGGGACCTGCCCAGCAACCCAACCATGTGTCCTGACTGGGAATCAAACCAGTGATCCACTGAGCCACACCAGCCAGGGCAGCATTTTAATCCATTGAATTGCATTTCACAGGCAGAAAGATTCTCCATTAGTAGACCTATATTCCCTTTCATCACTTTTTGCAAAAGGGCCACTTCTTGTCTAATTTTATCTGATATCTGTAAAGTACTTTGATAAAAATTTCAAGAAGCAGCCAACATACACCAAATCTCACTTGATGTTTTTTTGTGTGTTCCCCTAGACCTACAAGCTTGGTAGTAATAGTGGTCTATTTCCAAGTTAGTATGCATTTTGAAGCCCCATAACAAGGGCATGTACCTCTTTCTAGCCTTAGTATGATCCTGACTACCTGCTTTGCAACTTGCTAAATCAATGTCACATGTTTTGATTTTTATGATGACTGTATTCCACTTCCAGGAGCCAATTTCTATGATAATACAGTGCAAGCTAAGCACATGTAACCTAAACTATAGTGCCTGAAATAAAGCAGAATTTTTATTTCTTTCTCTGACAACAGTAAAGAAGTGAGCCATATTGCGGGAAAGGGTGGTTAGCTATGATTTACCCACAAAATTATTCAGATTCTTTGGATCTTATTTTTTTGATTCATTTAAAGTACTGTCCTTCCTTTCATGGTTTAAGCATATTTCCTGTATTTGGAAAAGGGGAAAAAAAGAACCTGAATGAAGGCAACTTCCTTTGTAATAAGGATGTACATATCCCTTCTGCTCACATGGCGTTTGTAGAAACATACTCATACCTACTCCTGGCTGCAGGAGATGCTAGGATATGTAATCACTAGCTTGGTACCTATGATCTAGCAGAAACTCAGGATGATTTATTACTAAAATGAAGAAGAGGAGAATAGTAAAAGTTGCAGACTCTGTCACTCCAAAGAAATCCCATCGATATGGAGACATTTGTGTAGCAAGTAATTGCATCACAGTATAATATTTTGGCATATGTAAATTTGAATGGACTACAAAAGATCAGAGGAGGCATAGTGTTGGGTTCCAATTTCAAAGGAGGCTCCCGAAAAAAAATGGACTGAACTTGGAGAACAAGCAAATAGTAATTAGGATGAAAATTTTCCTCTTAAACAAAAGTTCCTTTTATAAAACACAAATACAGAACTCCAAGATGTAAGATCATTCTGTTTGTTAACATTTGATAACTCACAATATTTTTCTAAGGTATTGATTACTTCTAATCAGCTAGGCTATACATAACTGTAAATTTACACACAGACATTCACGTTGCTTTGTCAATATAAATAAGAGTGAGTCAATATGTGACAATAAATACAAAAAATACTTTGACATGTCCAGTCTCAAATTCTTGGAGAGTAAGCAAAAAGTTTGTATGAAGGTTAAATTACATGGAAAATTGTTGAGAAGAAGGTAGACAAGACAAAAGTCAATTTCTACTTTTCTTTTATGTTCCTTGACTTATTTTCTATCAAATCTAACCTAAAACCTTTGTTATGCTCTGAACAATCAGAATAAGATTTGATGAGTGTTGATTTTTCATTTTAAAGATAACCTGAACTGTTATTGCATGCTAGACTTTCATTTATTCATTCATTCATTCATTCATTCATTCATTAAGTACATTTTGAGCACTAACTATGTGCCAGGATGTAAGTAATGAAGAAAAGTTTCCTGTCTTCAAAAGGCTCACAGGCTAGTTGGAGAAACAACCTAGAAAATACATCAACAAATGCAGCCTGATAACTGTTCTGAGAGAACATGGACATAGACTCACAAGTCAGAGGCCGCTGATCAAACTAGGAAGAATCCATGTGAGCCTCTAAAGACAAGAATACTTGTCTTGAGTTCGGAGACTGAGTGAGTATCCCTCAGTAGAATGTGCCTGGAAGCAAGAATAGCATGCACACATGGATGAAGATGTGAGAAAACAGGATATATTTGGGGAAGAAAAATAATTCAAGTACAGAATACCATGTCAGTGTAGAGGAGGAAATATCAGTGTGTAAATATTATTGGAATAGAAACTGGGAAGTTCATTCTCCTCCTGGCTCTCATTTCTTTAGTTCAAAATAATTACTGAGTTCTTACTCATGTTCTAAGCCCTATACTTGTCTCTGGGGAAGTAAAACTAAGCAAATTCAGACATCTACTTTGTCTTTGGAGAGTTCACATTTTATGACAGAGAGAGACAATCAAATAAGATCATGAATGCATATATATAAATACAAGTTATCAGGCTGTGCAAAGACCTAGTGGTATGGCATGAGGAGGAGCTTGGTGAAAAGGGGCTGAGAAAAGGATTCCAGCTTCCCCTCATTCTAGTTGATTACATAAAAATTATAATGCTCTCCAAAGCTTTTTTTATTCTGATGTTTTAATGATTCTAAACTTTATTATCATTTAACATAAATTTTAATAGTCATGGCTTAAGAATTTTTTATGCTCAGAAAGTGAAATGAAACTAGGGTAAAAGTCCAACAGTATTTCCTCAATATTTCAAAGCTGTTTGAGGATACAATCAGAAACATGGAAGCAGGGGTTAAGGACATATGAGGAGGGGGCAAAAGTAGGTTTACAGCTCATTTGAAAAATAATACAATAATTAACAAATAATAATACAGAAATAAAATCTGTGTCTTGTGTATTCACAACTGTAAACCTGCTTTTGCCTCAACTTGTATTTTGGTCTCTTGGAATGCTTCTATTTAAAATTTTAAGAACAATAAAATAACACAAACATCCTGGAATTATTCTGTTAATGGAAATGCCATACAGTAAAAACAACAAATAAAATGATCAACAATAGACAAGATAGTCTTTGGAGAATGTACACTGTCTTGGCAGTTCAAAAGGCCACTGGCAGATCCCTACACACTTCAGGTCATTGGGGAAAGTTGAATACACAGCTCCATTTGAGGTGTAAAGAATTATAGTTCTGAACACATGGCATTCCTCGTTCAGAAATGACTGCATGGGCAGAGGGAAGAGCCGGAGTACTGGCTTCTGGGCATGACTGCTCAATGCTTTGGTGACTTTGGGCAAGTTAGTTACTATCCATGTGCCCCAGTTTCCTCATGTATAAAGTTAAGAAAAATATAAGAATGGCCCTTATAGAAGAGATTTAAGAATTGAAAAATAAAAAATAATCTGAGGAAAAATAGAGAGAGAAATGAATTCCTATGGAAACCAGACGTAGTATTTCTTACATTTTATGCATTTGATGTTTATGGTACTTTT
This sequence comes from Trachops cirrhosus, assembly GCA_028533065.1. Lineage (NCBI taxonomy): Eukaryota > Metazoa > Chordata > Mammalia > Chiroptera > Phyllostomidae > Trachops > Trachops cirrhosus. The sequence goes on along the minus strand of CM052543.1, from coordinate 53,516,085 downwards.
TCCATTATCATTTAATCCCCTTATGTCCTCCCACCCCCAGCAATCCCCACACTGTTGTCCACGCCCATGAGTCCTTTTTCCTTTTTGCTCAATCCCTCCACCCCCTAACCTCACCCCACCCCCAGCTACCATCCTGCTCTCCATCTATGAGTCTACACATTTTTTATAAAAATGAATTTTATTTAATAAACATGCAGTGTATGATATTTTTATATTAAAAATTATCATTGCTGCAGCAAAAATTTGGATAAGATAGTCTATGTTGGTTTCCCTTTATTTTTTCTTTTTGAAATTTTGTTGGTCTATTAAATTTTAGAAAAGTGTTCTGCAAGAAAATTCTAAACATAAAAGTTCATTATTATTTATTTTTATTCACGAAACTTTTATCCAGAGGCTTTAGGTTTGTTACAGAACAGTGCCAAGATGGGGGGGTATGATATACTATTACTAAAAGGACCCCCACTAGGTTCGTTATGTCTGCCCCAGAGGAAAGACGTCTCAGAATGCCAGAGATTTGTGAAAAGGAAAGGAAATGTTTATTTAAAGCTATACAGACTTAAAGTAGTGACCTAATGTCTTCATTAAAATATTAAAGTCCTTTAGGATACCCACAGACACCCACAGTACTTCCTTTTCCCTCTGCTCTAATCTGGGGTACTGTATCCCAGGAAAAGAAGTAGAAGTCTGTGATTCAGGCTCCCCGCACCATCAGCTGTGTCACCACCAGGATCTCCAGTTAATCCAAAGTCATGTGGTACCTTCTCATGGCCCACCAGCAAGAGTCCTTTCACCCCTTTTCTTCCAGGCAAGTCCTGCTTCCTAAGCCACATGGCCAAAGGGAGCACCCCAAAGTCAGGTGGTCCTCACTCTCGCCAAAGCCATGGGGGTCCCCGCCCTAGCCAAAGCCCTGTGGTTCTCTCCTACCAAAGCTTCAGGGGTCCCCACTTTGCCAAAACTGTGTGGTTCTCTCTTTAAATGGCTGTCGAGTCTGGGTTTAAATCCCCGTGCCAACCTTCCTCTGCAGCCCCATTTCTGACTCCTCCTACAATCTGTTACCCCTGCCAGCATTCCTGTATTATTCCAAGTTTACTGGGCTGCCATCATGAGTCTGGGCAGGTGTGGCCCCTTGTCATGGAGCCAATCTTCTCCAAGCTCTCACGCAGGTGCTGTAACCAGGGGGACCTGCCCCCAGTTACATCTTGGGTGGAAGCCACTTCCATTCCCCTGGCTCAAAGAATGGCCACAGCTATTTAACATACTTATGAAACCAGTTAAAAGTTATAGATATGTTAAATGGCCATGCCAGAGGTTAGCTGCCAAGCTATTGCTATACAACACAGCTCTGCATGTTCCTGCTCCATGTGTCCCTTCCCCCAACTCACACCTGTTAGGGGAAGATGTGAGCACGTCCTACATATCTTTCTAATATTTCCTGGACACGTTGAGTTCTGGAACCCATTCCAAATCCCTACTTGGGGCCCTCCTCTGGGCTGCATCCTGTTACAGGTTCGAATTCTTTAATTGCCTTCACATTTGTAAGTGTTATTTTCCAACAAAGTATCTGATAGTTGGGGGCATAGAACCTCTCCAGCTTCTTCAGTATTTCTCAAGGAGCTGATCTAATTGTTTGAGTACACATTATCCAGAGTCTTTAGTTTGGCATTCTTAAATTGCCTTCACATTTGTAAGTGTTATTTTCCAACAAAGTGTCTGACACTAGGAGCATAGAACCTCTCCAGCTTCTTCAGTATTTCTCAAGGAGCTGATCTAACTGTTTGAGTACACAGTAGACATTCCTGAATGATTAAATCAGATGACAGTCTATACTTGTTTTTGTATAGAAATGACAATGAGTCACTATCTGGAACTTGCTGTTGGGCCATTTCTCACCTCTTCCCTGGGGGACTAACCCTTCTTGCATGGAAGAGTCTCAGGGACCCTTAAGATAGTTTCCTCTTCTCTTCAATGTAGTTATTAGTTACTCAACCTCTAGGATTCTCTGCCTACCCTACCAGTTTGCTGCATACTGAGACAGTCTTCCTACTTTTTTGTTTTCTGTTTGTAAGAAAAACATCCAGATCATTTCCATTTCCAGTTTAATACTAATCACTTCTGATATCAGATACGGGATAACAAAGATAATAAACTCAATGAAATCACAATATTTAAGAAATCTTGAGGAGTTCTAACAGGCATGGTTCCTGGTTCTATACTTGACTTCTTAACAGAAATGCTAGCCAGAAGTCCTAACTTTTATTCCTTTACTTTTTATGCAAAATATTATGCAAATATTATATTAGTTTCAGGTGTACAGCATAGTGATGCTACATGTTTATTCCTTATGATGCAATCAGCATGATATGTCTACAAACCATCTGTCATCATACAAAATTGTGATGATATTACTGACTACATTCCCTTTGCTGCATATTACATTCTTGTGACATGTTTATTTTATAACTGGAAGTTATAAAATCCATGCTATTCCAAAAGGTAATATTTCATTTTTTTATCTTCCCCAAAATTCTACTCTCAGGCTGGTGTGTCTAATCAGGGAAAGAAAATTAACATCAATTAAGTTAATTTAGAAGCTGTAGTAGGCTGAAAAAATCACTACCCAAATATATCAGTTCCTAGTCCCAGGAACCTGTAAATGTTACTTATAAGTAACATTTGCAGGGGCTTTGCAGATGGGATTAAGTTATAGATCTTAACCTGGGGAGATCATCTTGGATTATCTGGGTGGATCCTAAATATAATCACAAGAGTCCTTATAAGAGAGAGGCAGATGGTGATTTGACAGATGTACAGGTAGATGAGGAGAAGGCAATATGACCATTGAGGCAGCTAATGGAATGGTGCAGCCACAAATCAAAGTATGCCAGCAGCCACCATGATCCAGAAGAAATCAAGACACAGATTCTCCCTTAGAATCTCACAGGTAAGTGTGGCCCTGTCAACACCTTGATTTTGACCCAGTCATCTGATTTCAGGCTTCTGGCCTCTGGAACTGTGGGAGAATACACTTCTGTTGTTTTAAGCCAATCATTTGTAATAACTAGTTGCCACAGCCTCAGGAAACTAATATAGGAGCTCACTTGTCTCAAATGCACATTCTATGACCTCTGCTGTAGGTGACACCATATTAAGGGGTCCTTGCCCTATTTGTTCTCTTCTGCTACTTATTATCAAGCTGAGCATAAACTTTTCTTTCATTATTGAAAGTTATACTTGAGAAATGAGTTTGAGAGGCACAGAAAGAAGGACAACATACTTAACTACTATTCATCCATTTAATAAACATTCTGTAAGTTTCTGCTATGTATTGATCTTTGCTCTAAGTCCTGGATTAAAACTGAATAAGATAGGATCCTTGTCCTTAAGGAAGTCAGTTGATGAGGGGAAGCAGTTGCACATACACATATGATCAAATTATGTGGAAAATGCAATAATGATCATAAAGTTGGGGAGGGTCCTTACAACTTCAAATAAATTTAGCTTTAAATTTTAGGTCTAGATATCATCTCTCTCTCTATAAATATACCCCTCAAAGCATAGCCTTTCCCTGGATAATGAGCAACTCCCTCTCCTACTGACCCCATCTCCAGCAGAAGACAATATCCTGTGCCTGACTAATGGTCACCAGGTCCAGAACATTGACAAGCTAAAGATAACATCTTGACCTAAGTTATGTTGTGATTCCTGAGCCTTAATGCAGAATTGTTACCAGACAGGGGCCTGGCCCTCAGTGGGTCTGCCTAAGGCCAGCCTGTAGTGTGTGGGTTCTTGACTCCATGTAGGGAAGATTTCACAAGAGGAGTCCAGGTGACTATGAGGATCCACTGATTAAAGCTGGGGGCAATGAAATGAGGAAGGACTTAGCATAGCAGAAGCAACAAGAGAGCCTGGGCTGGGCTGCCATAGCTCACAAGGAAGTCAAAGAAAAGGGGGCTTTGGGGAGAGTTGGAGAGATCAGCCTGGGACAAGCTGCCAGCTGCCCATTGCCTCAGATTTTAGGAGACATATGTTTATGGGGAAAGAAGTGGGAGAATGAAAAGGAAATGGCACAGGCTTCTTTCCAGAGGGAGAGTGCACAGGCTGGGCCCTTTGTCTTGAGTTTTTATCTCTCTTGCAGGCAGGAACCTTAGGGGAGGCCTCAGGGGGCTGGTTTCAGTAAAATATTAATCAGTTTTCCAGGTGTGTCCTTTCAGGGTCATGGTCTCCACTGCTAGGATAGTGGCAGGGCAGGGGGCTTTAGTCATTGCAGTTGGTCCTGGTGTGGCCCACCTGGTTTTGCTGCTTCTCTGGGCCTGGAGCTGAAACACAACAGAGGCCTAGATGTTCTCTCCATGGAGGGAAGGCCAGTGGAGGAGAGGTTCCTCTGAGGGTGAGGTCCTTGTTTTCCAGTTTTTCCCTCTGCCAGGCACAGGGGGCCTTCTGTCCGGTGACAGTCTGAACCTGGCTATAAATTGCTTGGCCATTGTGTGGAACTATCTGTCTCAGTTTCCCTATTCTGCTTGACAAAGAATTTTCCTAACTTCTCACTATCCTGTCTCAGAATGATTCTCTGGCTATTTTCTCATGAGATGGGACAGAGAGACTGGGAAAAAACCTCAGACTTTTTCTCAAGATCTGAAAATGTGATTATTACCTTTATCTTATTTCTGACTAATCAGCTCCCAGCATGACCTGGAGCCCCTCACTCATGGTGTCTTGTAATTTTGCCTTATGTAATCTGTAACTTACATGCCATCCATCTGGGAGTTTAGGTTTGGGAGCATCTAGTTCTCCTGGGTGGCACCATTAATAATAAAACAGTCAGTATTTCACCACTGCAATTCTCTGTTTTCAGTGGTCAACATAAGAAACAATCAGATCTGCAGAGGATTTTTGTGAGTTTATTTGAGTCAAACTGACAATTGTTGGGTAGCAAAATCTGAATGGATTGAGAAATGCTCCAGAGAATGGTGATTTAGCACTGTATTTTATACATTAAAATCAAAAGATGAGGCATAAGGGGTTGCAAGAAATCGATTGGTGATAGGGTTGGGGGGCTGGGAGAAGCAAATGGAGGAGGGGGCCTCTAGGACTAGATAAAAAGTAACATGATAGACACTTTTACACAGGTGGCTACTGTATAGTTAGCAGTCAACAATTAACATGATAACAATAGCAATGAGGGGATTTGTAGTCTCCTGGTGCGGAGCCTGTGCTTTGAGGGGTGAGGAAAAAGAAAATTTGACATTCCAAAGGTATGTTATCATAGATGCAAAAAAACAATAGACTTGGTTATGGTAAGATTCACCTTTGCTAAACAAAAATAGCAGCCTAGGATGTGACTACCTGCCTTGGATTTTAGTTAGAAAGTTTTTATTTCAGACTATCCTATGTGGTTACTTTAGGTCTTTGAGTTTGTAAGGCTGCCATGCAGGCCTCCCCTGAGTGTGTCAGGTTTTCCCTATATAGACTGTTTTCCCCAGTGTTTGTCTCTGCTATCTCCAGTAGGAAGAGCTCTTTCTGTTGTATAACAATAATGTGCATAGAGTGTTATGACCCACTGAAGAATGCAGAGATGACAGGGTCTTTGTGAGAGTGGAGGAGAGGTGGGTTAGGAAAAGCTTCATGAGAAAGATATGGCTCCGAGTTGCCAAATAAAGGAGAAGAGTAATAAAAGCAGGCAGAAGGGGCAAACATTTATCAATTTCTTCGCCAGGGATTTCATGTATGGGAGGACATTGTCTAACAAAAAGATAAAAATTCTGTGTTTATGAAGCAGTAAACATTAGGTCAAGAGCATTTCTAACTGCCAAATAGCATAGGATGATTACTACTCTCTTACCATTATTTCAGCTGATAGCAAAAGTATGTCATTTAATTTCTTTTCTTTTGCATTCTTCTCTTAACAAAAGTGTGATTTTTTTCATTATGATTTTTTGGAATACTGATATAGCTATAGAATTCCCTCCTCATTGCTTTCCAGCCCTTCCCAACTTGGGAAAGAAGACGTACTAACTACTTGCACTAAATAATCTGGCCTAGGGAAAATTGTATTGAAAAGAAACTCAATAATGAGAGTTTCTGCATAACAAGGGGATAGCTCTGTCTCCTGGAGATAACTTGCAGTATTGTTTCCTTGTAAGTCAACAGAAGCATAGAGCTCCTGTAAGAAAATAGTGATAACAATCAACATTTGTTTAGCATTCCGGTCATTTTACAAAAGGGTTTCACAAAGGTATCTGATAATGGGTTGTCTGAGTCCTAAACAAATACTGTTTTAACATTTCAGGCAAGTGTCTTTTTAATTTATTTTTCATCTTTACTGCGATGTTATTATTTTAATTAACATGATATTTTTCCAGCTTCATTGAGATATAAATGACACGTAACCTTGTGTTGATCTGATGCACATACATTGTGAAATGATTGCCATCTCTACCTTTAGCTAACACATCCATCACCTCACATAGTTATTTCTTTTGTGTGGTGAGAACACTTAAGATCTACTCTCTTCCCAATTTTCGAGTATATAACACAGTATTTTGACTATAAGCAACATGCTGTCCATTAGATTTCCTGAACTTAACTCATTGAATAACTGGAAGTTAGTACCCTTTGACCGACATCTCCCCATTTCCCCCACCTCCTCAAGAAAGTTTTAAAATCTCTTTTAGCTTCAGTTTCCTTGTTTTAAAGTGGTGGCACTGACAGCCACATGGCTATTGTACAAGAACTGAATGAGATTTTGTACACGAAGTAACAAGGATAGTGCCTGACATGTTCACAGTAGGGGCTAGACTTTTTTTCCCCCTGGGAGTAGCTGAACTTTTAAAACAATGTGTTTTATTCTACTATTCTTCAATTGCTTCACTCCTCTCAATTCATGACAAGAACCAAACCATTTTTCAGGCCCTCCTCACCTCCCATCTGTTGGGATTATGGCGCTGGCCTGGTTACGCGGGGGCGTAATTCAAGGAGCACCAGTGTGTCCCAGAATCTGAACCTTCTCCGGTGGTGATACTCCTTGGGCTCTCTGCTCTTTTTCTGGTGCCTTACGTAGTTGTCAACAATTAACATGGTGTGAAACAGGGTGTTATTTACAAATAACATGTTCCCTGAGTACTCCAGGAAGAATTTTAGGTAGTTTTCAGGATTTGATTATGCATGAAACAGGAAAGTTATATATCAAAAAGATATGACAGACTATCAGAAAGAAAATTTGGTGGAATATAACTGGGATTTGCTAATGGATCATTCAAGCTTTAAACTGAATCAGTTATTAATCAGTTCATGAAATTAATTGATATAACTACATTGCAGTTGGTAAAGAAAGTGTGATTTCATGAAATATTAGTTTCAATTACATATTATGGCATGTATTGTAAAATGTATTGTGTTAAAAAAAAAAGAGGGGGCTTGAAGGCCATCAGATTAGGCTGCTAATTGTTTACTTTTTCCACTACTTGTTAGTTGTCAATGTTGGGAAGTTTCCGATTTAACAAACATTTATTGACACTTACTTTTCATGAGATATTCTTCTACATGAATGATTTTTTTCTCTTCCCTAACACTGATATTTTGCAGTGTAAGGCGGGTACCTTGTGTCAATCCCACACTCTTCTCGCCCTTCACCTGGCCTCTGATACAGGTTTGAGAGGATTCTGGTTACTAAACAGATTCTGACACTAGGTAGTAAAATGCAAATTCCTAAATAGAGTGAAGGAGAGCTTCCCTAAAGCCCCTGAGAATTATGTAAACTTTAACCCTTAATCTTCTGGGTTCATTTTCCCCAGAATTTGCTTAAAAGCTTTGCGTCAATGTGGGTTGGAGTAAGGATGGGGGGATAGGGAAGAGGGAGGTGGAGGAAGGCTCCAGGTATGGGTTGAGAAGGGGACGACGTATCAGGGTGGGATGAGCGGCTGAACGCACGACTGGGAGAAGGGGTCGCTAGTACACAAAAGACTATTTCCGGCCTTAATTTCGTTACCAAGTCTCTTTGAGTTGAACTTTTTTTGGGAGGGGAGGGTGGGCGACCTATCCAAAAGAACTAGGTATGTGTGTTCGTTCACAAACACAGAGAAGGGAGTCCAGGGTCTCCACTTCAAGTATGAGTATCATTTTCCACATCTTTGTCTTTCGGTTGGGGAGGCTGGGCTACGGGAAGCCTCTTAATTCCCAGTCCAGGGCATCCTGAGCAGCCGCCGCCACAACAGGCTGGCCCCCAGACAAAAGGACCGGAACCGCAGAGCCGCCTCGCGCAGCCGGGGCTGCTGGGCCGGGCGAGCGTGCGCTCCGCCGCCAAGTGGGCAGCGCAGCCCGGCGAGGCCCGGAGCCGCCGCGCCCGGAAGACCCGACTCCGGGGCGCAGACCCCGCCCGGCTGGCTCAGCGCCGGCCTCTGGGCTTCCACTCAGTCTTTGACCACCGCCCCCTCCCCGGTCCCGACCCGCCCCCACCGGCGCTGCTGTAACCACTGTCTCGGCCGCCGCTGCACCTTCTGGGGTGGGTGGCGAGCGCAGCGCGGCGGGCCTGGCGGCATGGCTGTGTCCTGGAGGAGCTGGCTGGCCAACGAAGGGGTTAAACACCTCTGCCTGGTAGGATGGCGGGCCAAACTGCCCCAGCTTTGGGTCTCTTGTGCAGCAATTTTGATTCATTCTCCGAGCGTGCGCGGGTGGGAAGCTGGAGGTGGAAGTTTTGCCTCTAATTCGAACATTCTCAACTAATAAAACTTTCCGCTGTTAATACCTGCAGACAATAATGATCCCAACCCTGTTCCAATGCATGAGAATTTTCCTATACACTGATGGGGAGAGCGGATGTGGAGGGAGAAGGGATGACTTTAATGAACACTGTTCTTTCTTAACCCTTTAAACATCTTCCTTTCTTTGCTCTTTCTTTTCCTAGATTGCTTCTGCTTGATGTTGTATTTTAACAATATACAACGCTTGGGACATGGTGATATCACTAATTTCTTACTCCTGTTTTGCACTGCCGGGGATGTCTGCAGGTCATTCAGAAGACCTGTTGTCAGCCCAAATACTTACTCTTAGGTGCAGGGACTGAGTGAGGTCAGATTTGTTTTTCTTTGAGTGGTTTTCAACTTGCTGGTTAATTGAAATTGCTTCCTTCAATTACTAACTGAAATTTCATTGAAAGTATTGTGTCCAAGGAATGTACTTAAGGTTTCCATTCATCAAGTAGTGTTTATGTTTAATTTTTGTTTTCTCCTTTTGTATGATTTAGCTTATCTGGCTCTCCCTGAACGTTTTGCTTTTCTGGAAATCCTTCCTGCTGTATAATCAAGGGCCAGAGTATCACTACCTCCACCAGATGTTGGGGGTAAGTGGGAGTTGGGTGACCTGGTGGATGCATTTAATGTGGGCAGACATTGCTACAAACCTTGGTCATTTCTTCCATTCATTAAAGAAACATAGGTTGTGCACTATGAAATATTTGTTATTCTCTAAAGTGGTCAAGTTTTCTTGATTTATCATTTATACTTGTCTGGGTTAAAATAATTTACTCTGTTAAGAACCGAAGATATTGTCTGCTAGAGTGAGGTGGATGAAACTGTCCTAGTGGTGGTGCCTGAGAAAATTTGCTACTTCTTGTCAGCTGCAAAGTGCCCTGAAGGATCTGCTGCTCCAGGAGGACCAGCTAGTGGCAGGCGTTTCGTTTTCACTAATCAAGGCTTCAGCCTCACCACAAGCTTATCCAGAGGATATCTGCAGTCTTTCCTTTTACTGCCATTTCTCACAATATATGTGTCTGATGCAGTATTTATTAATTGACATTGAGAAGCAGTTAATTCTTAGTAGTTGTCTGAAATCTCTGCTTTCTATTGCAAAACAACTATTTAGTCAATGGTTTATTTAAACTGATGATACACTGGACACTTTACAAATATTTTGTTGAAGCCAGGAACATATTCTTCCCATTTTACACTTGGGGGAATACAGGCTAGGGAAGCTGAATGACTTGCTCAAGTACCATTGGATGGTTAGTGTCAGAGCTGAATTTGAATGCAGTGCTGTCTGGTCTTTTGCATTTTTCTCACATTACACAGATTTTCTCAACCTTCACTGGCCCATCTCGTACATTGATGCCACTGTTTAGTATTATTATTCTGTATTAGCTGCCCAAAAGAAATATGAGTAATTTAAAATTTCCCAGTACTATATTAAAAAGAAAAATCCAGTGACATTATACATAACTTTAATAACACATTTGATTGAAAATAATATATCCAAAGCATTATAATAGATTGAAATATTCAACATATGGTCAATATTTTAAAAATTAATAATGAGATATTTTTAATTATTTTTGTCTATTCTTTAAAATATACCTTGTGTTTTATATACTTTTGCACATCAAAATTCAGTCACTAAATTTTGATCAGAAATACTGACCTATGTTTAGATTCTTTTACTTTCTTTTTTTATTGTTGTTCAATTACAGTTGTCCCACATTTTTCCCATTGCTCTCCCCTCCATGCCCCCTAGCCCCCTCTGCCCACAGTTAATCTTACCCCCACACCATGTCTGTGCCCATGGGTCCTCTATACATGTTCTTTGACTTGCCCCTTCCCCTTCTTTGTCCCATTATCCCACTCCCCCCACCCCTCTGGTGACTGTCAGTTTGTTCTTTATTTTCATGTCTCTGATTCTATTGTGCTCATTTATTTGTTTTGTTGTTTAGGTTCCACTTATAAGTGAGGTCATATGGTATTTGTCTTTCACTGCCTGGCTTATTTCCCTTAGCATAATGCTCTCCGGTCCCATCCATGCTGTCACAAAGGGTAGGATCTCCTTCTTTCTTTCCACTGTGTAATATTCCACTGTGTAAATGTACCACAGTTTTTTGATCCACTCATTTACTGATGGGCACCTAGGTTTATATTTTATAAAGTTTTACAGGTGATATAGTGTATTCATATACCAAAGTTGTTCCAAACATATTTAAAGCTTTTCTGATAACAAATGAGTATCAGCTTTTACATTTTAATTTATAATTAATAAAATTAACAAAACTAAAAATTTAGTTCCTCTGTGGCTCCACACATATTTTACATGCTCACTAGCCACGTGTGGCTAGTGGCCACCATTTTGGGTAGCACAAGTGTAGACTGCGGGGGAGGATATTCCCACCGTAATGGCCATATGCACTTACTCTGCTTTAAAGCAAACAACTAGCCACCAATTCGTACAATAAAAAGACATCAGAATATGGGTAGTCATCTTGCTCCCGCTCTCCAGAATAGGAACTGATACTGGAGGGAGAGTTGTGGACTCCAATTATTGGCAAGTAACCATAAAAATATCTCTGACTTTTCTCTAATCTGATGGTGGGAGCCTTTGAGAATAAAGGTAAAGCTATTTAATTTTCAGAACTGAAGTATTCTTATTCATTTTTATCAGTAGTATGCTAGGTGACTGTTCTCACACCAAAATAAAATATTAAAAAAATTTCATAAGAACTGACAGGGAAAAGGTGATCTTAAATGACAGAGAATAAAATAATGTTAGGATTAGTATGTCTTAGCAGTCTTCATTATGATTGTTTTTTCCCAGACTGGTCTGATCCAGACTTGGAGGCAACACGGTCATGGCTGGTTTATGCCTGAGTTAACGTGCTAATCAGACTGTGTATGTCCTAGAAGATGTTTAATTAGGCCATGCTGTGAATATTGGAGTCTTAAAATTATACACGGGGGTAAAAGTCTTTTGAGGGAAGCCAATACAACATCCAGACCAACCAACCAAACAATAACTTACTCCATCTTCCTGTAACAACTATTTTAAAAATTAAATTTATTGGGGTAACATTACTTTTTAGATAAAGGACTCGATTAATTACTTAAGATAAAATCTGGCCCTGGGTGGTGTGGTTCAGTGGATTGAGTGCCAGCCTGTGAACCAAAGGGTCACTGGAAGGATTGCCAGTCAGGCACATGCCTGCGTTGGGGGCCAGGTCTCCAGTAGGGGGTGCTCAAAAGGCAACCACACACTGATGTTTAAAAAAAAAAAGAAAGGAAAAAAATCTGTTTTTATTTATTTTCAAAGAATGGAAAATGTAGTTGCTTGTACTTTAGTGGAAAATACTAATGTGTCGTGACCAACTCTGAGAAATTTAATTTCTTAAATTTTTTGAAATGGTCAAAGCAATTTGAGAATACCATCTATAAAATCCTTCATACTCATGTCCACTTATGTGAGTTGTATTTCTGACATTTTAATGTTTAAAGAGTATAATTTAATTGATATAAACATTTTAATTTGAGAAGAGAATGAGTTTTATGGTAGCAGATTCAATGTCTTGGTTTTATATCTTTCTCCCAAAACTGACATATGTGTATGGACTTCAGTTTTAACCCAGTTATTCTTATGATGCCATGATGAAAATTGTTTTTGCTTTGTCTTACAATTATTATTTTAGACCTTCTAGATGGTCATGAAGTTTTTTTTCTAAACTCTTACTGAGATACCTGTGGTAATTAGAAGAATGTTGTGAGCATTGAGGGTTTTTTTTTTTTCCTGATTTCACAGTGATGATCTTTCTTTGGTCAATCATTATCCTTTAAGTGGTTTGGAAACATTAACTAATTTACCCTCTCAAGAGTCCTGAGAGTTATATTATAGTTAACATATTTCAGAGAAAGAAATCTGATGTTATATGTGTTTCTTACGGTGAAAGATTGGAGTCGCTGGACCAAGGGACCTAGGATTTTAAGTCAGTATTGGTTTCACTGCTGGCCTAGGCAGCTTTACTTTTGCTGGGAAAGCATCTATACCTCCTGTCAATTTCAGAAAAGGATTGATCAGTAACTTTTTCCTTTTATTGCACAAAATGCCATGGTTTCAATATGAGATATTTTTAACTAAGTGTATTTTTTGTTTCCTTTTCTTTTGAATATTCTGCTATTTAAAAACAGTTTACTTCCTATTTATTGACAGGCAAAATGGGTTATATTACTTTGATGTAATCATTATATTCTTAGTCTGTTTATGATAGAGACTGTAGAATTTCAGATTTAGAAGAGAGTTTTGCTATCTTCACTTAGATTTCTTCTCATTTTACCAAAAACAAAAATCAGATTGAAGTGGTTAGGACCCTATTATCACCCACTGAATTTGTGCATTTGTTACCATTCTGGTGTGTTGACCCTGTCAGCTCAATATTTAGCCTGTTAATAATGAACAACTCTATGAACCTACACAAGAACATATTAAACTCTGTACTTAATGGACCTCTAGCTTTTCTCCTTGTGAAATATTTCAAGATGTTTAGCAGTTTAAGAAGTTAAAAAATTATTGATTTATCCCTAAGATCACATGTTTTCAGCACTCCAGTTGTTTTAGACTTGAGTGTGACAAACTATTAAGGTATTATGAGACATTTTTATTTAAATAAGTCCTGATTCCACAATGTTTCAGTACTTAACGTTTAGCCTCTTTGTTTTATACATTTGAATGGCCACTGTTTATTTCTCTTATCAAAACAGCATAGAATTAAGTATTGGAATTAATTTCAGAGATATTTAAATGTACTTTCTTCATTTAGTTATTAATCATATCGATAGCAGATTACATTCATTGAAGACAGTATCAGGTGTTAATCTAAGAGTTTTGTCTGGATTAATTTATTTAATCTTTTCATTCATTCATCCTATAGGGTAGGTATTCTAATTTTGCATCTACGAAATTGAACTAGAGAAGTTCTGTAACTTGCTAGTGAGTGACAGAGGTAGGACTTTAGCTTAAACATCCTGGTTCTAGAGCTTATATTCTTAACCATGGTGCATGCTGCCTTTATCCAACATTAACTTTAGGCTAAGCCATATGGAATTGCCATTTGATAGAACAAAAATAATCAAGTATCAGCCATTTCATGTGGTTCAAACTAATAACAACTATTACAATTCATTAATCATGTGTTCTGTCCTTTTATAATCTCACTTAATTTTTAGTTTTTTGAGGAATCTCCATACTGTTTTCCATAGTGGCTGCAGCAATTTGTAGTCCCGCTAACAGTGCACAAGGGTTCTCTTCTCTTATTCTTAAACTTGAGGCCAACTTATACTGTTAGTAGGTATCCTGATACCTATCGCATTAATTTGCCCAGGCTTCCATAACAAAGTACTACAGACTGGGTGGCTCAAATAACAGAAAGTTATTTCCTCACAGAGCTGGAGGCTGTATATTGTATGCTTTCTCCTGGAGAACACCCGTTCTAAGGGAGAGGAGCCTGCTGAACTGTGGAATGTTATTGGGACCTGGGGGATTGTTCTAGTTTATTATTCTAATTTGACAGATCAAGTTGGTATCATTAAACACCTTCTTTGTAGACTCACTAGAAAGGGCAGTGTGGATGGTAGGTCTTCTAATGTTAGTCAGTGTTTCTAGTTCCTCATGCGAAGCATTGCATTGATCATAAATTTGATTTTTAAAGTGCCTGGGTAATTGTGGGGAGGAAAATCAAACAATTCTAATTCCTTTTTGACAAGATCACGGGCTTTGGAACTACAGGAGATTTTGAATCTTGGCTCAGCATTTATTTCCCTTATGATTGTGACAAATTGGTTCCCTGAGCCTAAGTTTAAGTCATCTATAAAGTTAGGCTTAAACCTTCCTGTTATGTTAGTTGTGAAGATTACATTAAAAAAAAATGACATGTGAAATGCTTAGTGCTTGATGCATATGCACTCGGCAAAAGATAACTATTGTTGTAAATATTAAATAGTATTATTTAGTTTCAATGGCATTAGTACTATGAATAGTACTAAACAGTAATATTATAAATTATTTATGTTATAAGTAAAAATATTAAAAGACATGTGGAGAAATATAAAGATGGAAGGAACTTACTGAGCATGTAGCAGATGGCATTAGGACAGGGAAACATTCCTTCCTTTGGTTGATCTCTGGCCACCTCCCTGATCCTTCTGGACGAAGGAAGGCTATCTGCTGATATTTGTAATCAGCAAAAAACTTATGACAACTTGGTTATAATTGCTAAATGGAATTTCAGCTTTAGATGTAATGCATTTCATTCAAAAGAGCGTTAATCTTCATAAAACCTTGGAGTATTCAACAGATAAACAAGGGAAGTAATGCCTATCTCACAAGATTATTTGTGAAACTTAAAGAAAATTTAAACAAATAATAATAGCTAGAGTCAACATTCATTGAAATGTTCTCTTGAGCCAGATTGTGTTACATTTTTTTGTATGCATTCTGTGTCAGTGTCTTATCTAATTTACATGGTAGGTTCTATTACATAAGAGGAAGCTAAAGTACAGAAATTATAAATAACTTTCTTACGGATTCAAGTTTTTAGCATAAAGCTCATTATATAATAAAAGTTCCAAAAATGCCAGCTTTTCTTTTTCCTTTCCTCTTCTCTCATCCTTTATAGTCACACACAACAATTCACTTAGCCCGTTCTGTTCCTGATAAAACGTGATGAAACTCTCCTTCTTATCTCTGGGTACTGTGCTGGGGATTAGAGGATTTAACGGGTACAGAACTACTTTGAAGAACTGAAAGCATCACAGATGTTAAAAAAAACAATTGGTTGTTATCACATACTGTTTCTGTCTCCTGTTCATTCCTGTCAGATTTTAGGGCTCCAGCCATGGTACTATATCAGAGATCTAGGAGTTGTAAAGGGCAGTTTGGACAGAGGAATGGGAAAATTTTGTCTTCATTACAGAGAAGTGTTATATAGCCATTAGCATCCAATATGCTTTACAGTGTGTACAGTGTTGTCTACTTAAGTGGGATCTTGAAGGCCTGTGACTTGTAGTAATTAATAAGTTTGCTAAGGCATGAGCTAAGTGAGGCAAACATAAAGATAAATTACCTAGGTGGGGAGTGAGTTTACTTCACCTCTTAGTTTCACTGTCTTAATGCAACTGTGTAAAGTGATAAAAGTAAAAAATGTGATAAAAAGTTACTCTTGTGAAAAGTAGTTTTTGTTGCATTCTATTGTAGTAATGGTACTAAAGAAAAAGTAGACCCGTTAAGGAGAAGACGACTTCTCATGATCAGTAGAATTTGTTTACATTTTTAGAAATGGGAAAGTAGAATTTAACAATGACGCTTATCTATGCATAAATAAATCCAATCCATAGTCTACAGAGTAAAGAAAGGAATACTTTAATGGTTTCCATGGGTTTAGAAATTGTTAAAGGTCTTCAGACACATCAAGAATATTAGAGGCCTGATACAGATATTGAGGTGAGAAGAGATGAGTGGTGTTCACAATGTGAAAGCATTTTATATATTTGAGTTTTGTTTTTAGAGTGGGTGCTCCAACACTAAGATAAATTAATGAAATTATAATGAAAGCCTTTCTGGCTGTATTCTTTTATCAACGATAGGGTTTTATAACAGCTGATTCCAAATTGCAAGTAATTTTATTTAATATAATCTGGGAAACTCAGGTCCACTGAAAGGATCTGAAGTGGTAGTGATCCACCCAGGTTTTTTGTTTTTCCTCATGCTGTATTTTTGGTTTTCTTGGTTAACTTAATTTTTTCCTCAATATACTCTCTTTTATTTATTTCTTACTTTTAATAGTTTTTTAAATTGCCATTTAGCCTACTTATACCCTCTTGCACCTTCACCCACTCCCTCCCCCCTCAGTCACCACACTGTTGTTCCTGTCCATGAGTCCTTTTTCTTTTTATTTGACTCCTCTACCCACCCCACCCCCGTCACACAGATATGTCATCCTGCTCTCTGTCTATGAGTCTATCTCTGTTTTGCTTGTTAGTTCAGTTCAGATTTTACATACAAATGAAACTATATAGTATTTGTCTTTCCCTGACTGGCTTATTTTACTTAGCATAATGTTCTGCAGGTTTATCAATGCTATTGCAAAGGGTAAAATATTCTTTTTATGGCCAAGTACTATTTCATTATGTAAAGGTCCCATAGTTTTACCCATTCATCTACTGATGGACACTTGGCCTGCTTCCATATTGTGGCTATTGTAAATAATGCTGCAATAAACATAGGGGTGTTTATGTTCTTTTGAATTAGTGTTTCCGGTTTCTTGGATAAATTTCAACAAGTGGAATTGCTGGGTGCTAAGGCACTTTCGTTTTTTATTTTTGCAGGTAAGTCCATACTGCTTTCCACAGTGGCTGCACCAGCCTACTTCCCCTCAATAGTGCAAAAGTGTTCCCCTTTCTCCACATCCTCACCAGCTGTTGTTTGTTGATTTATTGATGATAGCCATTCTGACAAGTGATAGAGGTAATATCTCATTGTGGTTTTAATTTGCATTTCTCTGATGGCTAGTGACATTGAACATCTTTTCATATGTCTATTGGCCATCTCTATGTCCTCTTTGGAGAAGTGTCTGTTCAGGTTCTTTGCCAATTTTTTAATTGGACCATTTTTTTTGGTGTTGAGTTTTATGTTCTTTATAAATTTTGCATATTAACCCCTTATCAGATGTATTGGTAGATACATTCTTCCATTTTGTGGATTGTCTTTTCATTTTTGTTGATGGTTTCCTTTGCTGTGCAAAAACCTTTTAGTTTGATATAATCTCATTTGCTTATCTTTTATTTTGTTTCCCTTGCCTGAGGAGATATATCAGAAAAAATATTGCTATGATTAATTTTGAGATTTTACTGCCCATGTTTTGTTCTATGATTTTTATGGCTTTGAATCTATCAATTAACTCGTCAATCCATTTTGAGTTAATTCTTGTGTTTGGTGTAAGAAGGTGGTCTAGTTACATTTTTCTGCACGTATCTGTCCAATTTTCTCAACATGGTTTATTGAATAAACTATCTTTAGCCCACTGTGTGTGCTTGCTTCCTCTGTTGAATATTAATTGATTCTAAAGGTGTGGGTTTATTTCAGGGCAATCGATTCTTTCTGTTGATCTATGTGTCTGTTTTTATGCTAGTACCATTCTGTTTTGATTACTGTGGCCTTATAGTATAGTTTGATTTTAGGCAGAGTGATTCCTTTAACTTTGTTCTGCTCAAGATCAGGGTCTTTTTGGCTTCATATAAATTTTTGAAATATTTGTTCTGTGAAATACATAATTTGTATCTTAATAGGAACTACATTGAATCTACAGATTGCTTTGTGTAGTGTGGACACTTTAATGATGTTAATTCTTTCTATCCATGAACGTGGTATGTGCTTCCACTTAATTGTATCTTTTTAAATTTATTTCTTCAGTGTGTTACAGCTTTCCAAGTACAGATCTTTTATGTCCTTGCTTAAATTTATTCCTAGGTATTTTATTCTTTTTGAAGCAATTGTGAATGGGAGTTTTTTTCTTAGTTTCCATTTCTGATAGTTCATTATTGGGACATAAAATATAAATGATTTCTGGATATTAATTTTGTATCCTGTTATGTTAATGAATTCATTTATCAGTTCTAGTAATTGCTTGGTGAAATTTTTAGGGTTTTCTATGTATAGTATCATGTCATCTGCAAGTAAGGACAGTTTTGCTTCTTCCTTTCCAATTTGGATGCCTTTTATTTCTTCTTCTTGTCTGGTTGCTGTGGCTAGGACTTTCAGTACTATATTGAAAAAGAATTGAAAGTGGACATCCCTATTTTATTTCTGATCTCAAGGGGAATGCTTGTAGTTTTTGCCCATTGAATATGATGCTGGTAGTGGGTTTGTCTTATATGGTCTTTATTATATTTAGGTTTGTTCCTTCTATTCCCACTTTGCTGAGAGATTTTATCATAAATCATTGCTGGATTTTATCAAGTGCTTTTACTTCATTTATTGACATGATCATGTAGTTTTTATCTTCCATTTTGTTTATATTGTATATCACTTTTATTATCACTTTTATTGATTTGTTTTTTTTTAGATTTTCTTTATTTATTTTTAGAGAGAGGGGAAGGGAGGGAGCAAGAGAGGGGGATAAACATTAATGTGTGGTTGCCTCTCACACACTCCCTATTGGTGACCTGACTGTAAACCCAGGCATGTGCCCTGACTGGGAATTGAACCGGCAAACCTTTGCTTTGAAGTCCAGCACTCAATCCACTGAGCCACACCAGCCAAGGCACATTTGTTGATATATAACTGTTGTATTAACCTTGCATCTCTGGAATAAATCCCACATGATCATGGTATATAATCTTATGATGTTTTGCTGCATTAAGTTTGCTAATATTTTGTTGAGGACTTTAGCATCTATGGTATGTTCATAAGGGATATTAAGATAATTGTAAAATGAGCTTGGGAGTCTTTTCTCCTCCTGAATTTTTTGGAACCATTTAAGAAGGAGAGGTGTTAGTTCTTCTTGGACTGTAAATTCACTTGTGAAGCCATGCAGTCCAGGGCTTTTGTTGGTTGGAATTTTGATTACCATTTCAGTTTTAGTTGGTGTAATCTGTCTATTCAGATCCTCTGATTCTTTCTGATTGAGTTTTGGAAGATTGTATGTTTCTAGGAATTTATCTATCTTCACCAGGTTGTCCAATTTGTTGGCATATAGTTGTTTGTAATATTTTCTTACAATCATTTGTATTTCTTTGGTGTCAGTTGTTATTTCCTCCCTTTCATTTCTGATTTTATTAATTTAGGTCCTCTTTTTTCTTGATGAGGCTGGTTAAAGTTCTGTCAATCTTGTTCATCTTTTTGAAGCACTAGCTCTTGGATTCATTGATATTTTGTATTTTTTTTTAGATTCTATTTCATTTATCTCTGCTTTGATCTTTCTCATTTACTTCCTTCTACTCACTTTGGGCTTTGTTGTTCTTTTTCAAACTCCTTTAAGTTTGAAGTTAAATTGTTTATTTGAGCATTTTCTAGTTTCTTGATATAGTCCTGTATGGTATGAATTTCCCTCTTAAGACTTCTTTTGCTTTGTCCTACAGATTTTGAGTTGTCATGTTCTCATTTTCATTTGTTTCAAGGTATCTTTTAAATTCATCCTTGATCTCATGTTGACCCATTCATTGCTTAATAACATGTTATTTAGCTTTTTTGTCTGTGTGTACTTTTCAGTTTTCTTCTTGTGATTAATTTCTAGTTTCATAGCATTGTGGTCAGATAAGATGCTTGATATGATTTCAATCTTCTTAAAATTGCAACTTGTTTTGTGTCCTAATATATGGTCTATCCCAGAAAACATTCTATGTGCACTTGAATGTATATACTGCTTTGGGATGAAATGCTCTAAAGCATCAATTAAATCCTTTTGACCTAGTGTGTCATTTAAGGCTGCTGTCTCTTTGTTGATTTTTTGTCTGGAACATCTATCCATTGAAGTCAATGGGGCACTAAAATTCCCTACTGTGACTTTGTTTCAATCAGTCTCTCCCTTTATGTCCATCAAAATGTGCTTTACGTATGTAGTGTTGGGTGTATTAATGTTTACTAGGGTTATATCCTCTTGTTGGGTTGTTCTCTTTATTATTGTATGATTTTCTTTTTTGTCTCTTACTAGACACTTGGTTTTAAAGTTTGTTTTGTCAGTTATTAGTATTCTACCCCAACCTTTTTTTCCATTCTATTTATATTAAATATACTTTTTTATCCCTTTACTTTTAGTCTGTGTGTATCTTTCATTCTGAGGTGAGTCTCTTGGAGGCAGCATATATATGGGTCTTGTTTTCTTATCTATACAGCTACCCTATGTCTTTTGATTGTAGCATTTAAGCCATTTATATTTAGGGTGATTATTGATAGGTCTGTATTTATTGCCATTTTAGTTTTTAACTATTTTCCTCTTTTTTTTTATTTTTCTTCTTCTTAAAGCAAGTCCTTTAACATTTGTTGCAGTACTAGTTTAGTGTTAACAAACTCCTTTAGCTTTTTCTTATCTGGGAAGCTCCTTATTTCTCCTTCATTTTTAAATGATAGCCTTGCTGGGTAAAGTGTCCTTGGTTATATGTCCTTGCTTTTCATCACCTTGAATATTTCATGCCAATTTGTTCTGGTCTGAAATGTTTTTGTTCAGAGAGCAGATGGCTGTTTATGGGAACTCCCTGGTAGGTAACTAACTGCTTTTCTCTTGCAGCTTTTAAGATTCTCTCCTTGTCTTTAAGCTATTACCATTTTAATTATGATGTGTCTTGGTGTGGGCTTTGGGTTCATCTTTTTGGGACTCTCTGCAGTGCCTGGATTTGTGTGTCTTTTTCCTTCACTAGATTAGGAAAGTTTTTGGTCATTATATCTTTAAATAGGTTCTTGATCCCTTGCTCACTCTCTTTTCCATATGGTAAGTTCATGATGTGAATTTGTTATGCTCCATGTCCCAGTCATTCCTTAAAACTCTCTTCATGTTTTTTTTAAACTCTTTTTCCTTTTTGCTGCTCTGCTTGGGTGTTTTTTTCTATCTTGTCTTAGAAATCATCGATTTGATCCTCTACTTTATCTAGCCTATTGTTTATTCCTTCCAGGGTATTATTTATTCCAGAATTTACATTCTTTATTTCTGACTGGTCTGTTTTTATAATTTCTATGTCTTTTTTCATGCTGTTGAGTATGCTTATAATCATTACTTTAAACTCTATATCTGATAAATTGCCTCCATTTAATTTAGCTCTTCTGTATAATACTCCTGTTCTTTTTTTTAGAGCCTGTTTCTTTGTCTTCTCAATTTGTCTGCCTCTTTGTGTTTGTTTCTTTGTATTAGGTAGATCTTCAAAGACTCTGGTGCAGGCAGACTGTTGTCAGGTGTTGCCTGTGGCTGGCTGTGGGCAACCTGTTTGGAAGCTATCATTGATCCACAGCTTGTGGCTCTCTCTGCTGGGCCTGGTTGTGTGGTGAAAGGGTCAAGCTGGGCACCAAGGCTGGCTTTTACCAGCACTAGGCCTGGTTGGAGCATCAGCTAAAGTAGAACTCCCAGTGATCTGCCTGTGCCTGTAGGCTTTCTATTAGACTTAATCGTGGAAAATGCCTCCAGGTATATGCCTCAGCAGCTGGGCTTTATTTAGCTCCACAGGGCCTGGGGAGAGGGATTCCTATGGATGGGGCTATTTCTTTCCCTCAGGCTGATGCTACTTCAAGGGGGAATGTGCTGCCTGAGAAAATGGCTTCTGCAGTAAGGGGAATGACTGAGCACAGGGATCTTGGCAGGTGAAACTTCAGCTCTCTCTCCAGAGCCACCAATGCCAGACTCTCCTCATGTAGCTCTGACCTGCTCTGCCCTCCCTCTTCCAGAGTTCAGGGTAAGTGGCTGCACATGAGATTTTGTGTGTTGGTCTTTCAAGGGTCTCTCTGTGTCTCTAGCTGTCTCTTTCTGGTGGACACAAACCTGGCTGGTTTTCACAGCTGGATGTTATTTGAGTTCCTTTACTGGTTTTTGTGCTGTAGGCTGGGGAGCCCAGTTTGTGGTTTATACTCCATACTTCTCAGGGGGAATCTCCCTGACTGCTGAAATATCCTTCCATAACTTCGGCTGCCATCCTCTCATGCCTCCGCATTCCCTACCAGTTACGTTGTGGTGATGCAGTTTCTGTAAGTCCTTGGTTATAAGGTTTGTCTACAGCAAGTGTTCAGTTGGTTATTCAGGTTGATTTTTCTATAATTTAGTTGTAATTCCAGTTTGGTTCTGGGAAGAGGTTAGTGTGGCTTCCATCCACTCCGCT
This sequence comes from Trachops cirrhosus, assembly GCA_028533065.1. Taxonomy (NCBI): domain Eukaryota; kingdom Metazoa; phylum Chordata; class Mammalia; order Chiroptera; family Phyllostomidae; genus Trachops; species Trachops cirrhosus. The sequence continues at coordinate 53,493,496 of CM052543.1, read as the reverse complement.
GCTATCTTCCATTTCCCCCACCAACATACTCTCTTTTACATCCCTTCCAATTAGCATCTTATCCTTAGTGAACTCTGTGTCTCCACATCTCCAGTGAGAACATGGATTTCAAGGGGGTGGTGAGGTGCCCTAGGAAGAGACAGTTCTGAAACAAGAAAATAAGAACCTCCTATTGAGAACCCGGATGAGATAAGGTAGTTTTTGTTGGCCAAGTTACTTTTGATAATTTACTTTGGGACTTTAAGCTTTGTTAATTCTCTTGGATTGAAAATCTTGGGCCCTAAAGCACATTTATAAAGTGATTTTAGTTATGAAAACAAAGGTAAAAATACATTTTCTTTTTTTATTTTCATAGCTCAGAATATCTAAAGGGAAAACCAAGCAAATTATCAGCAGTGGTCTATACCAATGGATTCCATTTGGAAAACAATGACTCATATTAAACCACAAGAATGTAGAACTTCAATATAAAACTTCTGCTTGAGAAATGGCATTTGCTGTTTGGCATTGTCTGTATTACATTTGTTACCTACCACAGAATTTTTCTGGGGGTTGGGCTTTGGCTTGTCCTATGTGGTACTGAACATTGAACTTTTCAGCTATTTTGATCTTGTACATTATTTAAAACATAAGACAGTGAAAGAATAATTCAAATGATATTCTTGGAAGAGTTTAGTTTCCTGGATCATAATGGATCTACAAGGCTTCCTTAGTTTTTGTTTTCCTGAAGAAAACATATCTTGGACATGTACTGGTTTTAAGGCTTGAGAATGTCATGCTTAAAGAAGAAAATGCATTTTGTTTAATCCACAGATTTTAGATATATGACATTTAATTTTTTAAAGTCTTGAATGACATTCATTCTAATTCTGGTTAAAACCAAGTGTCTGCTATTGCCTTTTCCTAAGCATGGAAAAACTATTAATTTTAATTTTAAATATAGCAACACCTGAAAAAATTCCAGCTTATCAATGGCAACATTATAAAATAGTGAGGAGAACATGGATTTTGTAAACTAATTAGTTTATTCCATGATTCCAAGCCTCTGCTTCTCTTTTGCTCATTAATTTATTTTGTTCACTAGATGCTACTTATAAGTGAGATCATATGATATTTGTCTTTCACCAACTGACTTATGTCACTTCTTTTTTTAAAAAAAATAATTTAATTTGTTGTGGCTGTCAGTGGTTAATACAATTGTATAGCTTTCAAATGTACAATTCTGATATGCCATCTGTATATTGCATTGTGTGTTTGCCTCCCAAAGTTAAGTCTCCTTCTGTCACCATGTATTTGACTGTCTTTGCACTTTAACCTGCCCCCACCTTCCTTTTTCCTCTGATAACTACCATACTGTTGTGTATCTATGAGTTTTTGTATTGATTGTTCAATTTTTGCTTTCAGTTTTATGTCTCACTAAGTGAAATTTTGTGGTTCTTAACCTTTTCTGTTTTCCTTATTTCATTTAGCATGATATTCCTAAGAACCATCCATGTTGTCACAAATGGCAATATTTCATCTTTTCTTATGGCTGAGTAGTACTCCATTGCATATATGTACCACATCATCTTTAGCCAATCATCTATGGAAGGACACTTTGATTGTTTCCATATTTTGGCCACTGTGAATAATGCTGCTGCAAAGAATGTAGGGATACATATGAAGACTGTCCAGATGATGCAGACACCGGCCCACAGTGTCCACATCATTATGGATGAAATGAAACATTCACACGAACTACCGAGTCCTGTGGAGGAAAAGGGACAGCATGGCTTTTCTCTTAAGGGGAGCAAAAGCCTTGGCCCTTGTCGTGACTGGCCTTTATTGGGTTTCCTGGCACATTACATGATGGTCCTCATTTACTATGCACAGGTTTGCTGTAGGTGGTTACCTTTTACAGAAAACAAAGGAACCAATGCTGCTAATAACATCACAGAAGAGGGATATTTGCAAATGAAAAGGCAAAAATGGTTGAACTAGTTACACTCATCCTTGGAAGGTTTAGCATGGATTTTAGGAAGTTACTTTGCAGTAAATGTCCTCAATTCAGGGTGAGGGAGTTTTTAGCAAGAGCAAGACTCAAAGCAGCCTAGGCACATTGCAGGCCTGATTCCCCACGGGAGAACCTACCCATGGGCGTGGGTCCTGTGCATCTCTGAGTGGTAGCTGGGCCCACACCATGCAGAACGGTCTCCTATATCCAGAAAGTATCCATCCATGTACTCTGAAAAATAGAGATATTTATTGCAGAAGATATAAGATACAAGAAACATTGTACATAGGACAATGACACCTCAGTCTCCTTCAAAGTAGGCACCTTGGGACCTCACACAGTTCTCCCAATCATTATGAGTTGCCCTGTCATATTTTCGTGAATCTCATTGATGGTCTGAAATCTCTTCCCTTTCTTTCAAAGATGATTTTATTTTGGGGAAACAAAACAGAAGTCACAGGGTGTCAAATCTGGGCTGTAGGTGGCGGGTGAGTCATCTGGGTGATTTGATGTTTTACCAAAACACTGCATGAGACATGGTGCTTGAGCGGGTGCATTGCTGTGATGAAGATGCCAATCACCAGTTACCCATAGCTGCAGCCTTCGTAATCATCTGAATAGTTTCTGCGGAGGAATGTTGAAGCAAAATTTGATGCAGATTCATTACTGTGCTCTCTCAGTCATTTTGAATTTGACGGCCACACAGTACACGTGCTCACTCAAGGACTGATACAGTGAAGTCGTCATTGTTCATGCATGTGCATTCCAGTCCACCCTTCTTGGCTGCCAGATTGGATTGTGTTGTGCGAACTGTTCTTGTTGTATTAACATTGGCTGGACTGTTTCCAGACAGAACTCATATGTCTTATGAATAAATGTTTTCAAATTTTTGGATAGATACCCAGGGAGAGATTACTGTATCATATGGTAAGTCTATTCTTAATTTTTTGGAAACCTTCATCCTGTCTTCCATAGTGGCTGTACCAGTTTAAATTCCCACCAGCATTTAGTAAGGATCCCTTTTTCTCCAGAGCCTCTCCAACACTTAACATTTGTCTTGTTACTAATAGCTATTCTAACAAGTGTATCTCATTGAGGTTTTGATTTGCCTTTCCCTAGTGCTACTGAAGTTGAGCATCTCTTCATATATCTTTCATATATCACAGTTGTTGGCCATTTGTATGTCTTCTTGGGAAAAATGTCTCTTTTGGTTCTCTGCCCATTTTTAAAATTGGATTATTTGGTGTTCAGTTGTATGAGGTTTTGTATATTTTGGACATTAACACCTTATTGGGGGCATTGTTTGCAAATATCTTCTCCCATTTGTTTTGTTGGTGGTTTCTTTTGCTGTGCAGAAACTTTTTAGGTTGGTGTATTAATTCTATTCATTTATTTTTGCTTTTACTTTCCTTGCCTTTGAGGTCAATTTTATAAAGTCATAAAACCAAGATTTATGAGTTTAGTACCTATATTTTCTTTTATCTAATTTATAGTTTCAGTTCTTATTTAGGTCTTTGATCCATTTTGAATTAATTTTTGTGTAAAGTGACAAATAGCCAAGTTTTAGTCTTTTGCAAGTGGCTGTCCAGTTTTTTCAATACCTTTTTTTAAGTTTTTTATTTTAGTTTATTCATTACAGTTTCTATCCTTTATTCCCATTCCAGCCC
>CM052543.1:53361076-53489336 GCA_028533065.1 Trachops cirrhosus | reverse complement strand
CCATTCGATATAGCAAAAAGAAAAATAAAATACCTAGGAATAAACCTAACCAAAGAGGTGAAAGACCTGTATTCAGAAAACTATATAACACTGAAGAAAGGAATCAAGGAAGACACAAACAAATGGAAACCGTGTTCATGGATTGGAAGAATTAGCATCATCAATACCTTTTTTTTTGAAGAGGGTTTCTTTTCTCTATTTTATGTTATTGGCCCCTTTGTTGAAAATTTTTTGCCTATGTATGAGGGGGCCCCCAAAACCCCCAGAATTATCTTCTGGAGGTTAGGTCCCTTGTAGTACAGGCTTCCTCTACTACGTGAGTGATCTAGGAACCCATCTGTAACAGTGTGCCAGCTGGTGTTGTGAGAGGCTGCATTAGGCTTCAGTGAAATTTTTTGTGGAAGACTCTTTCATTTAATGATGGGTGATTTGTGAGCACACCTGCCCACACTGCGCTGAGTGTTCAGCAGTTTTTGTCCCATAATGGCATGACTCCCATGCCTCACCCTCCCTATTCACCTGATGTCACCCTGAGTGACTTTATTTTTGTTTCCCCAGTATGGAAAAAGTTCTCAAGGGAAAACATTTTGCCAATGTGAAAGAGGTGAAACAAAAATGGCAGGGGCAATAAAAGGCATCAAAATGAGTTCAAAAACGAGTAGAAAAAATGTCTCAATAGGTGTATTGCCTCAAATGGAGAGTACTTTGAAGGTTAATCAAGTTTAAATATGTAAGAATAATATACACTATTTTATAACTAAAATTGTTTTTTTGGGTCCCTCCTCATACATAGTTGTTTATTTCTGGACTCTCAATTATGTTTCATTGGTGTCTGTGTCTGTTTTTCTGCCAATACCATGCTGGTTGAATTATTGTCTCTTTTCAGTATAATTTGAAGTCAGGACGTGTGATACCTTTGGCTTTGTTCTCTGTCCCCCCCACCTCCTACTACTCCCAGGATTGCTTTGTCTGTTGAGAGTCTTTTGTGGTTCCTTACAAATCTTTAAAAAATGACATGGGGATTTTTATGGGGATTGTATTAAATCTATACATTGCTTTGGGTAATGTGGTCATTTTAACTATGTTGATTCTTCCAATCTGTGAACAGGGAATATCTTTCCATTTCTTTTTGGGTGTTTTTTTTCAATTTCTTTTAATAACATTTTGTAGTTTTCATTGTGTTGGTCCTTCACGTCCTTTGTTAAGTGTATCCGTAGGTATTTTATTCTTTTCTTCGCAGTTGCAAAAGGAATTTTTTTATTTCTTTTTCTGAAATTTCATTGTTATAGGAATGCAATGGATTTTTGTACATTGATTTTGTAACCTACAACTTTACTGTATTTATTGTTTCCAATAATTTTTTTTGGTGGCATCTCTAGGGTTTTCTATATAAAAAGTCATATCATCTGCAAAAAGCAACCATTTTACTTCTTCATTCCTAATTTGGGTGCCTTTTATTTCTTTCACTTGCCCGATTACTCTGCCTAGGACTTTAGTACTATGTTGAATAACACTGGTGGAATGGGCATCTTTGTGTTGTTGCTGATCTTAGAGAAGAAGTTCTCTCAGTTTTTTATCACTGAGTATGATATTAGTGAGTGTTTGGCATATATGGTCTTTATTATTTTAAGGTACTTTACTTGTATGCCCACTTTACTGAGTGTTTTAATCATAAATGGGTTTTGTATCTTATCTAATGCTCTTCTGCATTTATCGACATGGTCATATGATTATCATCCTTTAGTTTTTAAATGTGGTGCACTACATTGATGCATTGATTTGCAAATGCTAAACCATTCTTGTGCCTCTGGAAGGAACCCCAGTTGATAATGATGTATTACCCCTTTAATATATTGTTGTATTCAATTTTCTAATATTTTAAACTTTTTGCATTTGTATTTATCAGAAAGATTGGTCTATAGCTGTTATTGTTGTTGTTGTGTGTGTGTATTTCATCCTCGTGAGGTTTTTTTCATCAGCATATGTTGGCCTCATAAAATGTGCTAGGAAGTACCACCTCTTCTTCAATTTTTTGAAAGAATTTGAGAAAAATAGGTATTACATCTTCAAAGGTTTGTTAGAAATTGGTAGTGATGCTTTCTGGTCCTGAGCTTCTACTTTGGGGGATGTTTTAGATAGTTGTTGCAATTTCCTCACTGTTGATTGGTCTGTTTAGATTTACCAGTTCTGCATGGTTCAGTATAGGAAGATCATATATTTCTAAGAACTTGTCCATTTCTTCTAGGTTATTGAATTTGCTGGCATATAGTCTTTTGTGGTATCCTTGTATGATCCTTGGTATTTCTGTGGTATCCATTGTAACTCCTCTTTTATTTATGATTTTGTTTATCTGAGTCTCTTTTTTCCTTAGTGAGTCTACAACATAGTGATTAGGCATTTATATAACTTACAAAGTGATCACCTTGATAAGTCTAATACTCACCTGGAACCATACATTGTTACTACAATATTATTGATGCTGTAATTTACATCCCCATGACTAATTTGTAAATGCCAATTTGTACTTCTTAACCCCTTCTTCTTTTTCACCCCTCCAATCTGTCACTCATCAGTTTTTCTGTACCTATGAATTTGTTTCTGTTTTGTTTGTTTGTTTTAGATTACACATATGCCTGAAATCTATGGTATTTGTCTTTCTTCAACTTATTTCACTTAGCATAATTTCTTTCACTTGGAAAACTATAAGACATTGAAGGAGGTATTTGAAGATGATACAAATATATGGAAGGATGTATTGTGCTCATAGATAGGAAGAATTAACATCATTAAAATGCTCATACTACCTAAAGCAATTTATAGATTCATTGTAATCCCTATCAAAATACTAATGCATCAGATATTTTATGTAGTAATTTCTGTTTTTGTATGGCTCTTTCTTATGTATTGACCATAATATTAATCATTTAAATAAAAACAGAGCACTTCCAGCCAAGATAGAGGTCTAGGTAGATACACTTTGCCTCTTCACACAACCAAAAGAAGGACAACAACAAATTTTTAAAAAATAACCAGAACTGCCAGAAAATCAAACTGTATGGAAGTCTGACAACCAAGGAGTTAAAGAAGAAACATTTATCCAGACTGGTAGGAGCGGTGAAGATGGGCAGATGGGGCAGAGAGAACAGCATAGCAAGACAGAGGCTAGAGAACGGGGTGGGTGAGGCGACAGCTGGTGGACTGGGTGATCCCACATTTGCATTGGGATAAACTGGGAGGAATGACTGGGGAGCGAGACAGACTGTGTAACTCAGGGTTCCTGCATGGGGAAATAAGGCCTCAAAACCTCTGGCTACAAAAACCTGTGGGAATTGTGGTGGCGGGAGGAATTCCCAGCCTCATGGGAAAGTTTGTTGGAGAGACCCACAGGCTTCTAGAATGTATACAAACCCTCCCACCCAGGAAGCAGCACCAAATGGACCCAATTTGCTTGTGGGTAACGGGGAAAGTGACTGAAAGCGGGGCGAGACTCAAGCAAGCCACATTGATCCTTCTCGGACCCCTCCCCCACATATAGCAGCACGACACAGTGATGAGGGTTGCCCCGCCCTGGTGAATACCTAAGGATCTGCCCCTGCAATGTTAACAGGTACATGGAAATAAAGAAATCTGGCCTCAAAGAAAGAACAGATCAAAGCTCCAAAAATAGAACTAAGTGATGAGATAGCCAACCTATCAGATGCACAGTTCAAAACACTGGTAATCAGGATGGTCACAGAATTGGTTGAATATGGTCACAAAATGGAGGAAAATGAAGGCTATGCAAAGTGAAATAAAGAAAAATATACAGGGAACCAACTGTGAAAAGGAAACCAGAACTCAAATAAAAATTTGTAGCAGAAGGAAGAAATAAACATTGACCCAGAACAGAATGAAGAAACAAGAATTCAAAAAAATGAGGAGAGGTTTAGGAACCTCTGGGACAATTTTAAATGTTCCAACATCTGAATTATAGGTGTGCCAGAAGGAGAAGAGGAATAACCAGAAATTGAAAACTTATTTGAAAAAATTATGAAGGAGAACTTCCCCAATCTGGCAAAAGAAATAGACTTCCAGGAAGTCCAGGAAGCTCATAGAGTCCCAAAGAGGTTGGACTCAAGGAAGAACACACCAAGACACATCATAATTAAATCATCCAAGTTTAAAGATAAGGTGAGAATCTTAAAAGCATCGAGAGAAAAGGAGAGTTACCTGCAAAGGAGCTCCCATAAGACTATCAGCTGATTTCTCAGAAGAAACCTTTCAGGCAAGAAGGGGCTGGAAAGAAGCATTCCAAGTCATGAAAGGCAAGGACCTACATCTAGGATTACTCTATCCAGCAAAGCTATCATTTAGAATGGAAGGGCAGATAAAGTGCTTCCCAGATAAGGTCAAGTTAAAGGAGTTCATCATCACTAAGCCCTTATTATATGAAATGTTAAAGGGACTTATGTAAGAAAAAGAAGATAATAAAAAATATGAACAGTAAAATGACAACAAATACAACTATCAGCAGCTGAACTTAAAACAAAAACAAAACAAACTAAGCAAACAACTAGAGCAAGAACAGAACCACAGAAATAGAGATCACATGGAGAATTATCAGCAGGGAGGGGGCTGGGTGGGGTTGGGGAAAAGATACAGGGAATATGAAGCATAATTGGTGGGTACAAAATAGACAGGGGGAGGTTAAGAATAGTATAGGAAATGTGGAAGCCAAAGAACTTATATATACGACCCATGGATGTGAACTAAGTGGGGGGTGTGAATGCTGGTGGGAGGGAGGCATGAAGGGTGGAGGGGAATAAAGGGAAGAAAAAAACGAGACAACTGTATTAGCATAATCAAAATATATTTTAAAACAGTGATAATAGCAATTATAATAAAAGCAACAACAATAACAAATGTAATATCAAATTTGGAAATATTATGAAATGGAATAAATATAGAGAGAACATTAAAAATCTAGGTGAATACAATAGCATGCATTATAAAAAAAAGACAAATTGTGACAGTAACAATTCATCCTATCTTTCAGAACTGTAAACTATAATAGATAGCCTGTGCCAAGCCAAAATACTGAGCAAGATTTGGTTAGTTGTGAGAATGCATGTGAATGCAGGGTTTATTGTTATTTTATTTTATTTTTTTATTTTTGCACATGACAGCACATTAGTTTTTTATAAATATTTTAATATATGTTGAAATATACCCCCTTTGTTTTTCAGAATCTGTTTGCTAAGTATCTTAACAGCATATAAGCTAACCATGATGTAGGGAATATGGTATGGTACCTATGACAAAGGAGCCATAGTTTGAATGATATTTAATGTTTGGGACCCACTTAAGTTGTGGTTTTTTTTTTCACGGTAAGTCTCCACTTTTATTTTTTGTTCTAGAATGTGCCTTTTCCCTCGGTGAACTTCAGTATTAGTCCAGACCTCCACTTCCCCTTAAAAAGAAACACGCACACATACACACATGCCCCCGCCAACCAGGTGAAAATTCCCCGGCGATCAGTCTACCACAAATACTGACATGAGGGGGGAAAGGGCATATTGAAATGTATTAGAATTAGAACCTGTACAAAAAAAATCAAAATATAACCTGAAACTGTTCAAGTTCAGAAAGGCTAGTCAAGTCCTTTCCTCTCTCCAGGGGAATGCCATCATCAGAGGGTGCTGGGTCATCAGCCAAGGAGGGGTGGGATAAAAGGGACATAAGCAGCAACAGGTCCTTCCCCAGAGAGAGGGGCCTTGGCACCACCATCCCTAGCACGGATGCAGCCGGGAGTAATTAAAGGTCTTGGGAGAGCAAGTGCTGGCAGGCAGCCCCAGGGCAGCTGGGGCTTTCTCACTGAAACCAGTCTGAGTGGGCAGAGGCAGCAGAGGACACCAAGCTGGACAAAACTCTTGCCACTGAGCAGGCCCACAGCGCCTGCCACTGGTGCTCAGACACCAGATGTCAGTCAACCCAGTGCTCCCAACCAGCAAGAGATTGGAGCTGGGCTTAAGAGGCTGGAAACCCGCAGGTTTAGTAAACAACCCAGCATCACATCCCTCCACAGCCTGATCTGACCAGAACTGCCAACAAGGGACAGGGCAGGAGGGGAGAACAATGCATTGGGCTTCCTGGCTAGGGAGGGCCTGCACCATGTGGGCGCTGTGGTCCGTGGGGGTGGGGCTGCGGGAGGCCCATCCTCACTCAGAGAGGAGCCTCCTTTGCTGTCATCCCCAGGGGCCAGTTAAAGCTGCCTCTGGCTATGACCAGCCTGACAACATGACATGGAGCAAAAAAAAAAAAAAAAAAACAACCCGTGGAGGGAGACAAGCCCTTGAACACAGACAAGAGCTCCAGGAGGGCAGCCGGGCAGTGTCTGAGCTTGCTGGGGTGGCATCAGTGGAGCCCCTGAGTCTGAAGGGAACAACTGGGGTAGGTGGGAGTGTGCAGGGCAGGGACTTAACGGTTCTTCTGAAACAGTACCAACAGGGTAGGGAGGCGCTGGTGAGGGGGCGGGCAGGTCTGGAACTTACTGAAGGTAGGGAGAGGAGGAAATAGGCCCTTGGTGTCCCCTCCCCAGCTGACCCGGGCCTGGTGAGTGCCAGCTGCCTCAACCGGACCTAGTGGCGGCTGGAGACCAGACCTTTCACTTTGGACATCTTGGTGGGCTGCCTCTGCTCAGCGTGAGGGGGACATTCCCACTTGGCCAACTGTTGCTCCATCTCCTGAGCTGAGGAGGATGCGGTGGCTTTGAGAGTCTTCTTGATGTTGGTTACCTCTGCCTCCACCTGCTGCTGGGTTCGGCTGTGGTTCTCCTTGTACTGGTTGGCTCTCAGAACTTGCTGCTCGATGCCCAGCAGAACTGCTTCACAGCCTTCACACCACTAGTGCAAGGTCTTGACAATATTATTGATGTCCTTATTTTGGATGTCATGGCCAAGGCAGAAATTCACTTCCAGCAGCTGGTTTCTCTGGTCCAGCTTGCCCTGGATGATGTCAGTGTAGACAGCCTTGATGATGAGGTCTTCCAACTCCCAGAGATACCGCATCTCCAGGTCCTTCAGCAGCACGGAGTAGGGGATCCACTTCATTCCGGACGCCAGGCTCACAATGGTAAGGTGTTTCAGCTTGTTCTGCTGCGCTGTGCTGAGTTCTGGCAGGCTCTCCTTGTTGGCAGCTCGGTCCCACCCACTATGTAATCTGGGTATGTTCCCTATGTACGCAAACAGGTTCCGCAACTGCAAGTAAGCAGCGTTAGCGCCTTCCGCCTGCTCCTGCACATTGGCCAGCTCCAGCAGTTCTCCAAAGACATACACTCCAGGCGCCTCCAAGACTTGGCTTATGAGGGCAGTGAGGGCTGAGCCACTAGTGCCTTTAGCTAGTAAAATAAACTGTTCCAGGAGGTTACTTGAGGGTTTCTGTTCACCTGCCATTCTCCTTAAGATCTGTCCTCGCCGCCTCTCAGTCCTCTAGGTCGCTGTCTCGGCCTCCCGGCGCCTGCCAACTGGTTGTCAAGCGTCCATGATCAGCCGGGCGTCCGACGCGTTTCTTAAGTTGTGTTTTAAAGAATTAATAACTTTGTCTCTTGTGCTTTCCCGTCACCCCGATAGTTTTTTTTTACATTACTTGGAACTGCCCTTTTTCTTCTGTAGCTGCGATGTCACTCATTGTAACTTCCACTCTTTGTTTCCATACCTATTTCATCTTATCCTGTCTTACTGATCTTATGCTTTAAATGGATATCTTTTCACTTATCAAAAGGCTAGAGTCCTGCAGTTTATGTCCTCATGAAAGTTTCCTCCTTAAGCTAATAATATATTGTCAAGATATTTTCATAAAGTTTATTATATATTTTCCAACATGAAGTAATACATAAGATTAAGGGGATAAAGTGGAAAAAGCACAAAAGTAGAAATAAGAGCAAATTTGCCACCCATATTTTCATTATTTAAAGATAATATTACCCTTCAAGTTGTACTTTTAAGACTTTTCCCACTTTCTTTTTTTAGAAAGTAATTTTTATTATGACATTTATATTTGTTCATTCTTTTCCATATTTATCATAGAGAAATAGGGGAAAATGCCCCAGAAAGTCATTTGTATCTCAGCACCCTCATATAACCACAATTAACATTTTAGTTGTTTTCCTAAATACAAGTTGTTATTTTTTAAAATATGGTCATTCAGAATAAACAGTTTTGTAATCTTTTTTAAAATATAGAATTAAATATATTTCTTGCTATTATTGCAAACTTACTGTTAAACATACATTATTTATTTTTAATATTTTACTGAATAAATAAAAACATAAACATCTTTATATTTTTGAACATTCAATTGGCTTCTGTTACTTTACTTACCTAAAAATGCTGTGAAACACATCATTATGCTGAATATCCCCACTGTTTTTAGAATTCTATCTTCTGGGAATATTATTACAATCACAAAGTATATTAACCCATTGATTTCTTTTATTTTGTATTTTTATTGTTTGTCCAGTTAGTTCTTTATGCTTAATCGTTAAAATATATGACATTTCAAAAAACATGCTTCCCTATGTGGTGAATACTGATGATACAGTAGAAAAAGTGAAAAAATCCCCTTTACTTCTAAGGAGTAAGCATCTGTGTCTGTATAATCTGTGGCCGTGTCTGCATCTGTATCTATGCCTGTGCATCTAGATGCTCGTGGACACATGTGTATTATTAATTCAGTGATATAGCGCACATTATTTCACTTTTCTTATAAAACTTAACTTATTTTTAATGGCTACATAGTATCCCATAATGTATTCCATAATTCGTTTTTCATTTCTCTACTGCTGACCATTTTAGTCCTATTCTTTTTGTTTTTGTATTGCACATCACACTGTAGTGATTATCCTTATAGAAGTTTATGTGTACATTTGAATAAAGTATGTTATTTTATTTTTAAATGAAAGGCCAAGGTGTGCTATTTTGGTCTTATTCAATGTTATTTTTTCAAGAAAGGAGATCAATTTGATATACACTTCCTCTGTTGTACCAACTTGCCACCTTACATTTGATTTAGTGTATTGTTTTATCAGGAGATGAACTGGTATGACCCACGGTACGCTGACCAATTAAACCTTGCTGAGGAGTTCGTCAGAAGAGTCTTATGCTTATATAGTGATTTCTCCCTCCTTACCCACAATTTTGCTTTCCACGGTTTGTTTCAGTTAACTGTGGTCAACTGAGGTCTGAAAATATTAAATGAAAAATTCCAGAAATAATTCATAAGGTTAAATTGTGTGTCCTTTGAGTAGCATGATAAAATCTCAGTTCTGCTTTGTCTTACTTGGAATGTGAATCATCCCTTTGTCCATTATATCCGCATTGTTTATGTTCCTGTAAGACTGTTGAGGTTATCAGATCAATTGTGTTATGGCAGTGCTTGTGGCCAAGTAACCCTTATTTTACTTAATAATGCAACATTCACGTAACTTTTACTATAGTATATTGTTACAGTTATTCTATATTATTATCAGTTATTTTTGTTATTCTTTTACTATGCCTAATTTATAAATTAAACTTTATTATAGGTGTGTATATACAGTTGTCACTTGGTATTTGTGGGGTTTGGGTGCAGGGCGACCACATATACCAATATCTGTGGATACTCAAGTCCCTTGGTTAGCCCTTCATATCTGTGGATGCAAAATCCAGATACAGAGGGCCCACTGTATGGGAAAAAACATAGTGTACATAGGTTCAGTACTATCTGCTGCTTTAGGCATCTACTGGGGTCTTGGAACATATCTCCTATGAACAAGGAGGGACTACTGTGTGCGTGCATGGCAAAGTTTAGGTAAGTAGTCTGTACCAAGGGATCAACCTATTCAGTCCGTCTTTACTGAATTCTTACCCTTAGGCATATTGGCCATTTTAATACATTAAGAGTTCTTTCTCTTTCAGTAGGTTGTTGGAGACAGTATTTTTTCCCCAAAGAAAGACAAAGAAAGTCAACTTGATTCAAAGTTGAAAGTTATAGAGGACATGCTGACTTAGCTAAGATTGCTAGTATTTTGATGACAAAGATAGAACTTAAATATAATTTTATAAATTCAAATAAGACAAGTTATTAAATAGGATTGAGTTCAAGAGGAGTCAAATAGACATGTTTAGATAGGGTATGATTGATGAACATGAGAGAAAAATCTTAATATTCAATATCTTATATATAATATTTGAGTTTTAATATATATCATTATGAATAGTCTGATTAAAATTCTAACCAAATGAGAGGGTGCCATTGCTATGAGTATTGTTTCCTCTCAGAAAGTATTTCATATGTTCAGACCTCTAGTATAGTTGTTTTGTCATCTAAATTTTAGGGGCAATGTTGAGAAATTAAAAATGGTTTAAAGATGAGGAGGAATGGTTCAAGGATTTGGAATGATTGTTCCCAATGAAGAGTAGCTGAGAAGAGCTGACTGAATACACAGTAATTGTGATCAGATGTGCTGGACCTGTGATGGAGGAGAAACAAGACCTGGCTTAGCTTTCTAGACCACAATGCCCTGCAAAGTCCATTCTGTCACTTGATGGCCTTCCCTGTGCGTGGATCACTTCTGTAGGAGAAGGAAAATATAACAATGACATTAAACCAGATGCTCTGTAAATCTTGAGACCCTTGTTGCTGTGCCTTAAAAAGGAGGAAAGCATGAGGGATAGGCATGAATATCCACAGAAACTTAATATGTGAATTAAAATAAATTCCATTTTAATAATGTTTGTCAGCTACAAAGGCCAAACTTTTACTTGAGATATATTTATATTTATGCTTTATTTTTTAGAATAGTTCTCTGAGGAAAAGCGGAGGAAGTTTTTATTATTGTTTTAAATTGTTCAGTTCTAGGTTTTGTAGACAAGTGAAGTTGGTAGAGATCACAGTGTTTGTTACCTGTGATAAAAATCTCATACCTTTTAACCTGGTGACCTGTTCACTAAACAGCATTGCCTTTAAAACCCATGAATTTGTTTATATGCATTCTGAATCCCATTTATGTTGAATTTTAACTTTTCTAGACCAGGTACACATTCTAGAAGCAAATATTTTCTGTCTCTTGGCTTTTAGCACAGGAAAGAAAAGGGAGACACAATGATAGAAATACCATGTTATAATCTTGATTTCTTCTTCTGTAATAGCTATATTTTCTTCTGACTCAAAATTGTCTTCTGAGGAAAGACCACATTTCTACTGAAAATGGAACAATGTTCTTTTTTAGAGAGGGTAGAATGAAGGATGATGACATATAAAAGGGAAGATTTGAGTTGAGCATAAGGAAATTCAGATATAAACCAGGATGAGCACTATACTTTTGGTGTTTGCTTCAGTTGTATGAAAAAAAAATTCCCCCTTTCTTAAGCTTAAGCTAAGCTTTCTTAGCTTCTTTCTTTAGAATTGATAGCTTCTTTTAGAGACATTATTTAAAAAATTAAAAAGCAGTTTATAGATGGGAAGAGAGATCAACTTGAATCAAAAATTTCATCACAGTTTCAAGTTTCCGGGGCTGTTAGTTGACAGAAACCCGCTAGCATCATTTGGAATGGATTACAGTTCATTATTTCATGAAGGCACATCGTGAGCTTTTGGATATACCCCAAGGGCTGAATTGGGAGTTTATTTGGGGATTTTTTTAAAAGAAAAATAATTACTGCAGTTATTATTAACTGCTTTCTGGTTGCTCGTGGCACAATATTCATTATTATTTTTGCACAAAATCTTATCAAAGTATTTTGGTAAGCCACTTTTGAAGTAGCCCTTCCTTAAAATGTCATTTGTAAATTCTTAAGTGCAATCTCACTCCCATGGAATGTCCATCATATTCTAAATTAAAATATATTTATATATTATATATTTTATATAATGCAATTATATATTATATAGCATACTGTATACCATCTATAATAAGATATTAATGGTTCAAGCTAAATATTTAAATTAGAACCACAGGTTTGATTTATAAGTATATAGGAAGAAAAAATTGTTCCGATTTTCTGCCATGGACCCTTTTGGTTACTGTTAAGACTAAAAATATGCCTACCATTGCTTTTGGAAATCATGTAGACTACTGTATGCAGTTGTCTCTTTTTATTCACATATCTGTTTCATGACTACTTTTCTTTTGGTTTTCATTGCTGCAAGTATGCTTTCTCCAAGGAATATTTTTTGAAATAATTCTCTTTCTTAATGACCATGAATTTTTGAGGTCCCCGAAGATAAGAGGCAGTTTGGACTTTGCTGCTTTCCAGTGCTGCCACTGCTAGCTTCGTGGGGGAGATGAGGAGGAAATACATAGCTAAAACATTACAATATGTGGGTTAAATGCTCAAAAGGGTATGGTGAAAGGCAGAAAGGAAGCATTGGGAAAGATGCTTAATTTCAGAGTATTTGAAGAGTGGGGAACTTTGGATATGTAAAAGAGGCTATAGGTAGGGATGTCAGCCCTAGCAAAGCCTGAGAAAATGTCTCTTGGGCTGAGACTTGAACTCATAGAGTTCTTCTGGTAGTTAGCAGGGAGTTGGAATAGGAGGGAGTGCTATGAGAAATGGAAGGAATGGCAGTAGCATGAGCTATGGATAGGGTACTAAGATATGCAGTTAAAACTTGGAATAGCTAATCTGGGTAATGCATCCAGGAGCTGAACTTAGCCATGTAGCATGAAAGTTTAGCTGAGTGGCCTGGTTGGTATTATGAATATGACTTATGTCTAATATAAGTTGAATCAAAACAAAGGTTGGACTAGATGACCTATGGAGTCCCATGAAAGAGTTACAGTGGCCCTGAGGGTTTTCTTCAAACTGGGTGTCACTCAGTTCCATAGAGAAAATCCCAGCCTCCAGAATGGTGAGGGTTAGGGAAGTGGAGGTAGAGTTGCTGTCCTGGGCAATCTCGTATGATGGAAAGAGAAGGTCCTGAGTTATGATACTAGATATGAGCTAGATAGATCTCTAGATAGTAACCTCTTGGCTCTGATTCTTTTTTTCTTAATTTTCAAAATAAGGACATTGAAGGATCACCTCATAGACTCATTCATATGTATCTACCATATATTCATTGAACACCTACTAGTTATTAGAACTTTCTTTTAATTCTTTATATACAGTTGAGTGGAATAAAGCTCAGCTTCCATAGCCTCAACTGTAACATCACCCTTAGAGCTGAGGATGGAAACAGTCCTGGAAGGAGCAATTGCAGGAAATTCTGAAACTAGGTTTGGCTTCTAGATGGCGGGGGACTAGGATGATGATAATAGCTCCTGTTGATTTCTTATTGTATGCCAGGCACTGCACTAAGTACTGTACAAGCTCATTTAATATAATAAACCTTTGTCATTTTTCAAAATTAATATAAATGAGAAAAATGAAAGAGAGGGTAAGAAAATCACCTAAGGCCACATGGCTAGTAAAGGGGTTTCAAATTCAAATTTGTATGACTTCAAAGTATATTCTAAAACAGTGATTACCAAGTATTACCAAGTCTGATTGTACCTCTGCAGGGCTCTGTTCCATATGGCAGTAATCAGAATTTCAGGAAGTGCAGCAGACATATATTTATTTTTTATTTAATTATTTATTTAAAAAAAGATTTTATTTATTTATTTTTAGAGAAGGGAAAGGGAGGGAGAAAAAGAGGGAAAGAAACATCAATGTGTGAGAGAATCATTGATCGGTTGCCTCTCGCATGCCGCCAAGTGGGAACCTAGCCCACAACCCAGGCATGGGTATGGCCCTGACTCGGAATTGAACCAGTGACCTTTCGGTTTGCAGGATGATGCCCAACCCACTGAGCCACACCAGTCAGGCCCATATGTTTAATTTTAAGTAGCCCATCAAGTGATTTCAGTGTGCAGTCAGATTAGGTACTCTTGTGTAAAGGTTTACTCAAAATGGCAAGGAAAGTTGCTGTTTGGATAAGAGTATAAAAACTGAAAGAGTAAGAAAGTGTTATGGTTTGCAAAGAACCTTAGACAAGGTGCCTGAATTCACATCTCTGTTCTGGGAAGTGGAGAGCTGTTAGGGAAATGGCAGAGAGCATGGAGGGAGACCTGGGTTCTAGCCCTTGCATCTTTATAAACTGGTGTAAGTGGAGGCAAAAAGAAGTTGGAATGATGACTTGTAAGGCCTCGTGAAAAAGCTACAGTTCTGTGATTATAAAACATGTGAGAATTAGGTATTGTATAGGCTTCATTTGGTTTGATTAAACATATTTTCTTGGGGAAAAAGAATCCAAAAAATTGAACTTAATTAGTACAAATTTACATAATTTAGACAAACACAAAATACCAAATCAGAACATCATATTTTATAAACCTCTATGGTAATTTTTATTTTTATTTTTTCCTAGAAGTGACTAATTGTTGACTCACCAAGAGGTAGCTAGAAAATGACCAATTATTAAAGCTTACTATTAATACTTCACTGGCCTTTTAAAATCTCTTTGAACAATAGTTATGTATAGGGGTAGAATGTCATATTATATTTCCCCCAAATTATTGAGAAAATTCCCAGTTGAAAGAAAAATGTTTATTTAAAAGTTAATTTACCAGAAAAGGTAGTTTGCAAATTCTCTCTAGAGTAAACTATTTCAGTAGGATTTTGTTACATTTTAATAGCTTTGTCAAGAACTTGGATAAAGATGTAGAAAACATGAATGTAAAATTTTAAGCGAAGGCAAATTAATAAGGGAATAATACATCAGAATACAGGATCCACACTCGATATAATGGGCTAAAACTATTAAGTTCTTCCATTGTGTATCTGCTCTCTTACACTTCCATTTTTTTCCTACAGGATAGAGGGGATTATAATGTAATAGCATTTCATGTGAGAAGATCTGTGTGTTGTAAACCCAATATGAGCCACTATGTGATGTAGTCACCCGACAATGTAACACAGATGGGATAAGCAGGTCATGTTCTCAGTGAGGGAAATGATGGTCTTCAGTACTGCTCTCTCCAGTTAGTCTGCGTAGAGCATGTGGTGAATTCTGGTGAATTGGGAAAGCTCACTGAGATGACATGAAAATCATATCAGGAATTTTATAGGCACCTAATTGTGTTTAGCATGAAGAAAACAAAATTGGTTTAGGATATCATTCTTCTTTTATTTTCAGTGTTTGAATGTCTGTCTTAGGCATATCTAGAGTACCCTGCCCAGTAGGTGGAAGTTATAGAGACACAGATTTCATCTAAATGTAAGAAAACAAAGTAGAAGCTTTGACAGTGGAATAAGCTGCTGTCCCTGAGAAAATTCAAGCTGTGGTCAGGGTTGTGGGTAGACAATGGGTGAATGGGGGGATGTAGGTTAGGCTGTTTTAATTTTCCATTTTTCGAAGTATGTCTTAGTGAATCATTAGCAAAATAAATTTAGCAATGTATTTATTCAGAACTGAATCTCTTTTTTGTAAAAGACTCAGATATATTTGCCATAAAACGTAGTCCTTGTCTCAAACAAAATTTCACTTTTGTGATGATTAACAACACAAAGTAATGTAATTGCCAAAATTACTTTCAGTTTGTTCTCTACACTTCATTCAGTGTGATCGTTACCTGATACTTATGTCCTCATACCACTTCCATGCTTAAAACACAATCACTCTGCACTAATTTTAGGATAAAGGTCCACATTCTTAACATGGCCTCCAAAGGCCAACAAAGTCTACCCCTACCTGCTTCCCTCTAGTTTTATGTTGTTATCACCCTCCATTTCCAGCCCAACCACATTGGACTACTAGTAATTTCTCATATGCTAAACCATGTTCACATTAGTTCTCATGCTTTTTTTTTTTTTACTATTTCTTTCCTATACCTAATTTAATAGCATAAATATCTTACTTTGATTAAGTATTTCAAAGTCATGCAACTCAATTTTTTTCTTTTTTATTGAATTTATTGGGGTTACACTCAGGTGTACAATTCTATAACACATCATCTGTATATTGTATTGTGTGTTCACCGCCCTAAGTCAAGTTTCCTTCCATCACCATTTGTCCTCCCTGTATCCTCTTCTACCTCCCCCAAACTCCTTTTCCCTCTGCCAAAGACCATACTGTTGTCTGTGTCTGTTTTGTTTTTTTAGCTTTTCCACATGGATGGCCTTCTCATTCCTAGATAAGGCCTGCTGTCACCCTCTATGTCTCAGTTCACTTTTAACTTAAGCAAGGAAGTGTTTTGAACCTTCCTATTGAGATCTCATGTCGTGTTACACATGCTCATACTCTGTATTTCTCATTCACTGCATTGATCACTGTTACAATTTACATTTGATTATGAACTATTTGATTCAATATCTGCTTCCCCTACTAAAACGTAACCATCCTAAGGCAAAAGTCATTTTCTGTCTTTAGTTCGCTGTTGAACTCCTGGTGCCTTGCAGTATGTGCATATCACAGTAAATGAGTTGAATGAAAAATGCAAATGGCACACTTACTGTGAAGCACAGAAGAGAACATTTAGAGAAGGGATGGGATACAGTGACCCTAAGGCAGTAAGTTAATTTTATATAGTGTTTGTGTTTTTAAAAACTGGTTTTTCACAAAAGTCTTAAGAGCTAAATATATTAATTTTACAGTTAAAGACATTTTATCCTTCTCAACTATAAAGATCAGGACAGTTAACAAGATCAAGATTCATAGTTATTAAGTGGCAGACTTGAGATAAGAAACCATGAGTTTGAGATTTTAGAAAATGACCATCCACTTGTATACCTAGGTGCTATGTTCTTTTATAATTTGCTTCAAATGGCATTATTTTCTTATAATTTTCTACGGGACTGCCTTGGTTTGGGCTGCTATAACAAAACACTATAGGCTTGGATGGCTTAAATAACAAACATTGATTTTTCATGGTTCTGGAGACTGGGAAGTTGAAAATCAAGGTACCAGCAGATTCATGTCAGGTGAGGGGGCCCTTTTCCTGGTTTGCAGGAAGCCCTCTTCCTGCTGTCTCCTCACATGGAGAAGAGGCAGAGATGTCTCTCCCTCCTCTGTAAGGGCATGAATCATAACATGGCCTGATTACCTCCCAAAGACTCTGCCTCCAAATACCGTCACATTAGGATTCAACATAGGAATTTGGTGGGGACACAAACATTCTTTCTACAGTAAGGACTAAGCTATGTTTCATTAATATCTAAAATATATTTTCAGTTTTAAAAATTGCATATGGAATGGGCAATTAAGTTTAAGAAACCTGGACAGGTAGGGTTTTAACCATGAAAGTGTCACTGCCCTCTAGTGACAGCAAACCTGAATGAAACAATGTAGAAACTGGACTAGCAGGTTAAGGCCCCTCGGGATGGTGAAATGCATTTTTCACACAGAGTGGGCAGGCACAAAACTTAAGGTGGTCATTTCTTTTTAGTGAACATTTGAGGCAGCTTATTCTTAACGAGGTCACAAATGAATGATGACCAAATGAAACAAATGCTGTGGTCTGCAGAGTGTCCCCCCATAAGTCAGTAGGTGATTGTGCCACTTGACTGGGGTCTGCCTCTGTTTTCCTCACTTTCTCCACTATTTCTGAATGAGGGAATTTGTACTCTGGTAACCTAATAAAAAATTTTCATCTCAGTTTAAAAAACAGAGTATTTTCTGGAAAAAACATACTTGTGGAAATGAGTCCTTGGTAAGATTTCCGGTTACGTTTTGCAGCATCTGAAGGAAGAAGTGGAATGCCAAAATAAACCCCATCCATCCCAAGGGGACACTTAAAGCCACTTTGAATTAAATTACTGTGTGGTTCAATGTAAACACAACAATAAAACACTTCCAGACACACAAAAATATTTAGAAAATGAAGTATAAGAATTTTCTTTAATCATTGAATCACAAGGGAAATTTGGATAACTTATTTGTACCTCTTAAGTCCTAAATTTAAATATGATAGATTTTAGCTGATCTATTTCAAATGAATTATTATCCTGATACATTAAAATTGCAGGTAAAAATATCATCTAAAATCCCTTGAGTTAAAATTTTCTTATATACAGATGCCAGATCAAAAGAGAGAGAAGTTATATTATTTCTCTGGAGGCCTAAATAACAGAAATCTGTCACTTT
Organism: Trachops cirrhosus; assembly: GCA_028533065.1. NCBI lineage: Eukaryota > Metazoa > Chordata > Mammalia > Chiroptera > Phyllostomidae > Trachops > Trachops cirrhosus. The sequence continues at coordinate 53,471,255 of CM052543.1, read as the reverse complement.
CAAAGGATAATAATTTTGCTGATTGAGGTGAGAAAATTATATTTAACATTTTTTCAGGTAGTCCAGAGACCTTAAGGTATTGAACTCATAGTGTAGAAGTAGCCTAATTGGAAATATCAATTACTTTTATACAAGTCAATGGAAATTATTGCTTTCCTGACACTATTTATTACCTGTCTCCCCTTCAGGGACAGGATTTCATATGTTGACAATAACTAATGTGTAACAGAGTTGCTGTTTTGCCAAGAGTTAAGCTGGAAATCTCTTGGGCATGAACCATTTCATGATAAGAAAAGCATCTGACTTACACATATTTCTTAGCCAATATCCTTAAAATAGTAGTTTTATGTTTATTTTGGGAAAAGAGTATAGACATGACCCCGTCTCTGGTTTTCATGTGGTAACTACTCATGTGAAGCATGTGATTAGTACCTGCCAATAACAGATGACAGTCTGGCAAGAGTTAGTTGCCAAAAAGTATTGCATCAATACCGATGGGGACTGATGTTTTGAAAAATATGTTGTGCAGTGTGGTTTTGATTAGCTTTGTACAAGGCACAGTCATCTGGGACCTCTCCTAATTTTGGGTCAGGGTCGAACTCTAGAATTGTGTTTAAGGTTGAAAGATGGGTAGAGTTATCATAGTAAGGTGAAGAGCTTAAAGGTAGGTGCTCTTGTGAAGGGGGCTGTGTGGAGGCCCAGAGTGTTCTAGAGAGAGAATATCAACTATAATAAAAAATTAAATAGAATGTAAATAAAAAGCTTTGTTTGAATTCTTGGTACCTTATTGACAAACAAAGCATTCGACAGTGCACCAGTGTGGAAGTGGAGAATATACTGAGGCTCTCCAGGGCTTTTGATACCTAGAACAGCATGGTGGGGGCAGAACAAGAAATGGACCTCGTGGTGGAAGGATGTACTCAGATTATTATAACAGTAGTAGAAATGAGAGGTAACCAGCTTCTATGGCAGTGCAGAGCAGAAAGAGACCAGTTTCTCTTGGGGGATTTTGGTGTGAGGAAAGTGGAAGGTTATTCAAGACTCTTGAAGGAGTCGCCTTTACCATAATCCTCAGAGGAGCGGCATGAGGTCTGCGTGTGTTTACAGCTTGCATTTGTCTCTGACTGTGTTTTGACCCTTGTCTTATTTGTTCAGCTAGGATTGTGTCTAAGCAGAGCCTCTGCATCTGTTCTTAACCTCAACTGCAGCCTTATCCTTTTACCCATGTGCCGGACACTCCTGGCTTACCTTCGAGGATCCCAGAAGGTAAGAACAATAAAATTATAGTCACAGATTGCAGCATAGAAATCAAGTGTAACTGTGGCATGTTAGTCCTGCAGAGTTTTCATGGTCTGCCTTTCTGCTAGAGTGGTTACTTCAAAGATGTCGATAAAGACCATGTCACCTTTCAAGAGGATCACTGAGCTATTTTAGATAACAACATTAAAGGCAGAGGTTGATAAAAAGAGTTATTAACAGTGGTATCAAGCACTGTGCTAAGCACTTCACATATGTAACTGTGAATCCTCACAATGACCCTGCAGTCAGGTATTACAGATGAAGAACCTGAGGCATACAGAGTTGGAGTAACTTGAGGATCGTGAGACTAGTAAATGTCAGAACTAAGATCAGTCCCAGTTCTGGGCTCCCTTTACTGCACCCTGCCTCACTGAGATCCTGCTTTTCATGTAGTTAAATCCAGGTGAGCAAACATAAGCCCTAAGTCTATTGAGCAATACATAGATTGAGTGCCAGTGTTGGTGGCAATTTATCTCTTAAAGCTCCTAACTTGTTTTAAGCAATGTAGGCTTAGAGAAGGTGTCTTGATTAAATAGTGATGTCATGTGTGGCTATTTAGTGTTATAAAATAAAGTATATAAGAAAGCAACAGCACTTTGAAAGTTAAAACTCAACTGAATTTCTTTTGTCTTCAGTTACCCTCCTCTGTGTGTGTGTGTGTGTGTGTGTGTGTGTGTGTGTGTGTGTGGTGTATGCATATGGTCATTCCTTTCTATGCTAAGATAGTAAGGCATTGTTGCATAGATACTAATATTTATTTATTTATTTTTATATTGGTATTTTACAAGGAGTTGTTAATGTGAGGTCACTTCGATGTCCTGTGAAGTTTATATACCTGGAATTACTACAGCAAAACTTCTCAACCTTTTTATGTAATTGTATTGGAAAGTCTGTATCTTTAATGTGGTAATTTGTGAAAATAACTCTTGGTTGCCAACAATTTTAAAATGCTATGTTTTGATCCCTGTGGCTGCCTATTGACTTGAAATAAAGAAAGAAAAGATAAATGGTAGAAAAAGAAAAGTACCTACCTAAGTCTCTCAGTATTTAATGTCTTAAAGGATTTTCCCCTACTGTGAAACATAGGTATTCAAAGATGCTTGACATTTTATTTTTCTTAAGATCAAGCAGGCATTTAAAACCATAAATGAAATTGCTTTATTTTTAAAAGGTCTTATTTTTCTTATTAGAAAAAGAAATTGTATACAGAGTCTGGCATCAGTAATGCCCCTTTTTTATTATGAAGTCTTTTATTACAAAATCATAACCATGTAATTCTGTAACAGAACAATATCATACTCAAACACACCATATGACATTTCAAGTGAAATGTTCAAATTAAAACTATAAATTATTACACCCACATTATTACCTTACCAACCACACTCAAGCAGGTGTTACTTCTGTCAGACCCTGTATATAGTGAAATTTAAACATCCCAGAAATATGTGAAGTAATTAATGAAGGTTTCTTTTAATAATACTCTACCAGAGCAAGTGATGATTACAATTTGGGGTAGATGCCTACCGATATGTTAACATATAATTTAAACAATATAGAATTTGTTTTATAACTTTTATTTTTCTAACAATATATCTTGCACATTTTCCACATCAATAATAAGTCTTCTCACATTCTGTATAATGGTTTGAGTATACCATTGATTAGATATATCATAATTCATCTCACTACTTTTTAATTGATAGACTTATGCCATATTTCTAAAACATTAATATTACAGTGTTATAGTGAAAAGTTTTGTACATATATCTTATTTACTGTGTCATTTTTTACAATATTAAGTGATTTTTATTTAGGTTGCAAGCAGGAGAACCAGAAGATTGTTGGATAAAAGCAGAACGTTCCATATAACCTGTGGTGTTACCATCTGTATTTTCTCAGGTGAGAAAACCAAAAGATGTGGAATAGTATGTTATAATAACACATTTTATAAATGCTATTTTTATTATTCTATAAACTATTATTGCCACCAACTTGTGATTTTCTTATATAGCTTAATTTTCTCTTTCATGTTTTTAAAAAGTGTTGTGTAGTGGTGCTACAGAAAAAAGATGTCATAAAATGTTTCTTATAAAACATTGGCCTCTAAGCTGATAATGATTGTTTCCTAAAAGTAAATAAGTTCATTTAAGAAATTGGAAGAAACAGACTAAAAGTTTTTAAGCTCTAATAATATGATAGGAGTTTAAATGCATCAGAATTAGAATGCAAAATGTAGATTTATTGAATATGATACCACTTGAAATTTTATTTGATAAATGTTTCTTTGACAATAATATTGAATACTTGGCTAGAAGAGCATATATTTCAAAAATTTGTGGAAATTTATCCTGCTCAATTCCAATTAAAAATATAAAGTGAGAATCTTTTGGTTTTTAAGAATCATATTGTACACAATGCAATATACAGATCATGTATCATAGAATTGAACCCTTGAAACCTTTTTGATTTTATTAACCAATGTCACCCCAATAAAATTTAACAAAAAATGAAAGAAAAAAGAGTCAGTTTAAAATAAATTTTTTATCCTGAGTATTTATATAATACTTTAAAAAAATTTAGAACAGAAAGTTGTAAATATATTAAGTATGTGGACTCTGGAGATGGAATGTCTTTATCGCCAACTGCTCTTCTGCCTTACTATGTGACATGCAAATGAGAACATGCATATGCAGTTCTTAGGGTAGAATTTGTAATTATAATTTGCAATCCTACGGATTAATTATCTCAGTGGCACAGCCACTGAGACATTTTTATCTGGTTGTTATTTGTAAGACATTTGGTTTGGATATTTATGTTAAGGCCATTTTGATCAGGAGTGTTTTAATATAGCTACTACCAACCTATCATTTAAACTTCAGCTTTTTAAAAATTGCTAAGTATTTCTTTACTGTTCTATTTCTGAACACCTATCTTCCTATTGGTAGTTCCCACTTATGGAGGTGAGAGACGGAGAGAGGCTTAGGGATGGGATTAGAACTCCAGTGCAGCTTGAATCCAGGGATGGAGTAAGAGTCTGGGAAGAGGTGAGGGCCAAGGGTGTGATAAGAGTTAGGGATGGATTGGAGATAGGAAAGGTGGAAGGTCAGAAATGGCAGAGGATCATAAAATGTTAGCATTCATAACTTGATTTGCTCTATATTTTTTTTGCATCCAAATATTCTAGTTCAGTTGGAGAACAACCAAGAGCCTGAGGCAGTGTAGCATGTTGCCTTGAATGAACATGTTTTCCAGGGGGTCTGCATTCTGCCACTGGCTAGTGGTCTGACCTTAGCTAAGTCACTTTTCTAACCTTAGTTCTCATATCTGTAAAATAGGTATGAGTTTATCTACCTCATTGTTTTATTGTGAGAATTAAATGAGAAAATCAATACAAAGAGCCTAGCATAGCTTTCCCCTTGCTCACTAAAGTTAGAATCCCTGGATTCTTTTGACCTAAAAGACCTTTTAAAGAAGGTGAATGTACTCCTTAAGCACGCATCTCATACAGCTACTCCCTAGGACTTTTATTTAGGAGAATTCAGAGAGAATGACAATTCCACTGAGGAAGACTTTACGCTTTTGAGCCATAAAGTATGTAGTTAACATATAAACCTTTAATTTTAAATAAACATTTTTTACTAGTTATTTCTGAAGTGGTGAAGCTGTAGGACACAGACAGGTTTGCTTAAATAATGTTTTATACCTGTGCCAAAGTTGAGTGTCACCTACCTATCCTTTGTTTTATTTCTTTGAAACCTGGTTCTTACTTGTTAATTAACTTCTAGTTTCCTGTTTACTTTTTATGAGACTCTCTTCCCTCTTCTCCCTTGATCACTGGCAAAAGCTTATAAATCCTTTAAATAATTTTTAGGTTATTTAGAATTCTAGTCCTTCTCTCTCATTTTGATTTGTCTTTCTGAGTAAGTCAGAACTTTTGGCTTTTCTATACTTCATATGCTAGGTTTGAGGGAATTATAGAGCTTTCTAATTTCTAAGCTATGTCTTCTTTTGAATCAGTACCTCTGTATATTTGTGTAAACTCTAATGATTCACTAAGCAATTTTGGATCACTTATCTCTTTAAGCCTCTTATTTTTGTCATTTTATGGAGAAGTAACTTGAGGTGTTGGCAGACAAGCAATGCAAGCCAAGAAAACAGGTTCCCAAGTAGTTGTCTGTTGCTCTTTCCTGTACATTATAATATGCTGTTAATTCAAACCATATTTAACCTACAAGAAAAGGTTGGAAAGGAGGAGATTATAATTCAATACACAAGGTCATTTGCTCCTTCCATGTTCAACCTCCTCAAGATAATTTTCTTTTTTCCTTGACTTGCCAACATGAAGTTGTCTTCGACTGTTTAGTAATTTTCTAAAACTTCTTTATCTTGTACGAGCTCTGAGTCAGTTGAACACTCTGTTTATTGTGCCATTGTAGACAGATAATTAAGTGGTATTTATTATTTTCCTGAGTGTTCGTCACATGGTTGCCAACACTTTTGCTATTGGGTTTAGGACATTATGATTTAAATGTATAGATTGTGAAAAATTTTCACTAGTTAAAAGCCTTTCAGTGAGCCTATACATTAGGGTGAGTGGCCGTGAATTATACAAGATACATAACAGAGTTGGAGTTATGGGAGAGGGGAGAGGTGTGGAGCATCTAAAATGTCCCAGAGCTGCTTCAGTAAATAAGTAAATACCCATGTTATTATATTGCTGCTTTTGTAAGTGTATGTGTGCGCGCACATGCATATTTTTTTCTAACCTTGACTTACTAGGGTTATTTTATTCTAGCCTTTGAAAATTCAGTTTCTTTACATGATTTTAAATACTGAAACTGTATACTCAGGATTCTTTGTATCTTTAAAATTCCCCTTTTAAATTTAATATTTTATTGCTCATGTAGCTGTCAAAGTTTGAGCCTGTGTTTATTTAGAGAGAGGAACTGACTCCTCTTCCTAGAACGTATCTGAAAATCCCTCTGACGTGCACTTCATGCAATTCTGTAGGGGTGCACGTGGCTGCCCACCTGGTGAATGCTCTCAATTTCTCAGTGAACTACAGAGAGGACTTCCTTGAGCTGAATGCAGCAGCATACCGAGATGAGGTGGGTGGTCTCTGTCTCATTTTTCTTTCACTAGTTGTAAGATAACTAATGAGGGCCTATGGTTTTCACAGAAGATTTGTACCTTGCTGCTTCTTTTGAGTGCTCTTAAATGCAGTTGTCAAGTAGAGTTTTATTCCTTTTCAATTGGAAATATAGGTAATTACTATTTCACAGTGTCCTGCAGAAAATGGGAGTTCAGAGAGTGTCTACTTTTTATTCCACCTTGTTCAGATGGTTGCCACTCAGACTTGCCTTCTGCCTGCCAGCAGCTCTGGTCTAATTCCTTTCGTGTGGTGGAGACTGTCAACAGTCCCATTCCAGGGTGCAGACCCAACAGTAACTCAGACACTGTGCTTGGGGAAAACAGGACAGAAGAGCAGGCTGACATTTTGAGGACCCTGGATAATCATTTTACTTGACTTAAAAAATATTATTGATTTTTAATGGTTCATTAATTTTTTTAATCCTTGAAATCGGTGACCTTGAGCTGAATTTTGTAGCAGGCAATATCTGACTTAAGGGTGCTTTTCTCCATGTGGAGCTGCCCATGAAACGAAATTCTATGTGTAAGGTGCCAGTCCAGAGCCTGATAAACAGCATATGCACAAACCTGGTTAGGTCTTTGTTGCTCAGTTCTTCAGCCTGTCCTCAGGCTGCTCTTGCTTCATGATGAGACTGCATTAAAACCCAGCTGCTCTGTTTGTCATTTGTTCAGGACCTTGTCCTGTTCTGCTGAGTCTGGTAATGACTTCATAAGATTATTCCTCATCTTCTCCCATTCTGCTTTCTCCTCCATACATCACCAGACTTGTCTAGATTAATACTGTTTATGTGTTTGTCCTGCCTCCTGAAACAAAACAGAAAGTAACAACAGAGAGAAACAAATTACAAAACCCCAAATAGCAAGCAGCCTTTCATAAATCCTTTGACTATGCTAGTGTTTTCTATTTATTTATTTTTTTAATTTAGTTTAATTAAAAAAAATTGTTAATTTTTTATTGTATTTTTTCCATTACCATTTATCCCCCTTATACCCTCTCCCACCTCCACCCACCCCTCTCACCCTCATGATCACCACACTGTTGTCCATGTCCATAAGTCCTTTTTCTTTTTCGCTCTATCCTTCCACCCCTAATCCTCCCTGCCCGGAGTTGTCAGTCTGCTCTCCATCTATGAGTCTGTCTCTGTTTTGCTTGTCAGTTCAGTTTGTTCCTTAGATTCCACATATGAATGAAATTATATGGTATTTGTCTTTTTCTGACTGGCTTATTTCACTAAAACACCAATATGATTTAATTGATCTGTATTGGGGTAAGGCATGGTTGTTTTTAAAGCTCTCACCAAGAGATTTTAGTGTGCACCCAGCATGAAGAAGCACTGGGAAGTCCAGCTTCTTAGCACACCAATGGAAGCTCTTCTCATGTAATGATCTCGGCCCAGGGCCTCCACTGCCCCACTTACCCCTGCCTGTACCCAGTCCTCTGTCCTCCTCTGCAGTTTCCTTTTTTAAACTTTTCCTTCTTTGCTTCTGTCTTTTGTTTTATAATTTATGTCTTTAACAACTATAATGCTTATATTATTTTAATGTAATATGCTTTTGCTTAATATTTCAAAACTATTAGTCATTAAATTTATTTTATTTTAAGAGGGGGTTATGCTTAGTATAAAATAGTTTAAAACTCCCAAGTGTATGAAAAGCAAAATCTTGTCCTCCAAAAATAGCCAGTTAGTAATTTTCTGTTTTCTCTTAAGATGTTTTAAGTGATATTTTATGATAATTATTCCTTAGCAATTTACTTGTTTCCATAAATATATGTGTGTGGCTTGCTGTATCAGAAAATATAAATAAATCCTATTCCCATTATATTAATAGGCTATAGATTATTTTTAGCCTTTTCCTTATTCACAGATGTATAGGTTGATTTCTAGTTTTCGTTATGACACACACACCAGTAAATGAATTTTTTTTGTACACTACTACTAGGCAGATTCATAGAGGTAGAATTTTGGTTTCAAAGTTGTATTCAATTTTAGTTTTAATGAACTTTGTTAACTTTCCTTTCAAAAAGTCTTCACCAGTTGATACACTTCTATGAAGTTTATCAGAGTGCTTATTTCTGTATCTCCCTTAAAAAATGTCAATCTGATGGATGAAAAAGGTAACTAATTATTTTACTTCCCCTTTTCTTTATTTCCTTCCTTCCTTTCTCTTTTTTTTTCTCCCTGGTAATGTGCTGTGTAAAGATGAAAAAATATACACAAATTGCAGGCATAAACAGGTACTTACTTTCTTTACTAAACTGTCCTTGAAAATGATGGGTTGGTGCCGCTCACCTCAGTATTACTTTGTGCTTTCCCTCTGCCTCCTCCAGATCTTCAGTGACCCGCCTTCCAACTTGCAATGGTGGCACATTCTTCATGGCCTCGCTGAATCTGCCTTATCCTGTCATCTGTGAAACCGTGTCTTACACATTCCATCTTTTTTCTATGACAATAGTAATTGTTCCATCTCTGAGTTTCCATAGCTATTTATTTCAGCTTGTCTTCTGTTTTTAGTAGTTGCTTATATGCTAGATTATTTTACTGTATCCTTTAGCCAGGTATAGAAGTCATTTGGCCTAAGTCAGGTGAAGATCTATTCCTAAGCAAGTGGTTCTCATTCAAGGCCCCTGAAATTGTATCATATAAATAGCCTTCTACTTTGTGTATACCTGGCCTGATCCTAGACTCAATGTAGGCATAGGAAAAAAATTCAAAAGTTGAACATTATTAAACATCATTAGGATGAAAAATAAACTCACAAATATCCTGGGGATTAATCTAAATTTCTAGAAGGTAGAAAAGCATTTGACTAGGGTCTAGTACACCATGAGAGATGTAGTATAAATAAAACACTAACAATACTAATGTTTTATATTTCTGGGTAATAGGAACCTCTCCTTTTTTGTCTTCATCACTTTTTATAATATTTGAAACATTGGTTCTCAATTAGTATTCTTTGCACTGAGTTTACAGTGTACAGCTCCTCCTATGTATTTTATGACTTTTGATTCCTACTGTTTTAACACACTGTAGGTGCAATTTGGTGACTGTGGTATTAATGTTTCCACATTATAGCCAAAATATTGAGTTTCAATTTGGTCAAAGGGTGGGCTTCAGGCCACTGCCCCTAGCTTTTAATTAGCCATTACGATGAAAGCTTACACCCTCTGACTCCACATCTAGTGCTCTTACTTTCTCATGTGGATAGACTTCTCTGAGCTGGATTTGTACTTTTTATATTTATAATACCTTTTAGCACCATGCAGCCATTGTAAGACTTGAGTCTTATTTCCATTGGGAGAGTACACAGATCTTATACCCTGCCAAGTTTCTTGTAGAATTTTATATCATAAATGTTTTTATCTTTCAGTCAAATATTTTCCCCCTTTTTTTTTCAGGATCCCAGAATTCTTCTCTTCACAAGTGGTAAGTTGTTATTCATTGCTCTCTTCTTAAGATTCAGGAAAATCTTTGAAAATAAGCCTCATCAAATTGTGTAGCAATTAGATATATATTAAAATATAAAATATGAATATTTGCTTATCAGAACAAATATTAGGAGTTCAAGTGTAAAGTTACAGTGAAAACAGAGAGGCCGGGCAGACAGTTGGGGTTCAGGTGAAGGGTAAAAGTAAGTAAATGCATTTGTCTTTTATACATTCTCCCAATGAAAGCAATATAATGGCATGTGCTTACTGAGGGCCTGCTTCCTGCATGCTGCGGTGCAAGTGATGTTGGATATGATACATATGCAGTAGGTTCCTGCCCTCCAGGTGCTGGAAAGGAACACTGCGTACTCTGAGCATCAGTGTAGTTCTTACAATTCAGTAATTTAGAAGGATATTTTGTAATTTTAAAACTTATATGAAAGAAATGAAACAGCCCTGGCTGGTATGGCTCAGTGGATAGAGCATAGGCCTGCGAACCAAAGAGTCTCTGGTTCGATTCTCAGTCAGGGCACATGCCTGGGTTGCAGGCCAGGTCCCCAGTAGGGGGGTGTACGAGAGACAGCCACACATTGATGTTTGTCTCCCTCTCTCCCTGCCTTCTCCTCTAAAAATAAATAAATAAATAAATAAATAATAAAGTCAAAAAAAGAGATGAAACAATCATTAAAATCGTTTATTTTTTCTTGAAATTCATACCCATTGTTATTTGTGATTTACTTTTTCTTCTCAAGCATATTGTCCATGAAATCTTTGTCTACAATGGTAATTTGTCATTCAAAGCACCTTGGAATATCCCCAAATTTTGCCCCGAAGTTAGTAAAATTTGTATCAAAATTCTTCTCTTTTTAACCTTATACTAGTGAAAGAAGAAAGCTTTCTTTTATTTTGGAGGGTTTTTAGCACATATTTCAGGGATTAAGACAAGTGGACAGTTGAGAGGTCTCTAAAGGCCTGGCTGTAGGCATCAGAATTGCATATGGGACTGAGGTGTAGCCCTGTCAAATGCATTGTTTTTCTTTTCAATCAACTTTATGATGAAAAGTAATAAGAAATCAAGTGTTTTCTCCATCCGTGTCACAACTGTATGTTTAGATTTGTAAAATACATTGTGTCTCTGTCTTATGATATTTGCCACTTGCAAAGCATTTCACAGTTTTCTCTTTAGGAATGCAGCTTAGTTTTGTTTACAAGTTTGCTCATTGAAAACAGGCTTTTACTTAAGCCTTAAGAATTGGATGAGAAATAGAAAGGAGAAAAAGCAGAAAAATAAAACCTTATGTATGAATCAATGTATTTTTTGGTTCATATGAATTAATTTAAGAGAAAAAATAAGAAATTTGTTCTGATATTATTTTCTACAGCACACAGTATAGTTGAAGCTGTGGAACATTTGAGATGTTTATAAAAGTTTACTTTACAAAGATACAAAAAATTTCTTATACGACAAAGATTCTGCATTAAGAACCTTAGTGTAATTAATACTTCCATAAACAGGTGATCTCTCCACCTAAGCACAAAACCCCATCACCTTTTCTCTTTCCTAGAGATTCCCATGACTGATGGTGGACTAAGTAGAGATGACACTTAGCACAACTTTCCTGGATCCATCCTAGAGGGTCTTGTGGTGGGAACTGGCTGTGTGCTTTATTAGCCTTCCCATTTACCTTGGGAGCTCCTGTTTTACTCTTTACTCATCTCATCATACTCTTGAGCATAGCTTCTCAGTGCCACCTAAATTTTGCCTATTCTCTTGGCTTACTGTCTTTTTATCACCTGGTCAACTCCTGTTCAACCTTTTATCTTCAGCTGACTTGCACAAATTGTGCTCCCCCTCACCCCTGCCCCCATTCCACTTGGCAGAGCTTGCCCTTTCTTTGTCTGGATTCCTAAAGATACAGAGTAAAAATACTGTGTTGCTAAATAATTTACTTCCTCACATATACTGTCTTTTTCACCTGACTGTGAGTTTTCAGGGTGGGGCAGAGCTGCCCCTAAGACATTCAAGGCCCCTGGCAAGTATTTTTGTTCTGTCAATACAAAACCACTTGCATCGCTCCAAATCATCATGCCAGCATCATCTTAGTGGCCCAGTCTACTTCATTTTATGAAAGCAGGAGCCATCTACTTCCCAGGTCTTCAGGTTGGAGTACCTGTGGGACCCCGTAAGTATGAGTCTAGAGCTCCTTGGGCATCTGATTGACCCCACTGAATAGTAGCAGGTGAGAAAAAAGGCAGAATCTAAGGATAGTAATGGGTGAGTGACACAGTTTTCTACAAAGACTTAATCTAGCTTAGTTTTACTAATACATCTCTGGCTAAAACTGTTTTATGAGGCTATAACTGAATGTTATCAGACATAGCACCTGGGAAAAACTAAGTTCCTGATGAAGGAATGCAGCATGCATGCGTGTTCTCAGCTGTTCTCGTGAGAAAGAATGTTTTTTTATTGGTTGACTTGGTTCTTGGATTTTAATTTATTTAGTGTTACATAGTCTTCTCTCTCTGTCTTTAAATTTTTTTCAGTGTAACCGATGTCTGAGAAATTAAGATTGTCTTATAGAAAATGAAGCTTGTGGTAGTACAAGTGACATAAAATATGGTAGTTAGTCTCAGAAAATAAGAAATGTTAAACAAATTCCAATTAAGAAGTTAGAAAATAAAATAAGTTTAAAAGATGGGATTATTCAAGCATTCATTTAAAAATATTTACTACATATTGCCAAATTTGCTAGTACCTTGTATGATGAGAATAAAATGCACAATATTTAATTCTATTAGAAAACCCTAATAAACAAATACATTTATGTTTCCAGTTATGTTAAAAGAAAACAGGATAAGGACTACAAGATGGTGTATTTCTGACCATATCTAAGTATGGAGGAAAATGGTCTCAGTTTCATCTAGAAATGGCAGTATAGTAAAATCATTCATTTTAAAGGCTACTTATTAATGAATCTAATGTGCATAGATAAAAAGCAATAAAAGTAAACATTCAAACATGTTTTTTACTAAGGAAACAAGTATAGGTTTTGCTTTATAACTTGAAGGATTCAAAGAGTTCACAGTGTACTTCACTTTGGCAAGTAGCTTTGCCCAGTGAGGCTAGACTAGCCTGACAATATTTAACCTGTGCTTTCTGACTAGTCAAATATGTAGGAATGGAGGCTAATATACTGGGATTTAGCTAAGCTGTCATTTCAGGGTAGGTTACGGTACCCTCTGATATACCTCCAAAAACACTTAATACTTAGCTGTCTTTTAGCAGATGCCCTATGTTGTAATAACCTGTGTATCCTATCTCCCAGACCAGAATGGGATCTTCTGTAGGGCAGAATTCATTTTGCTTTGGCACTTAATATTACACTATAGGTGCCCAGAAAATATTCACTAAATGGATAAAAGCTGCTTGTTCAACTATGCTATTTGATGCATAGACCTTCTCTATAATATCCTAGATAATTTGTGGGCCAGACCCTATTTGTTCAATTCCAGTGACAAAATAATCCTAACTTCTTAAAGTATCACCCCACCCCTTCTTTTGGACCACTCTTCTAAATTACAATTTTTTTATTGTAAATTATAAGTAAGTTTTTCTATCTCACTGACCTTGAAGTTTGTTACTTTGTAAATTGTAAATTCTGGTCTTTTTATACTTCTGGGAGATAGAAGAGAAAAAAATAAATTCTTTACATGAAAAGATAACTTCATAAATCTGAAAGAACATTAGAAAACATTGAATTGATTCACCTTAGTTTGCAGATGAGATTCAGTGAGAACCCAGTTTGGCCTGAGGGGCGGTGACAGGATCACAATGCTGGATAAACATGCCGTTGGTCAGGCTGTCTGGGGTTTCTACTTCATCTTCAAGTGACTGACCTCACCTGTTGCACCCACCAGCCCCATCAAAGTCTTTGAATATTTTTTCATGTTCTTCTCTAAAACAAGTTCTCTAGTTAAATATTTGAGGAAATATCTGTTCAAATTTAAACTGGTTTCTTGCCTTTTGGACTTCTCAGAGACTTTAATACACTAATGTGCCCTGTGACTTCTCAAGCAATGGTTACAACATCTTGGAGTAATAGAAATGAATATCCTGAAGAATTAATGTTCACATAAACACTTTGGAAATTATGCCTCTATTCTAAACACACTCAGTTTTTTCAGGTGTTCCCCTGATGAAGTGATTTGCAAACATTCCATAACTAATCTTGGCATGTTTAGAACCACATAGGAAGCCTTGTATGTAGATACAGCAGATTTTAATGGTGGTCCAATAAAATTATAGAAACCACAAATATTACATTATAAAGCCAGCTGGGATTCTGTCATTTTTATTTACTTAGTCAAATAAAGATTTTTTTTAAAAAAAACTTGAAGTTTGAGAGAGCCCCTTTTTTCTTCAAATGTATTGATATAAATAAAGAACATTAAATTGTACATATGTAAATTATGCTACTTTATTGGTTTTGACATGTGTTTATAATGTAAAACTATGACCAAAATCAAGCTAACAAATATATCCATCATTCTAAAAAGTTTTTTGTACCCTGTTATAACGTATACTACTCTCTGCCCCTCCTAGCAACTAAGCTGCTTTCTATCACTAAAGAATGGTTTGAATTTTTTAGAATGTTATATAAAAGGAACCATAAAGCTTAAACTCATTGGGTTTTCTTTTAGGGGGCCTTTTTTCACTCAGTATGATATTAATAGTTTTGACATTCATCTATGTTGTTACATATATATATCAAAGTTCATGGTTTGTTTGTTTATTTTACCACTGATTACTTTTCCACATACAAATATTAGTACCATTCAATTGTTTATTGAATGTACTATTCAATACCAAGTAAAATTGTTTATCCAATCATCTGTTGATGAAGATTTGAGTTGTTTACAGGCATTAACTTAAAATGTAAAATGGCTATGAACGTTTTTGAACATGCCTTTGTATGAATGTTTCTTTCTCTTGGGTATATATGGTGGGAGTGGGAAGACTGGGTCATTTTGTAGGTAGGCATGCTGTTCTTTTTAAGTAGTATTTTTCTATACTATTACTCTTTCAGAGTGAACTAGTGTAGTTATCATGCTCTCCTCTTACCCCTAAGAAGTTAAGTCGTCACCTGGAAGAGAAGTGGAGAGAAGAGAGGGTTTGGATTAGGCACATCAGGGAAGTCAAGTGTTGTTAGGATTCCAAATCTGTATATTGGGAAGAATGAGGAGGAAAGAGTACTCTTGGGTACTTGATAAGAGTACTCTTATTCCTTTATTTCTTATTTGGCCCTTTACATGTACAAACTTGTTTCTATTGTACTGAGATTTCTTACTTTCTTAATATTATATAGTTTATGCTATTACAGATGTCCTAATGTTTTCCGCTTTGCCCATCTCCACCCAGCCCACCCTCTGACTCCCATAGTCAGTCCCCATACCATTGTCTGTGTCCATTGGTCATGCATAAATGTTCTGTGACTAGTCCCTTCACCTGCTTTCAACCCGTCCCCACCTACCCCTGCCCTCTTAACAGCTGTCAGTCTGATCCATGTTTCTATGCCTTTGGTCTATTTTTGCCCATTAGTTTATTTTGTTCATTAGATTCCACTTATAATTGAGATCATATGGTATTTGTCTTTTATTGACTGGCTTATTTCACTTAGCATAATAGTGTCCAGTTCCATCCATGCTGTCAACAAAAGGCAAGAATTCCTTTTTTTTTTTTTTTTTTTTTTTTACTGCTGTGCAGTATTCCATTGTGTAAGTGTACTACACCTTTTTTATTCACTCATCTACTCATGGGCACTTAGGCTGTTTTCAAGTCTTGGCTTATAAATAATGCTTCTGTGAACAAAGGGTTGCATATATTCTTTTGAATTGGTATTTGGGATTCTTAGGATATATTCCCAAAAGTGGATTCTCTGAGGCAAAAGGCAGTTTTATTTTTAATTTTTTAAGGAAACTTTATACAGTTTTCCACAGTGACTGCACCAGCATGCATGCCCACAAACAGCTCACTAGGGTTCCCTCTTCTCCACATCCTTGCCAGCCCTTGCTGTTTATTGATTTATTAATGATAGCCATTTTGGCAGGTGTGAGGTGACATCTCATTGTGGTTTTGATTTGCATGTACCTGATGGCTAGTGATGTTGAGATGTTGAGCACTTTTTCATATGTCTATGGACCATCTGTATGTCCTCCTTGGAGAAGTGTCTATTCATACCCTTAACCCATCTTTTAATTGAATTGTTTATTTTCCTGGTGTTAAGTCATATAAGTTCTTTATATATTTTTCTCACTAAATCCTTGTCCTATGTATCTTTGCCAAATATGTACTCCCACACAGTCAGTTCCCTTTTCATTTTGATTGTGGTTTCATTAGTTGTGCATAAGCTTTTTAATTTGATGTAGTCCCATTTGTTTATTTTTTCCTTTGTTTCCCTTGCCCTAGGAGATACATCAAAAAAAATATTGCTACACAAGAGATCTGAAATCTTACTGCCTAAGTTTGCCTCTAGGATTTTTATGGTATCACAACTTGTATTTATAAGTCTTTTATCCATTTTGAGTTTAGTCTGTTGTACGTTGTAAGTTGGTGGTCTAGTTTCTTTTGTTTTTTTCTGCATGTTTACCAGTCTAGTTCTCCTAACACCATTTATTGAAGAGACTGTCTTTATTCCATTGTATTCTTTTGTGTCCTTTGTCAAATATTAATTGACCATAAATATGTAGGTTTATTTCTGAGCCCTCTATTGTGTTCCATTGATCTATGTGTCTATTCTTGTGCCAGTACCAGACTGTTTTGATTACAGTGGCCATGTAGTATAGTTTGATATCAGGTATTATGATCCCTTCAATTTTGTTCTTTCTCAAGATTGCTGAAGCTTTCAGGGTTGTTTTTGGTTCCATATAAATTTTTGGAATATGTGATCTAGTTCTGTGATTTATGTATCTTGACAGGAATTGCATTGAATCTATAGATTCTTTTGGGTTGTGTGGACATTTTAATGATGTTAATTCTTCCAGTTCATAGACACAATATATGCTTCTACTTATTTATACCTTTCTCAGTTTCTTTCTTCAGTGTCCTATAGTTTTCTGAGTATAGGTTTTTTATCTCCTTGGTTAAATTTTGTTCTAGGTGCCTTATTGTTTGTTGCAATAGTAAACTAGATTTTTTCTTTTTTAGTTTCTCTTTCAGATAGTTCATCACTGGTGTATAAAAATGCCACTGATTCCTGAGTATTGATTTTATATCCCACTACTTTGCCAAATTCATTTATTGGGTCAAGTAGTTTTCAGTAGAGCCTTTAGGGTTTTCTATGTACAGTATCATGCCACCTGTGAATAATGACAGTTTTACTTCCTCCTTTCCAATTTACATGCTTTTTATTTCTTTTTCTTGTCTGATCACTGTGGCTAGGACTTCCATTATTATGTTGAATAAGAGTGGTGAAAGTGGACATCCCTGTCTTTTTCCTGATCATAAGGGAAAGACTTTTGGTTTTTACCCATTGAGTATAGTGTTGGCAGTAGATTTTTCATATATGGCCTTTGTTATGTTGAGGTATCATCCCTCTATTCTACTTTGCTGAGAGTTTTTATCATAAAAGTTTGCTGGGTTTTATCAAATGCTTTTTTCTGCATCTTTTGATATGATCATGCGATTTTTATCCTTCATTTTGTTTATGTGGTGAATCGCATTTATTGATTTGAAAATACGTACCAACCTTGCATTCCTGGGATAAATCCCACTTGTTCTTGTTGTATGTATGCTGGATCCCGTTTGCTAATATTTTGTTGAAAATTTTAGCATCTATGTTCATCAGAGATATTGGCCTATAATTTTCTTTCTTTGTTTTGTCTCTACCTGGTTTTAGAATTAGGATATTACTGGCCTTTAAAAAGAGCTGGAAGTCTTCCCTCCTAGGGAATTTTTTGGAATGTTTGAGAAAGGTGTTAGTTCTTTGAATGACTGGTAAAATTCACCTGAGAAGCCCTCTGGTCCAGAACTTTTGTTTGGTGGAAGTTTTTTGATTACTGCTTCAATTTTTCTAGTTGTTTTTGGTCTATTCATGTTTTCTCCTTCTTCCTGAAACAGTTTTAGAAGATTGTATGTTTCTAGAAATTTATGCATTTCACCCAGGTTGTCCTATTCCTATGTAGTTGTTCATAGTATTTTCTTATAATCCTCTGTGGTATCAGTTACTTCTCCTGTTTCATTTCTGATTTTATTAATTTGGGTCCTCTCTCTTTTTATCTTGATGAGTCTGGTTAAAGCTTCATCAATATTGTTTATTTTTTCAAAGACCAGCTGATCTTTTGAATTTTATTTTAATCTGTATGTTATTTAATTTCTCTTTGTTATTGATTATTTCCTTCCATTCACCCCAGACTTCACTTGTTGTTTTTCTAGTTTTTTTAGGTGTAAGTTTACATTGTTTATTTGAGATTTTTCTATCATCTTTATGAAGGTCTGTAATGCTATAAGCATCTCTCTCTGCCTGCTTTTGCTGTGTCCCATATGTTTTGGGTTGTTGTGTGTTTATTTTCATCTGTTTCCTTGTACTTTTTTTATTTCTTCATTGATTTCATTGATAACCCATTCTTTACTTAATACATGCTATTTAGCCTCCATGTATCTGGATGTTTTTGAGTTTTTTAATTGAGATTGACTTCTAGATTCATGCCGTTGTGATCTGAGAAAATACTTCATATGATTTTAATCTTATGGAATTTCTTAAGACTTATTTTGTATCATACCATGTGGTATGTCTTTGAGAATGATCCATGTGCACATGAGAATAATGTGTATTCTGTTGCTTTGGGATGAAATGTTCTGTAAATATCAATTAATTCCAATTGATACAGTGTGTCATTTAAGGTCACTGTTTCCTTTTTGATTTTTTTGACCCATTGGTGACAGAAGGGTGTTAAAATTCCCTACAATGATTGTATTACTGTCAATCTCTTTCTTAAAGTTCTCTGAGATTTCCTTTATGTATTTAGGTGCTCCTATATTGGGTGCATATATGTTTGCAAGGGTTATATCCTCTTGTTGGATTGATCCCTTTAGTATTATGTAGTGACCTTCTTTGTCTCTTGTTATAGGCTTTGTTTTAAGTCTATTTTGTCAGATATAAGTATTGGTACCCCAGCTTTTTTGGTCTCCATTTGCATGAATATCTTTTTCATCCTTTCACTTTCAATGTATGTAAATCTTTTGTTCTGATGTGGGTCGCTCATAGACAGCATATATGTGTATATGGGTTATGTTTTTTAAAGATTTTATTTATTTTTAGAGAGAGGGAAAGGGAAGGAGAAAGAGAGGGAGAGAAACATCAGTGTGTAGTTGCCTCTTGTGCACCCCCCACTGGGGACCTGGCCTGCAACCGAGACATGTGCCCTACTGGGAATCAAACTGGTCACCCTTTGGTTCTCAGGTCATGCTCAATCCACTGAGTTATACCAACCAGGGTGGGTTATGTTTTCTTATCCACCCAACTGGATAAGAAAATTGGAGAATTTAGTCTATTTCTATTTAACATTATTATTGATAGGCACTTATTTGTTGCCATTGTTTTATACCTACGTTCTTCTCTCTATTTCTTCTTCTTAAAGCTGTCTCTTTAACATCTCTTCCAATGCTGGTTTTATGGTAATGAACTCCTTAATCCTTTTTGGTTTTTGTCTGAGAAGCTCTTTATTTTGCCTTCATTTTTAAATGACAGCCTTGCTGGATAGAATAGTGTTGGCTGCAGGTCCTTGCTTTTAATTTCTTTGAGTACTTTATGCCAGTCTCTTCTGGCCTGAAGTGTTTCTGTTGGGAAATGAGCTGACAGCTTCATTGGAACTCCCTTGTAGGTAACTAACTTTTTCTCTTTTGTTGCCTTTTAGCTTCTTGTTTCCTTTAAATTTGCCATTTTAATTATGATGTATCTTGGTGTGGGTCTCTTTGGGTTCATCTTGATTGGAACTCCATGCTTCCTGAATTTGTGTGACTTTTTTCTTTACCAGATTAGGGAAAATTTTTGTCATTACTTCAAACAGGTTTTTTTTTATCACTTGTTTGTTTTCTTCTCCTTCTCCTATCCCTATGATGCCAATGTTGTTATGCTTCATGTTGTCCCAAAGTTCCTTTAAGCTATCCTCATTCTTTTTGAATCTTTTTTTTTGTTTGTATAATTGGTTGTTTTTTTCTATCTTGTCTTTCAAATCACTGATTTGATCCTCTACTTCATCTGCCTACTTTTAATTCCTTCTAGTGTATTCTTCATTTCATATATTTCATTCTTTATTTCCAACTGGGTCTTATTTATAGTTTCTATGTTCTTTTTCAAGCTGATGTAATTCCTACTAAGATCCTTGTAGTTCTCACCAAGTTTTGTGATCATCCTTATAACCATTACTTTGAACTCTATGTTTGATAAATTGCTTGCCTCAGTTTCATTTAGTTCTTTTTGTGGGGATTCTTCCTTTTCTTTTGTTTGGAGCTGTTTCTTTGTCTCCACATTTTAGCTGTCCCCTTTTGTTCATTTCTATGTATTAGATTGATCTGCTTTGCCTCCCTGCCTTTGTGGTATGGCCTTCTGTGGTAGGAGTCTTGTGGGACCCAGTGATGCAGTCTGCTTGATCTCCTGAGCTGGAAGCTCTAGGAATGTTCCTTGTGTGGGTTATGTGGGCTCTCCTGTTGTATTTGTGTCTTGATTGGTGTTGGCCTATTTGTCAGTGAGATCTCCCCTCCAGCTAGCTGACTGAGAGACTCAACCCTCAGCACATCTTGTGTGCTGTTGTATAGGTACTGACAGAACAAAACAAAACAACACAAGCATACCCCTCCCCCCAAAAGCAGCAAAATCAATATCAAAAGAGCAAAGAATAATAAAAGCAAGAGAGAAATGGAAAAGTAAAAGAAAAAATAAGAAATAATATAAGAAGATGAAAGGAAAGAAAAATGATTATGTGAGGAGAGAAGAGAAACATTGAGTAAGGAACAGAAAGAGGAAAATGGTAAAAAAAAAAACAAAGAAAAAATAAAAAAATAAATGGAAAGAAGGAATAATGTAGTAAGAAAAAGAAAGAGTAAAATAAGACATATAAAAGAAGAAAGAGAAAATAATAAAAAGAGTTTGAAAAAGAAAAAAATAAAAATAATGAGACATACAAGGTGGAGTTTGTCTCAGTGGAGTTTAGTGTCTGCCTGCTGGGATCTGGTTTTGGATATGGCTCTGATGTTTTCTGAAGTTGGTGTAAGCCAATGTCAGATGCTGTCCACTTGTAGCCCTCAGCAGCCTGTTTGAAGCTACGAGTGATCCACAGTTCATGTCTGTGTCCTCTGGGCTTGGCTATGCACGGGATGGGCCATGCTGCTCTGCAAGACTGGCTTTTAACAGCACAAGGCCTAGGGATGGATCAGAAAATGTCCCAAGGCACCGCATGATCCTTCTCCACCTGCCTCTGCCTTCTGTCCTTCTGTCAGTCTTAAAGGGGTCCCTGACCCAGCTGTTTCTGAGAGGGTTTCTGGTGGAGTTGGAAAGATGGTATCTGTTGGAGGTGCTGATTAGGCTTCAGGGAAGGTGTTGGGTATGTTCCCCTACCCTTGAGCACAGTGTCTCATCTTGTCCCAGATTATTTCCCTGCACTCAGCAGGTTGAAGCTTATAGGAGGAAAGTGGGTGGGGGCTCCAGAGCCCAGACTGTGGGTCTGCCAGAAACCAGGAGGATGTTTCTATGGCTCTCCTGTGAGGGAGAAGCTCCAGTCTGGTTCTCCAGGAAAGTGTATGGGATGGCCATACCCTAAAGTCAGTCCCTGACACCCCCTGATTCTGCCTATGTTGCTGTTTCCTCAGCAGGGGTTAAGATGCTCTGTGGGGGTAGAAAAGATACAACGTTGGGTGAGCAGGATTTCAGAGGTTGAGGCAAGCGGTATCTTACAGGGTGGCATAATTGCTTTTCCTCAAGGGGCAGACTTGCTCTTCTCAAGAAAAATGGCTGCTGCTGTATTGAGGTATGTCCTGGCTTAGGAATCCCAGCAGCCACTTCTCCACATCTCTCCCCAGTGCTTCCCACTCCATATTTTCCTCTGGTAATTCCAGTTCATGCCACCCTCCCTTTATCGTAGCCCAAGGTGAGTGACTATGGACAAAAAATCTGTGCTTTCACCCTGGTCTAGAGGTGGTTTTTGTCCACCTCAGTTAAAAGTCTCTTTATTATGCAGTCTTTGTTTGTTTATTTCAGGTGGCTGTTCCCCTCTTTATTTTTATTTCTAACTTGTTCTGGGAGGAGATGCAAGAAAGATCCTCCTACTCTGATGGCCTCTTGCAACCAGCTGTACTGAGATTTCTAATTTTTTTCAGTGATTCTAAACTCTCTGGAATCCTAATAATGTACACCTGTATTGCTCTTATATCGTACACAGCTTGTCTGCTTCTGCTAGTGGCTTACAGTCCATGATGGCCCTTCTGTTTCACAGCTGGTTCTTTGGCAAGAAGAAAAGTGGGGTGATACCTATACTTTGGAGACAGAATTGTTTCATTAGGTTTTCCAAGAGAATTTAAGATGGAATCTCTCATCTAGGACATTTGGGAGTTACTGTTGCTTGTGATTTTAAGAGTAATAAAAGTAACTTATAGACAAGATGTTTTATTTGGTAGTAAAAAGATAATAAGAAATGAGACTATTTTGATTTTAGCTCTTTTTGATATGGCATATGAGCTCATTTTGACATGCTGTACAAGCTAACACCAGATTTGTAGCAATCAGTCACATCAATATTAGTTTGAAAAACTAACATATTTGCACATTTTAGTTTTTAAAAAATAAATGTTATGCCATATCAGATGGACTGATTTCAGCATGTTTTCCATACTACTGGAAATATTTCTGCAAGTGTTCTGAAAACATCAGCACTAATTTTTTTCTTGAAGTTAAATATTTTTGGTTCTACAGTTGGAGTTGTGGTTTTTAGGAAGCTTTAGGTTTTGTTTATTTTTTAGATGTTATTCTAGATAATTTAGCCCATTAGAAATTATTAAAACTGAAAGAAATTAAAACTGAAAGAGCTACTAGTTATATAAGAGCGGGGGAGGAGAGCAAGGGAGTTTAGTACCATAGTGTGGAAAACCAAGCCCCTAAGTGTTAGTCGTCAAACCTGTGCCATGTATTAATTACTGACATTTGGTATAATATGTAACTGTAGAAATATGTACATATTCACCATTTTGAGTGGAATATTTACAAGTATAAAAGGAAACTCTTCTGTTAGAGTTATAAAAGAGTGCTTTGCCTTAAATATCTTAAAATTGCACTAATTTTTAAAAAAGCTTTTTTGAGGGACAACATACAGGAGATATGTGATTTGAAGTGGGCTTCCCACAGAGCAGCATAATACTTTGGATTTTAAGGCCATGATTTTTGTACTTTTTTCTCAGTATGACTTAAGTTAAAATGTACTCATGTACATTTTTATAGTTCCAGGCCTGACAGGTGTGTGCATGGTACTGGTGCTCTTCCTGATGGTCACAGCTTCCACGTATGCAATGCGGTGAGTGTCAGTCATAATTTCAATATCTACCAGTCAGATTGTTTAGATTTTCTTCAGAGTACCTTCATTTTCATGTCTTGAAACACATTTGATTGAACAGAATGCTTAGCCAATGCAGTATTCTGATGAATAGACAATTCTGGGTAACTAAGAGTGAAGTACAGACATTTCTGTATATATCATTTCCTATTTCTGAAAACTATATCTCTTTGTTTTGCTCAAATATTCTAGGTTAGTTAACAACTGTGTATGGAGACTTTTTAAACTAAGGAAATTTGAGTTCTTCAGGAGCATTCTTCTGGAGGATAGTGTATCTCTATGAGGCCTGGATTTGAATTCAATTTGTATGCACAGGAACATATCACTTAAAATTACTTTATAACTCATTTCCTGGTATGGGTTTGCTGTACTTTAGTGTATTCTAAACAGAGCTTTGGAAACATGGTTAGTTGACATCTGCTAACATAATAAAAATACCAGCATTCACATTATTCTTCTAGTTAAGAGATTTAGAGCAGTTGCAGATACACATTTCTGTGAACAGTCATGTATTCTTTCTGGATACAGCTGTTTTTCACAGTATTTTACAGTATTTTATGTTAGTGGTCAAACTTCTTGGTTAAGAAAGCAAAAAGAAGAAACTATATAGTATTCAAAAATAGTCATTCTATTTGTTGAGATATGAAATGTAATGGAAACACACACACAAACACACACTTTGAAACTAATTGCTCTACATCATGCTCAAAGGAGTCTATCCTGGCACTTCTGAACCTCTATGCACACAAACACAAACCACAGAAATCTCTCAAGTAAACTCACCACTCAGATACTAATGCTATAAACTTCCTGGTCTTATGTTTATACACTTCATTCTTCTTGGTTTTGCTCACTCATTCCCCATGTCTTACCTCTACCAAAGTCATTCTTTCTCTCCCTTTCACACTCCTGATTTGTCTCTTCATATACATGTATTTTACCAAAATTGGACCATAATATATATACTATGTTGAATCAACTATTTACTTAGATCTTGTTTTGAACATGTTTTACTTTCCTGATGACACAACATATTACCATGCAGATATACTTGTACATTACCCTCCCAGTCTCCTACTGTTGGAAGTTTTAGGTGATTCCATCTTTTTTCAGTATTTCACTTGTGAAACAAACACTCTGTCCATATACTTTACATACTTTTTCAGTTACATCCTATGGAAAAACACCTAGATGGAGAATGGCTGGGTCAGATGGTGAGCCCATTTTTGTAACTTTTCATAAGAATTAAAAATCACCTACAGAAAGGCAAATCTCTGATATTAGAGCATGAGGGTGACAATTGTGAGGGGGAATTTTTATTTTAGGTCAATAATTCATAAAAAAGCTTACTTTTTAAATTTTAGGAGTTCTTGAAGAAAAATTAGGATATCTGACATTTATTTATAAGATTGAAGATATATAAATGCTCTATATCTAGAAAAAAGAATCCTTAATTGAGTGATAGTATTATAAAATGGAATATAAAGTCAGCTTTTCTTCTCAACTGAGCCATTACATAAATAATTTAGTAACTGTCTTGTTAGTTTTTTCATTTGTTTAAAAGAATTATAAAACTGACTGCTTTTCTCCAAGCTTCACTGTGAGAATCATGAAATTCTTAAATGGATCATGAAGATAATTTTCTTCTACTTTTCTCTTTACTTTAAGGAAATAAAATACTAGAGAAAGGTGAATAATTATGACTTTCAGTATTTGATTTCTGATATTGAATGTTGTCTAATAATTCACCAATGGTTCAATATGTGTCAGTTATTAAACTAAGTAATGTATTCTACTAACAAATGACAATAATACTAATATATTTCCTCATCTCAGAAGACTTTGAGCCCTGGCTGGCATAGCTCAGTGGATTGAGCTTGGTCTGCGAACCAAAGTATCGCAGGTTCGATTCCTAGTCAGGGCACATGCCTGGGTTGCAGGTCAGGTCCCCAATGGGGACCACATGAGGGGCAACCACACATTGATGTTTCTCTCTCTCTCCTTCTCCTCCTTCTCCCTCCCTTCCCCTCTCTAAAAATAAATAAATAAAATCTTTAAAAAAAAAAGAAGACTTTGAAATGACAGTTGTTAAATCTGAACTCTAATTCTGAATAGATAAAATAATCAGTTAACTGAAAATCAATTTCCTTTATAGAATTAAAAATATAAAAACCAGAACTGAGATCATACTTACCAGTGAATTATAAGATACATTCTTAAGAAAATCATAATAAAGCCAAAGTGATAGTTTAATTCCATTAAAGCATGTCATTATTTACATATGGTAAGAAATTAAACATTTAGAATTATTAAAAAGAATCCAGCAATAAACTGTCATTACTTCCAGAAAGGTAGGTATAATTGTCTAGCCAGAAAATCCAATAGAATTGTGGAAAAATACTGTTATATCAAATAAAATAATTGAAATAAGTAAATGAGTACAAAACAACTATTACAGCCCTAGCTGGCGTAGCTCAGTGGATTGAGCGTGGGCTGCGAACCAAAGCATCGCAGGTTCGATTCCCAGTCAGGGCACATGCCTGGGTTGCAGGCCAGGTCCCCAGTAGGGACCACATGAGAGGCAACAACACATTGATGTTTCTCTCTCTCCTTCTCCCTCCCTTCCCCTCTCTAAAAATGAATAAATAAAATCTTTAAAAAAAAAAACAACTATTACAAATTGCTTTTTTATATAATAGCTATTATCAGTTTGAAAATTGAGT
Organism: Trachops cirrhosus; assembly: GCA_028533065.1. Lineage (NCBI taxonomy): Eukaryota > Metazoa > Chordata > Mammalia > Chiroptera > Phyllostomidae > Trachops > Trachops cirrhosus. Next base: position 53,445,056 of record CM052543.1, on the reverse strand, counting down.
AAAAAGATTCCATTAATCATTGCAACAAAAACATAAAATATCTATGTATAAACTTATAAAGAACTAAGTGAAAACTATATAGAAAAACAATACATCACTGAGAGAGAAATGAGTAGAGATTTGAATAAAGACTGTATAATGAAAAGGGGAAGTTCTTCCTCAATTATTTTATGTTTGTTGTAATTCCAATCAAAATCCAAGATAGGTTATTTTGTTTGTTTTCTTCCTTGAATTTAACAAAGTGATTGTGTTATTTGACAAATTTCATTACAATTATGTGGAACTTGTACATTCTTAATTTGAATACTTCACTCACAACAATCAAAGAAAATACCCTATAGAAATAAGAACAGTTAAGTAATAGGAGAATTAAAAGTGTGTAACACAAATGAAATAATATACTAATTTCACTTATCCAAAATAATAAAAAGTTATACAGTGGAGCCTGGGTTTGGGGAAAACGGCACTCCTCTTCTAAAGTTGGATTTGTAGTTGATAAACCTGTTTTCAGAGAGCAATGGGCAGTGCGTATCAAAAGCATTGAAAATGTGCGCCCTGCGATCTAGCTACTCCACTTGTAGGAATTTAGACTAAAAAAGAGATGTGTGCAAAAAGGCATATGTTACAAGAATGTTAATGATTTTATTCATGATAGCAAAAACTGAATGAAGTAAATGTGAATCAATTGGTTGTTGCTTACATCAGGGGTTCTGAAAGTATCTAGGAGGTGTATTTGCATTTTTGAGAAGCTTTAAAAAATACCTTCCCTCCACCTCCAAGATTCTAATATATTAACATCCATGCAGATATGCAAAATAACTGCTATGTTTTTTACTTCTGTCAAAACATTCTATAGATTGTGTTTATGATACTCCTGCATTTTCAGTCTCATTGTTCTGCAGGACAGTAGTTACAAAGAAATGTTTTTAAGCTATACACTGTCCAGGAAATGAATATAAAACTTTAATGAGCATTTCTTCAATTTCTCTCAATTTGAGTTCTCTTTAAATTACTCTCAAAATATTTATTGGAATAGGAACCTTACTTGTTTTAAAAATCATTTAAAAATTGAGTATTGATAAAAAGGCAGCAAAAATACACATAAACAGACTATAACTGCTTCTTAGCCCTATCTCATAATAACTTTAAACAACTTATTTCAATTATTCCCATGTGTCTTTATTTCAAATAGAAAAAAAAGCCTTCAAAATGATAGGGTTATTTATAATTTTTGTCAATTCTCTCTGCATGGCACATAAATACTTTGGTATAATACATAGATCTCAGATGAACCCATAATTGAAATTTCTTCAGTTGTGATGTGTTTGAAATGCACAATCTTTTTAGTGAAATGGAATGTAAAGTGACATTGAAACTAAGTTATTTGTTTTTCTAGAGTTTCTCAGTATGACATCTTCTGGTACACTCATAATCTCTTCTTTGTCTTCTACATGCTGCTAATGTTGCATGTTTCAGGGTAAGTTATAAAAATATATTTTTAAAAATGTGCACTTAAAAATGGGGTAATGAAAGATACATCTGCAGGAATTTTCATATACAGTGGTAAAATTATTTGGTTAGTTGGAATTGAGAGTAATGTCAAGGATGGAAGAAATAATTTTATTTTTAGCATTGCATGTTTAATGGAACTAGTATATTAAAATTGAAGGAGCTACTTCTCCCACAATGTTATAATTTTTCAAGTTCCCTATAGCTATATCCTCATAACTTCTTTGAGAAAGTAGGAAGTGAATAACTTCTAGAAGATATTGTAGTATTTCTGTTTTCAGGAATTACTTATGACTCTCTGCTGCAGAATTTGTAATGATTGAATTACCAGGTTTCAGTTTAGAAAGGCCTAGAGGCAGTAATAGTTGTAGAGAAAGTGAAAGATTTACAATGACCAAAGACAAAGTTGTCAAAAACACCGAGGATGACAAAGGAAATAATGTATTCTAAGCTTGTTACAAAGAATATAACCCAATATTCTGAAAAGTACATGAATCTAAACAGTGTTCTCAAAAGCATGGTGCTTGAAGTAGTCCATTAGGTCAGAGGAAGAAACATATATTTTTCTGTATGCATATGTCTGCACGATCACTAGAATGGACTTGTGGCTTTGTCTTGACACCCACACTACTATGACACAGTAGGTATCATATCTGCAGATTCACTTCATTTAGTAGACGGGTAGAGTAAAGGAAACATGGAAGGTCAACAGGATAATGTAAATGGGAACCTCCATTATTGTTCGGGAACCACTTTCCTTTTCCTCTCCCTTATCCCCAAAGTAGTAACTTGGTTTTAAGATGACCAGACCACATGGCTGGGCATGGACTATTTGCCATGGATAAGGCTCATGCCCCACAGGATCCAGTATCTTGGTTATAGCCCAGGTCTCCTCAAGGGATGACCTCAGTTGCAAGAACGCACTGCACATAGGAAGACAAGGTCTGTGAGTCCTAAAATGATTTTATAGTTCACTCACAGCCCTTCTGCTCCAAATACATTTCACCAATAATAAATACCAATAATAAATAATGTTGACTGGTTACACAGCTGGCATTCCCCATTTATCTTAACCCCAATGTTCCCAGGGTTCAGGCCTTCTATTAATCCTTTCTTCAGAATGTTTTGTAATGTACTTTGTCAGTACATTAGGTCATATACATAATTATATATTATTATCAGGATGTATGTTTGAATTTTTCCCCTGTGACTTTGGAGACCACTAGCTTAAAAAGCAGTAGTATATTGATCTCTATCTCATAGGTCCTGATTTGATTTGTTCTGTACCAAGTTCTAGCAGGGGTGTCCCACCTACAGCCCGCAGGCGGCATGCATCCCAGGATGGCTATGAATGCGGCCCAACACAAAATTGTAAATTTACTTAAAACATTATGAGATCTTTTTGTCATCACGTGTTGCAATGTATTTAATGTGTGGTCCAGGACAACTCTTCTTTTTCTAGTGTAGCCCAGAGACGCTGAAAGGTTGGACACCCCTGTATGTAGAACATCAGAAACATGGCTACACATCATAATCTCAACTCCCAGCTAGCCGTGCTTGCCACCTAGGAAAAGCCATGGTTGATGAAGGCTCCAGGTTCCTTCTTTTCCCCTTGTAAGGATACCACATTCTGTGGAGAATTAGGGCACTAAGAAAGCCTGTGATAGAGAAAATCTGCTTTACCTTCTGTTCTTTAAATGTTTGTTTGCCTTCCCAGAGTTATTATCATAAAACAGACTATGAGTAAGCAGATGCTACTAATGATGTTAGTAATTTAAAACAATTACATAATACTTACTATATGCCAAATAGAAAATTCAAAATTATTTAGATGTTTTATTTCATTAAAAGATCATAATTTTATAAGGATACATAATAATGTAAAACCCTCTTTACAAGTGGAAAACTGAGGTTTAAAGAGAATAAGTAACTTGGTAAAGTTTACTTACTGATAGATTCTGGATTTAAATGCAGACATTCTGACTTAAAAACTCATGATTTTTACTACTAGGAGAGCGCTGTACTTATGAGAATTTGGTCGTAAGATTTCTTTAAAAGGGTTAATATCTTGATTTATCTGAGATTATGATTTCTCATCTATAACAAATGAGAGAAAAATGTAATTATTTGTTTATATAATTAATTATGCATTCTTTGGCCTTTATGTTATACTAAGTTAAAACTCTAAAAATATGTTTCTTTGCAATTCAAAATGGAGTCATTTTTTTAAGGTTCAGAAGTTCATATGTATTTATGTTTAAAAGGATTATATAGAGGGTTCTTTCTCCATTTTTTGGAAGTAAAAGAAGGCATAATTAATTTTTATTTGATTTTTTTGTACATCAGTCATAAACAGTAAGTGACTCTATACAAAGAAATAACAAAAAGAATCTACAGGCTGCATTATATATGATCAATCTATTATTCCAACTGAAGTGATAGTTCTTTACATATTATCCGTAGAAGTGAAAAAAATTGTTCTAATACTAAAATAAGTGTTATGCAACAAAAACACAGTACTATAGGCATTCTAGAGTACACATTTTTAAATTAAGTTTAATTTTTATATAATTGGCTAATAAAATTGTATTATTTAAAGTATACAATTTAATGATACACATATATGCTGTGAAATTATCACAAGAAAACAAATTAACACATTCATCACATCATATAGGTTTTTTTTTACCTTTTTTTTTTTCTGGTGAAAACACTTAATATCTGCCCTATTAGCAAATTTCAAATATACAACATAGTATTATTTATTAACTGTGGTCACCATGCTGTACATTAGATCCTCAGAACTTATTCATCTCACAACTTAAAGTTTATAGCACTATAAAGCTTAATTTTGAATAAAGCTACATCAGTTATGCTTCTGGTGTGGGAAGAGTTACTACTGATAAATCTTGCAGCTTTCTCAAAATAGAACATTTCTCAAAATAGAACATTTCTCAAAATACAACATTTCTCAAAATGTTTTTATTTTAGTTGCTAAAGGATCTGTCTGTAAGTAAACCTGTTGAAGTTATTATCTTTTGTGCCAACGTTGGGGACTTAGACATATCTTTACCTATGAAATGCCTTGATCATTTCATTCTCTAGGTTTTCTTTATATGAGTATAGTTATTCAAAACAGGTTTTGTGAATTTATATTGAGATTCCTGTTAAACAGTGTGCATTAAGTTCTTATCTTCAATAATTCTAGTAATTTAGGGAATTGAAGGATCAATGTGTACTAGAAATTTTAGAAAATTTTAGGCTTCCAGGATGAAATGATTAGAAATTGCTGATTTCTCTATATAAGCAGACATTTGCAGTAAGAAGAGCAATTGCTTCATATGATTTTTCTAAGGTTGCTTTTATTTTTATACAATCTTGAATTTTGAAGGAAGCTTAAAGGTTATCTTGACCAAGACTCTGTAAATGTCCCCTATAATATGTCTAAGTAAATATTTAAATCAGAAGAGCCCATTTTGTCTTTGCTAAGCTGTAATTGCCATAGAGTTCTTTATCTTCAAAATCAGAATATATTTTACATTAATTTCTGGGTAGATTTAAAAATCTATGACCATAATAGGTGGGCACAAAATAGTCAGGGGTAGGTTAAGAATAATATAGGAAATGGAGAAGCCAAAGAACTTATATGTACAACCCATGGACATGAACTAAAGAGAGGGGGAAGGCTGGAGGGTAGGTGGTGCAGGAAGAAAAAAGGGGAGGAGAATAAAGGGGAGGAGAATAAAGGGGAGACAAAATTGGGGCAACTATAATAGCATAATCAATAAAATATACTTAAAAAAGAAAATAATATAATGACAAATAGTAAATAAGGATAAGCTCTGTATTTCCCGTGAAAAAATCAGTGGCTGTAGAAGCCATAGAAACTGAGTCACTCTCCTCTAGATTCTGGTCATTTGTTTCTTCAGTGATATTTCAAATCTCATCATTATTATAAACTTCTTCCAATAGTTGAAATTCATTCGGTACTTACCATGTATCCTACTGATGTTTGATATCATTAAATCCTGCCAACAATGCTGGTAAAATCTGCTGCTGCTGCTGCTGCTGCTGTTGTTATTCCTGTGAGAGAACAGGGGCAGTGAGAGGAGAAGTAACTTGCTGAAAGTCATGGTGATTAAGAGGAACTCGGGTTTGAATTTAGGTATCAGATTTCTGAGCCCACATTTCTAACCACTACATTATGCTGGCTGCAGTTTGGCATGGCTTCCCTGTATTGCTTTTAAAACTGGAAACTAAACTAAATGCAGGCTTCTAGGGTATGTGATCTGATGCTGGCAAAGTAGAAGTCTTACTTTTGTCACTTCAAATATTGCACTCAACATATTTAAGATGTAGTTATCGTACCTTGTTCAACAATTATTAGTGCCCTTAGGTTTACCTGGTCTGCATTCCTGTTACCAATGTTTTAGATTTTTTTCATTATTTATAAGCAAACTTATTGCATGACACCCTAAAAAAACACATTGCATTTATACTAAACTCAGATGTTTCTTTTCAGTGTTCAAATGGATCCTTAAATTTTAATTTCCCTTTCTAAGAGATCATTATAGCATGGCCATTAAACAACTATACAGTTCTTAAAAGCTGTAGGACCTTGCCAGATAATCTGTTCTTTTTTTTTCTTATCTACTAGATGGGATTAATAAAATCATCATAGGATTATCTCACATTTATATAAGTAAATGTATTCAATACTATTGTAGGCAGAATATACACAAACTTGATAAATATCAGTAGACAAAAATCATACGTGTACCAATGCTAATAGCTATATAAGGGAGAAATTCAACATTTAACTGAAAAGTCAGTTTTTTTCAATTCTTGTAAATGAGACAGCACTTTTTATAACTTTTTAAATTAAATTAATTGGGGTGACATTGTTTAATAACATTATCACATCCACCAGGACATTGGAAGATGCCATGCATCCCTTTGGCCTCTGGAAACTTCAATAACCGGGACACTACATCAAGAGCTATGCATTTTATGTCAGTGCATTTTATAAATGAGAACAGGTCATCAAATGAAAATTGTCATCACTCCAACTTGCCACTTTCCCTGATATCTGAATTCAGAACACCCCAACACAGGCTGTGGTACCTCCTTCCCAATGCTGAATACGCTCCACCATCTGCAGAAATATGTGTGAGAGAGGAAAACACAAAACCCGGTGCTGTACATTTGCAAAAAAAGCATATAACTCTATAACACATCATCTGCATAGTGCATTGTGCACTTGCTACCAAAAGTCAAGTCTCCTTCTGACCATTTATCCCCAATTTTCCCTCTTCTACATCCCACCACCTCCCTTCCCTCTGGTGATCACCGTACTGTTGCCTGTATATGTTTTTTCTCTTAATCCTTCACTTTTTTCACCCAGCCCCCCGAAACCCTCACCTCTTTGAAAGCTATCAGTCTGTTCTCTATATCTATGAGTCTTTTTCAATTTTGATTTTAGTTTATTTTGTTCATTAGATTCCACACGTAAGTGAAATCATATGGTATTTGTCTTTCTCTGACCAGCTCATTTCACTCAGAGTAATACTCTCCAGGTCCATTCATGCTTCACAAAGGTTAAGATTTCCTTCTCTTTTATGGCTAAGTTGTATTCCATTGTGTAAATGTACTACAGCTTTTTTATCTTCTCATCTAGTGATGGGCACTTGGGCTGCTTCCAAATCTTATCTATTGTAAATAAAGCTGCACTGAACATAGGGGTGTATTTATTCTTTCAAATTAGTGTTTTGGGTTTTGTTTAGATAAATTCCCAGAAGTGGAATCACTGGGTCACAAGGCAGTTACACTTTTAAATTTTTGTGGAAATTCCATACTGCCTTCCATAATGGCTATACCAATCTGCATTCCCACCAACAGTACAAAAGGATTCCCTTTTCTCCACATCCTCACCAGCACTTGTTTCTTGATTTATTGGCAATAGTGATTCTGACAGGTATAAGGTGATATCTCGTTGTGGTTTTAATATGCATTTCTCTGATAATTAGTAATGTTGAGCATCTTTTCTTATGTCTATTAACCACCTGTCTTACTTAAAGAAGTGTCTATTCAGGTCATTTGCCCATTTTTTAATTGTATTGTTTGTTTCCTTAATGTTGAGTTGTATAAGTTCTTTATACATTTTGGAAATTAACTCCTTATCAGATGTATTATTGGGAGGTATGTTCTCTCATTCAGTGGGTTGTCTTTTCATTTTGTTGATGGTTTCCTTTGATTTGCAAAAGGTTTTTAATTTGATATAGTCCCATTTGTTTATTTTTTCCTTTGTTACTCTTATCTGAGGAGATATATTGGCAAAAATACTGCTGTGAGAAATGTCTGACTTTTACTGCCTATATTTTGTTCTAGAATTTTTATGATTTCATGACTTAAATTTAAGTATTTAATCCATTTTGAATTTATTCTTGTGTATGGTGTAAGAAGGTAGTCTAGTTTCATTTTTTTGCATATATCTGTCCAATTTACCCAGCACCATTTATTTAATAGACTGTCTTTACTCCATTATATGTTCTTGCTTCCTTTGTCAAGTGTTAATTGACCATAAAGGTGTGGATTTATTTCTTGGCTGTCTATGCTGTCCTATTGATCTATATGGTTGTTTTTATGCCAGCACCATGCTGTTTTGATGCTATGGCCTTGCCATATAGTTTGTTATCAGGTAGCATGAAACCTCTAAGTTTGTCGTTATTTCTCAAAATTGCTGAGGCTATTTAAGGTCTTTGGTGTTTACATACAAATTTTTGGAATATTTTTTTAGTTCTATAAGATATGCCTTTGGTATTTTAACAGGGATTGTATTGAATCTATAGATTGCTTTAAGTAGTATGCACATTTTAAAGATGTTAGTTCTTCCTGTCCATAAACATAGTGTATGCTTCCATTTATTTGTGTCTTCCTTGAGTTTTTTCTTTCGTATTCTATAATGTTCTGAGTACTGGTATTTTAGTTCTTTGGTTAAATTTATTCCTAGGTACCTTATTTTTTGTTGTTGTTGTAATTGTAAATGGGATTTTCTTAGTTTCTCTTTCTGATAGTTCATTATGGTATAAATATTGCCACTGATCTCTGAATATTAATTCTATATCCTGCTATGTTACTGAATTCAATTATTAGTTCTAGTAGTTTTTTGATGAAGTCTTTAGTGTTTTCTATGTACAATATCATGTCATCTGCAAAAAATGACAGTTTTGCTCTTTTCATTCCATTTTGGATACCTTTTATTTCCTCTTGTCTGATTGATATGGCTAGGATTTCCAGTACTAAGTTGAATAAAAGTGATGAAAGTGGACAGGCCTGTCTTGTTCCTGATCTTAAGGGAAGTGCTTTTAGATTTTTCTCATTGAATATGCTGTTAGCTGTGGGTTTGTCATATATGACCTTTATTAGGTTAAGATATGTTTCCTCTATTCCCACTTTGCTTAATGTTTTTGTCATAAATGGGTGCTGGATTTTATGAAATACTTTTTTGCATTTATTGATATGATCATGTGATTTTTTCATTCATTATTTGTATGTGGTATATCATGTTTATTGATTAGCAGATAATGTACCAATCTTGCATCCTGAGAATAAATCCCACTTGGTCATGGTATATGGTCTTTTTAAAGTATTGCTGGATCCAGTTACTAATATTTTTGAGGATTTTAGCATCTATGTTTATCAGGGATATTGGACAATAAAATTGTATTTCTTTCTAGTGTCTCTATCTTATTTTGGAATTAAGATAATACTGGCCTCATAAAAAGAGCTTAGAAGTCTTCCTCCTCTTGAATGTTTTGAAATATTTTGAAAAGGATAGGTGTTAGTTATTCTTTGAATTACTGGTAAAATTCACCTGTGAAGCCATCTGGTCCAGAACTTTTGTTTGCTGGGAGTTATTTGATTACATCTTTAATTTCATCAGTTGTTATCAGTCTATTCATTGTTTAATAACATTTTACTTAGCCTCCATATGTATGAGTGTTTTTCAGTTTTTTTTAAGTAATTGATTTCTAGTTTTATATCATTGTGATTAGAGAAGAGGCTTGATATGATTTTAGTCTACTTGAATTTATTAAGACTTGTTTTGTTTCTTAATATGTGGTCTATCCTATAGGAAGTTCTGCATGAACTTGAAAAGAATGTATATTCTACTGCCATGGGATGAAATGTTCTGTAAATATCAATTATATTTATCTGGTCCACAGTGTCATTTAAAGTTGCTTTGCCTTGTTGATTTTTTTCTCGGTCTGGAAGATTTATCCTTTGATGTCAATGGAGTGTTAAAATCCCCTATTATGACCGTGTTACTACTGGTCTCTCCCTTAATGTTCACGAAGATTTTCTGTATATATTGGATTATTTAGGTGCTCCTGTGTTTGCTTCACATATGTTTACAACAGTTATATCCTCTTGTTGGATCTATCCCTTTAGTATTATGCAGTGTCCTTCTTTGTCTCTTCTTGTGGCCGTTGTTTTGAACTCTGTTTTTTCAGATATAAGCATTGCTACTGAGATTTTTCTTTGTTTATATTTGCATGGAATATATTTTTCTACCTCTTAATGTTTACTCTGTATGTATCTTTTATTTCGAGGTGGGTCTCTTGTAGACAGCATGTATATGGGCATATTTTCTTATTTTTTCAGCTACCCTGCATCTTTTGATTGGAGTATTTAACCCATTTACATTTAAAGTTATTATTGATAGGTACTTTTTATTGCTGTTTTATTTTTTATACCTATTTTTCTCTTTCTACTTGTTTCTTTTTCTTAAAGAAGGCTCTTTAATATTTCTTGTAATACTGATTTGTTGTTAAGGAACCCCTTTAGCTTTTTGTTTGTTTGTTTTTGGTCTGAAAACTTTTTATTTCTCCTTTAATTTTAAATGATAGCCTTTCTGGGTAAATTAGTCTTGGTAATAGGTCCTTGCTTTTCATCACTTTGAATATCTCATGTCCTGAAAGTATATCCTTCTGGCCTGAAGTATATCCATTGAGAAATCAGCTGACAACCTTATTGGAGCTCTGTTGTTGGTAAGTAACTGTCTCTTGCTGCTCTAAAGACCCTCTCTTTATCATTAATGTTTGTCATTTTAATTAAGATGTTTCTTGGTGTGCACTTCTTTGGGTCCATCTTGTTTGGGACTCTGTGTTTTCTGGACTTGGTGTCTTTTTCCTTTACCAGGTCAGGGAAGTTTTCAGCCATTATTTCTTCAGACAGGTTTTTGATTACTCGCTTACCCTCTTTTCCTTCTGGTACCCCTATGATGCAGATGTTATCCCAGAAGTCCCTTAGACTTTACACATTTTTTTAAATTTTTTTTGTTTATTTTAAATTTTTTTATTTTAGTTTATTCAGTACAGTTTCTATCCTTTATTCCCATTCCAGCCCGCCCACCCATTCCTCCCCTCCTCCCTCCCCTTTCCAGCCCCCCTAGTTTTGTCCATGTGTCCTCTATATTTGTTCCTGTAAACCCTACCCTTCTCCCCTGAAATTCCCTCCCCTCTCCCCTCTGGTCACTGACTACTTGTCCACTATTTCAGTGTCTTTTGTTATATTTTACTTGTTTCTTTGTTTTGTTGTCTAGGTTCCTGTTAAAGGCGAGATCATATGGTATTTGTCTTTCACTGCCTGGCTTATTTTGCTTAGCATAATGCTTTCCAACATTTTTTGAAATTTGTATTTTTTTGTTGTTCTGCTTGGGTGTTTTCTGTTATCTGGTCTTCTAAACTGCTGATTCAGTCCTCTGTTTCATCTAACCTATTGTTGATTCCTTCTAGTATATTCTTCATTTTAAATATTATATTCTTCATTTCTGACTTTTTTATGGTTTCTACGTCCTTTTTAATGCTTGCTATCTCTTTATGTTCTCACTGAGATCATCCATTCTACCCCTAAGGTCCTGGAGCATCCTTCCCTCCATTGTTTTAAACTGCATCTGGCATCTTGGTTGTTTCCATTTTACTTAATTCTTTATCTTGGGATTTCTCTTGATCTTTCATCTGGGGCATATTTCTTTGTCTCCTCATTTTGTCTGCCTTTTGTGTTTGTCTCTGTGTGTTAGATAGAACTGCTATGACTCCCAAACTGTTATGATGGGTTTGTGGTGTAGGTGTCTCGTGGGGCTCAGTGGAGCAATCTTTCAGATCACCTGAGCTTAGTGTTCCAGGTATGTTTCTTGTGTGTTACGTATACCCGGCTATTAGAGTGGAGCCTTAAATGCTCTTGGCCCATTCATGGGTGGAGCTAATTCTCAGGTTGGCACTAACTATAAGGACGAACCTTGATCACCATATATGAGTCACTGTTCAAGGGCTGCCCCCTGCAGTGGCTTTGTTCCTGGCAGTGTCTAGTGCCTGCCAGAGTCCCCCTTTAGTTGTGCCATTTGTGTTGCTAGTTGGGTTGAGCTCTGGTGTGGTCTGAAGCCCACCACTGGTTGTGTTGGTTCTGGGTGCACTTGAGCAGAGTTCTTGAGCAGATCAAAATTAGACATTTTGTATAACCAGTTTTGGGCTACCTGTCTGGAGCTACCTTGCTGTTCACTGTTCGTGGCTGTGTCTGCTGGACCTGGGTGTGTGTAAGAGGGCCCAAGCTGCACAAGGGTTGGCTTCCTGCCATTCTGAACTGGAGGCAGATCAATAAAAGGTCCAAGGCTCCCAGAGGTCCACCTCCACGTGTCAGCTACTTTGCCACCCCTGAGGTCTCTTGGTCTTCCTCCAGAGCCTTCCAAAGAGAGACTGTAGAGTGGGCCCAAGCTAGACACTATCCACAGTCTCTTCCACAAGGCACAAGCTCAGTAGGATGGGGTGATCGAGGTTGAAAGTATGGAGCTAGTGGGTCTCTTTCTTGAGGGCAGTGTGGTCAGGCATTCAATGGGGAGTAAGTGGCTTCTACTCCAGAGCCATACCACTCAGCCTTTCTCTAAGTCTCTGACCTTAACTCTTCCAGAAGAATCTCACTGCAGGTTCAGGCTGAGTGCAGCCATCTGAGCAGGAGTGAGCTCAGCAGTTTGGAGACACTGAAAGTTGGAAGGATAGGTCAGGTGAGTCTCCTATTAGGGTAAGTGGTGCTGGCTGTACTCAGAGGGTGGAGAAGAACGATCCCCTGACACCAGTACTCCACAACCCAGCTCCTGTCTGAATCCCCAGCAAGAGGCTCCCAGGGAGAAAAGCTCCAAAGGTCTCAGCTTTGTACAGCACTCTGATCCCTTTGCAGGGCTGAGCTCAGCAGGGCAAAGTGACAGAGACTTGAGAGGACAGACTAAAACAGTCTGCCATGAGGGTTGTGCTGGCCAAGCGTATAGGAGGAGGGCAAGACTGGCCTTTGTTCCAAAGCCACACGGCTCAAAGACTGAGTGTCTGTCTAGAGCTTCTCCAGAAAAAGAGCCCACCAAAGGTCCCTGTTTGGTGCACCCAACTTTCTATAGGACTCGAGCTTGGCAGGGCTATGTCACCAGTAGTTGGAGGTTCAGTTTAGTGCACTCCCAAGGCTGTTGCTGTAAGAATAGAATTGCTTGACCTTGGGAGAATGGCACTTGAGGATAGTGTGGGATAAGAACTCAGGATAGGGACCTCAGTGACTTACCCTACAGATCTCTCCTTGGGGTGATGCACTCAGATCTTTTCTTTATGACTTTGTATACTCTGAGTCACCTTCCATCTACCTGAGCCACAGGTGAGTGTCCGAGAGCAAGATCCTGTGCATTGGCCCTTTAAGAGAACACCTGGGATTCTAGTGGACTCCCTCCATTTCCAGGTGGACAAAGTCCCTGCTGATTTCACTACCAGATGCTATTCAGGCTTTTCTTCCCATTCCTGGTTCTCTGGGTTGGGGGTCCTGGTGTGGGGGTGAGACGCTATGCTCCTTATGGGGAACATTTGCATCTGAATATCCCTCTGGCTTCTCAGTTGCTGCACATAGGTGCAGGGCCAGCCCTCTCTATGTCTCTGGCCTATTCTTATCAGCTTCTATGTGGCTTTTCTATAAATCCTTGGTTATAGTACTCCTGTCAGCTGTCCTTTAGTTGGTTATTCAGGTTGATTGTTGTGTAATTTAGCTGTAAATCCAATTTGGTGCTGAGATTAGAAAGACACAGCACTTTTGAAGAGCCCAAATTTTCCTGTCAGCAAAGAAATTTGATAAATATATAATGAAAACTGCTTAGCAGATCAATAGAATATTCTTTGAGATTAAAGACATAAATGTGAAATTCAAAACCATAAAACTTCTAGAAGAAAACATAGGCAGTACAGTCTCAGACATTTCTTGTAGCAATATTTTTCTGATGTATTTCCTGGGGCAAGAAAAACAAAGGAAAAAATAAATGAAACTGCATCAAACTAAAAAACCTTTGCATAACAAAGGAAACCATCAACAATGTTAAAAAAGCCATTATATGGGAGAACCTATTCACCAATGATACTTATGATAAGGAGTTAATCTCCAAAATTTATAAAGAACTTACATGGCTCAACTCCAAGAAAATAAACAATGAAATTAAAAAAATTAACAAATGACCAGAATAGACAACTTTTTAAAGAGGGCATACAGATCCCAATAGATATATGAAAAGATGCTCAACATCACTAATCATTAGAAAATGCAAATTAAAACCGCAATGAGATATCACCTCCCACCTCTCAGAATGGCTCTCATCAGTAAACCAACAAACAACAAGTGTTGCTGGGAATGCAGATTGGTATAGTTGTTGTGGAAAGGAGTATGGAATTCCCGCAAAAAATTAAAAGTGTAACTGCTGTATGACCCAGTGATTCCACTTCTGGGAATGTATGCGAAGAAACCCAAAACACTGATTTGAAAGAATATAAGCACCCTATGTTCCCCACAGCATTATTTACAATAGCCAAGATTTGGAAACAGCCCAAGCACCCATCAGTAGATAAGTAGATAAAAAAACCGTGGTCCACTTACACAATAGAATATGACTCAGCCATAAAAAGAAGGGAATCTTAATCTTTGTGAAGCATGGACCTGGAGAGTATTACGCTAAGTGAAATAAACCAGTCAGAGTAAAACAAATATCATATTATTTCACTCATATGTGGGATCTAATGAACAGAATAGAAAAAGACTCACAGATACAGTGAATGGACTGACAGCTATCAGAGAGGGGGCCTTGTTGCAAGGCTGGGTGAAAAAGTTGAAGTGATTAAGTGGAAACCCTCCTCCCCCCTAAAAAAAACCCTCATAGACATAGACAACCTTATGGTTATTACCAGAGGGAAATGGTTGGGGGAGGTAGTAGAGGATATAGGGTGGATAAATGTTGATGGAAGGAGATTTGACTTGGAGTGGTGAACACACAATACAATATACAGATGATGTACTATAGAATTGTACTCCTGAAACCTATATAGTGTTATTTACCAATGTTGCTCCAATATATTCAACTTAAAAAAGAAAAAAACAATATTATTTGAAAGAGCAACAATTTTTATAACATTGTTAGGTCTCAAATTCAGTTTTTGACAATGAAGGTTTACCTTGGGACTTGCAAGGAAGCCTTCTCCCTAGGACGTTTGTCTCCTAATTTTGAATACATCTTTCTAGGAGGTTGCTATTTGTGTTCTTCTGTATTAAAGATATTTCAATTCATAGGACATTTGGACTGGGGAGAGGGACCAACATTGTTTCCTCTTTCCAGAGATGAATGTAACTGAATGTTTCTTTCTTTGTCTTCGTTTGAAATCTCATCAGGAGGAGTTACATCGCTATTCTCACTTATGATAAAGAGGGTGTTGGAGGGAAAAGCAATTAGGAATGTCACAGAGCCTCAGCCTCCAGCACCCCACCCTGCTCCTTTCAGAGGCAGTGTGGGTAATGCAGTGTAATGAGATTTGGCTCCCTAACCTCTCAATCTTGCCATAGTCACCACTCCCACTGACTTTAGCTCTGGAGTTTTGTGTGGGTGGTAATTGTATTTGATCTTTATATTTTCACAAAGGAGGAATTATCATGTGATAATTTTGAGAAGGAGAAAAGAAAGGTCCGTCTTAAATGTATGAATGGCAAGAAGAGCCAATTAATAGTGTAAATAATTTCTTGTGCCAGCTCTGCTGGACTTCTCAGACTATGTTTTATTCTATAAATGATCACTTGGATTATTCTTTTAAACAGAACTCTCTGACGTTTGGGACTACATGCTGGCAAGAGTTTATTTTAGAGCGCGATTTATATTCTACTTCAATCACTTCGTCTAGGGAATTTTAAAGGAATGGTTTTCTGTGTGCATGTTCCTAAAAACTTATTCATAAAGCCAGGTGAACACAATGGTCAGCCTTTGTCCACATTAATGAACCAGAGTCACTGCGAGCTTTATAGGAATTTGGCCTCAAGAGTTAACCAGGGTTAGATCAATATTTATGAGGGTAGGCTTATTACACTGGCTTATCCTCCCTCTACTTTGTGCCTAAGAGGAGGAAATTAAGAATATGCTATTGGAGGATGTAGGTGCTTATGAAATATAAGTAAGTGTCAGAAGTTGCCAATTCCCAAGTATCTTCTCTTTTAGAAGCCATTTACATTGAGGGCTCTTTTTTACCCACTCTGACATGGCAGGAGAGGCTTGTGTGATCTTCCTGCTAGGGAGAGGCACCTGCTCCTACTAGACTGTCAAATGGAAACTTGATGAATGAAGCCCAGGTAAAGGAAGGCCTAGAGGTTGTATGTTAAGCAAATTCTGTTTTAGCACTGAGGGAGAAAAGTTTATTTTCCTGTATTTTCTTTTCAGTTTTCTTTCCCTTGCCTCTTGATTTTAAGTGGCTATATAATTTGTTGTGCAAAGCAGACACTTCTGAAAATGAAAAGGGATGCTGTTAATAATTAAGCTGTGAGTGTGGGTAAACCTGTATACATGGTGATTCTACTTATTCCTGGGCACACAGGGAAGTCCTAGGGAGGCTGATTGACTGCTTTTAAGTAGGCCTAGAGCCAGATTCACAAAGGGAGACCTTACCTCAAATATTCTCCGTGGCTGTATGGGAGCCCAGAACCTTCACATAATAAACACAGTAGATTTGCCTAGCTGTGTCCTACTTTAGAGATTGTAATTGTATGTCCTCTGCGTGGTGGGCAGAAGGTTAAGGATTTGTGTGCCTGTGACTATAGCTAAATCTTTTGTATATTTTCCATCACTTAAAGATGATTTGTTTCAAGTACTTTCTAGATGCTTAATTTCTGTTGGGTCTGACATAATTATTGTAAATTTTATGCCCATTATTTCTACCACAAAGTCCCACTTCTTCAATAGACTATACTCAATTTGGATTCATAATCTCTAGGATTGATGGATTTCTGAAATATATACATGAATGACCAGAATATATAATCTCAATGATTCCCAAAGCTGTGTATGGCTCAAAAGAAATTAAAAATAATTGAACTGCATGAAGCCTCTTGAAGCTGGATTTTTCACTAGACAGTTGAAATATTGCATTTACATATCTCTCCTGCTGAAATTTCATACAGCGTTAAAAACAATGGATTAGTGGGAAAAATCAGAACTAGTGAGGCAATTTTATCCTCACATGAAAGAAACTGTAAGGAGAATTTAGTGGATGAATACAGATATGGATTTATAAATCACACTGCACCACTATTTTAGAGAATAATAATGAGACTAGTTATAATAATTTCCAAAGTTTACATAATACTTAATATGTTATAGGTACTTTTCTTGGCACTTTATGTACACACACACTTTTTAAAAATTAAATACAGCACTATGATGTAAGTACTGTTATGATCCTCATTTTAGAGGTGAGAATATGAGGCACAGGAGGTTAAATTAGACATAGAGAACAGACTGACCACTGTCAGAAGGGAGAGGATTTCTGGGGATGGGTGAAAAAGGTGAAGGGATTGAGCAGTACACATTGGTAGTTACAGATTAGCCACAGACACATGGATTGTAGCATAGGGTTTATAGTCAATGATACCAAAATAAATATGTATGGAGCCAGGTGGGTGCTTGAGGCAGTGGGGGGACCACACTGTGAAGTGCATGGTTTTCTGGAAACTTAGTGGTACATCTGAAACTGATGCAGAATGGTATTAAATGTGAACTGTGAAAGAAAAATTAAAAAAAATAATTTAAAAATATGACTGCCCAAGACCACCCAGTTAGTACCTGATAGGGCTTGGGATTGAACCTACAGTCTGACTTTGAAATCTAAGCATTTAATTCTACCATTTTCCTGAATGATTAAATTACTCATGATTCAGCAGGTACCCTTGTTTACAAATGAAATATATTAAATATATTCACAATATTGATGTCATGTGAAGATCTAGGATATGATTCCAATTTATATGAGTTGGTGAGTATATGTATATGTGAATGCTTGTGTTTTGAATAAATAATTCAGTTTTGTTACAAGTTATATAGATTCTGAGATTTTGTTCTCCAAGAAAACAGAAGAAAATGCTGTCTTTTTGACACTGCTTTATAACTGTTTCTTAAAATGTACAACCTCATTATGGCACATAATAAATGCAATAACTTTATAATAATCTAATAAATTATAAAAATTTATTAATAAATCTAATAGTAAAATTATATGTATGTGGTATTTTTAATCTCCAAAATTTGTCCACATAATTTGGAAATAACAATTAAAAAGCTAGGTTCTAGACTAGAGCCAATAAAAATACAGTGGAAAAGACACTCTTATCAGTATTCTTTATTGCCATGCTGTATCTTTGTCGCTCTTCATTTAGAGAACAGATTTCCACACCTTTTGAAGTCTGTTACCAAGCCTCTGAGGGGTGCTTGCCATTGCTACCAACATAAAATAGGAATAAGAACAGGAATTGCATGGGAAAAAAAAGAGAAAAAGAAAGAACCTACATATATACTCCTTGAAAAATGTCCAGGAGGAAGATAAATTCATGCCATATAGCTGGAAGTACAGAATATAATACACTATATAAAACATTAGGTAAAAGGGAAAAAGTTAGGTTATAACTGAAGTTGTACTTGAATTGTGGAAAATTTCAGTGTTCTCTTCTGCCTATCTCCATTTTGTGTCTGAGTTCCAGCATGAAAGAGGAAATACAGTGGAGTGAACTAAAGTGTTTTTGAGTGTAAGAATGATTCACCTGTCTTTATCAATGGAATCCCTTTCACAAATCATCACTCAGTATTTGCTGGACTGAGTGGAGTTGTACTGATTTGCTTTTAGCTGGAAATGTGTTGTCCTTTTACTCCCTTCCTTTTTTCCTTCCATTTTTGTTGCAGAGAGTGATAAAAATTAATTTGTATATTTGTTTCAATGTAACTTGGATTCCCATTTTGGGAGACACTTATACTTGGAGTTATCTAGGTAATAAGTTATTATGGAAACTGGTATGACAATGCCAGCGCTAGAGGAGGTAGCTGTGAGCATCTCAGCTGTTCGGCTGTATGACAGACTGGCACATTGTTGTTGGGGATTTTCTGTGCTTGCGTGGGGAAAAATTCTTTGAGGCACAGAAGGAAAATAATCATTTCTCTTTATTTGCTTTCCTTCACTTTCTGGTTTTTAAAATATTTCACTTAAATATATAGAATGAATAAAATTCCTGAGGAATTATCTTTCCTATATAAAATCCAAATCCCCTCACATAATAGTATTTACATATTTCCCATATGTTAATAAATATAATGTTCTAAAACTATGACCTATAAGACATATGTATTTCCCTCTTATAATTTCCCATTTGTAGGATTTATTTTGATCTAAAAATGATTTATTTTTGCTTACAGTTTATTCTGAAAGCTAGGTGGGGGTGGGAATTGAGTTCATATGGTATTTTCTCCCTTAAGGACACTGTCTGTATAGATAGAGAGAGGTGTACAGAACATTTTCAGGCACATAAATTCTTTTATACTGTAGGCCACATTTTCGAATGAATTTTAATTTTCTGAACTGCGAGTTTACTTTATTCCCATTTTAGATAGCAGTAGCCTCAGACCAAATATTTTTTTACATAATTTAAACCTCAGGTTTTCTCTTGGGACCTTATTTATAATAACAAGTGGTTCTGGCTGGAAGTACAGGATGAGAAAGTTGTGAAGGAAGGAGGAGGAACAGGGGCTACATTTATTTTAAGAAATGCTTTTAGTACATTAGTGTTTTATCTCTCACTGCCATTTTAATAAAGCCTGAAAGCAGAGGAAATGCTAAGAAATATTGGATGCTTATATATTTTTTTCTTTCCAAGAGAACAAAACCCTTATTTTTATGTAATAATAAAGTAGAGGGTAATAGGTACTAACTCTCTTTTTTAGCTCTGGAAACTTAGTAAAATGATTTATTTTAATTCATACACTTGGAGAGGTTCTCATGTCTTGCTCTTACGCTCTTATACTCCAAGATGTAGTTTTGCTGGCTATGTAGTGTCTGTAGCAGGCTGCTTAACTTGCAGAGGTCAATACCAAATGAAAATATGGGATCCCTTGATCAAAAATTATTAAATATTTTAAGGTAGTGAAAACAAAGCATTGAACCAATCACAGGGCCTTTCTAAGAGCAGGGTCTCGTGAGACTGCACAGGTCACACACCCATGTTGCAGGCCTTGTCTGTGTTGCCCAGTCCCATACCTTGGGCAGTGCCAGCAGTAAGAGCTGGACACAATGCTCAAATCAAGCTGCAGGGTGCAAGTACACTCAGGTATCAGCAGCAGGAGCCCAGGAAAGAATGCTGCAGCCGGAACTGGCTAGAGCAGACAAAGTGGGGATGAGAGTAAGGACTTTGGTTTGATGGGTGCCCAGATGAGTAGGGCTTTTTTGAGGCACATTAAATCCCTAGCTTAGAGAAGTACTCTCCTTCCAGCTGCTGCTAATAGGAAGGATTGACTCTCTTGAAAACTTGTCTGCTTATGTTAGAATTGGCTTAGGGTCAAGGTCAGGACGAAGGTCTCAGATTGGATTTGGCAGTATTGGAAGGTGAAGACAGATGTACTAAGTTGCACACTGATTTAATGCTGTTTCCTACGATGGTGAATGTACATACATGATTTATTTTTCTAAATACCATTTGCAAAATCTAGACATCTTGTATGAAGTTAGAATATGATTCAAACTCACTTCTTTGTTATTAAAACCAGGGACTCCTCAATCATATGTTTCATCAACAACTACCACAAAAAGTTTATATACATTTCCAGTCATTCACTAATTCATTCAATGAATATTCACTGAACCATTTCTACACATTATAGGCACAGTTCTAGGCACAAGAAAAAATAGCAGAGGCACAGGACATATTTTTTACTGTAAATAGTGTATATTCTAGTGGAGTACAGAATCCAGTGAATTCCATTGGGTTTTGAAATATTGAATTTGAGTGTCTATTCTTAAGTTCTTTTTTTGTACTTGAAACAAAGTAAAAAGAACTTTGAGAAATAAGTTGTTATCTTTTTTCTGTAAAGAGTAGAAACATTTTGTGTGTTAATAGAATACTAGGAAAAAAGTAGGTTCCTCATGGGACAAGGAGTTTTTCCTTTGCTTTATAGAATGATTAAAATCATCACAAACATAAAAGTAGCATGAGTGACACTACATTTATGAGAAATGTATATATGCCATTAAAGTAGGGATGATTTCTGTTATCCTTCTTTTAACAGGGATGGTATTTTGTACAATAATATTTAACCTTTGCCAAAACGTATTTTTTGTATTCTATGTACTGTATTTTTATGGCTTTGTTACAGCCAGTCATTAAAAAAATGATAGTATAACTATAATGTCTCTTTAAGGCAAAAAGAAAAACCTATTTTTTAAAACATTATTGAGTATTGAAAACATATCTTGAAATCCTTGGGCATGCAAAAACAATAGTATCTACAACCTTATATTTTGATACACCATAAAATCTTTGATTTCTCATGTTAGAACAGTAGACATTCCAAAGAGACTTCAAAATTTCTCCTTTGGAACATAATACACTATAACCAAAAATAAATAAATAAATTAGCAATAAACATTCCTATTCTCACATGCTCTGGGAGCCTCCTTTCCCTATCACCAATTGTATCTCTGCCTTTACTTGGCAAGACTCAGTTTACTGTTCGGTAACATCTTTTTTTCCTGTTTTTTGCTTTCAGATTATATGTCAGTTAATTTTGAAAGATGCAATACACATATACAAGAATGTTCCCTACATTTTAACTGTTAGATATACTGATATATTTAAACAAATTACGTGGTTATCATTTGCTTTTAAAGTCTGTTCACCAGAAATGCATTGAAGGTTTCCTATGTGCAAGAAACTTGCTTGGGGGGCTGGCAAGGTTTGCCAGTGAGTGTGGACTCATTCCCTTATATAGGGGGGTTATATAAATGAGTAAGACATGATTCCTTCTAATTTGGGAAGAAACCTTGTGCCTTTGTTCATCTTGCCCCCTCATATTTCAGTGCCAGTCTCCTACTCTCTAACCATTGGAACCTCTATATCCTTCATTATTTCCTCCATGGAGCCCTTTCCACAAGGTCATAATCAAAGTTCATCGTCTCTTTTACCCTCGGGAGGTCTCTGTATATCTATACAGCATTACTCATTTTGCTTTCTGTTATTGTTACTTTCATGTCTGATTATACCCATTATAGCTAAGCTGTAGCTATGCAATTTATTTGTTTATTTATTGTATTTTTTCTGTTACTATTTAGTCCCTTTATACTCCCCTCTCCCCCAAATCATCACACTGTTGTCCATCCTTTAAGCAGGGTGCGGGGGGGAGGTTAGGGAGTGGACAGATTGAGCAAAAAGGGGGAAAAACGTATTCAATTTAAATTAATTAAAATGAAATAACATGAAACATAATTTTTTTGCTTGCACTAGCCACATTTCAATGGCTCAATACTCACATGTAGTTCATGGATTCCATGTTGGACAGCAAAGATTTAGCCTATTTCGCCATCACAGAAAGTTCTGCTAGAAAGCAGTGTGGTAAAAATCGACGATGGAGAGGAGACTGTGAGCTAGAAGGGTCGGCTGGGCAGAAGGGGAAATGGGAAAAAATTGGGACACTGTAATAGAATAAACAATAAAGAAAAATATGTCTAAAAAATTGTAAGCTTCTTAAAGGTAAGGGCTCCAAAAATTTTCACTCATTCAGAGATGGAGACACTGATCTTTACCGCACAAATTTGTTGTCAAGTTTATGAAAATAGGCATTGAAGCATCAAGCACCTGTTTGACACACCCAGTATCTGCCCCAGTACTGAGTTCAAAATTTGCCAGTGTCCTCCTTGTGATCCCGTCTGTATCTTTACCACCTCACTTAGCCCAATAACTTGAGATTCCGTACTTGAGTTGTTTTTTCATGAATGAGATTTTTGTTTGATGTCATTGTCTCTCTATAGATCTTTTCTCCCTTACATGTTTCTTTGATGGCTATAATGACAAACTGAGACAAAGAAAATAACACTTTAATGGGGCTTTAAGACAGAGGTAGTCTATGCAGTTTGCTTTGAGAGTAGCTTAAAATAACATGTCTTTCAAAATTAAAAGGGATTCTAGAATATTATATGCCACTTTCTATGCCAAGAACAGCAACACTGTTTATTTGACTGAGCTGGCCTGAAGATTTGTAGTGGAGTGACAACACTGGGCATTCTAAGGACTGCTAGCACGTGGGGCTGTGTTCACCTGAGCACTGTTATAACTTTGGACATGGAATAAATAACATTCCTTTGCACGGTGTTAATTAGCCCCCTTCCAACACACACACACACACACACACACACACACACACACACACACACAGTCATCTTATTTCCAGGGTTTTGTTCATTTGAACCCCTTTCCTTGATTTTTAATACTTCTTTAACCAACGGATTTGCTTTGAATTATATGGGTTTTTGAATTTAGGGACATGAACTTTCTGAATCCCATCTTTTGACTGCTACTTAGTTAATCTCCTATCCAAACAAAGCCTTTGGTATTTCATCTGTGTGATGGGAATAAACACATTTACCTTGTATGATTATTTTCTTTTGAAGTTTAAGTGAGAAAGAGATGTTTTAAAAAAAATCCTGACATGCTTAATACATATTAATATCTCCCATGTTTACCTTTTTAATAGGTATGTTGTTAAGGTCTAATGAAGTAATATGTTATATAATGAGAGGTGAAGAACACAGAATTTGAGTCAGCCCTGGGTTCAAATATTAGGTCTGCCACTTTATCAGCTGTGTGACCCTGGGGTACTACTTATTGAAATAGTATACTAATTTTTAAGGTGGGAATAAAGATTCCTACATCATGGAGTTGTGAGGAAAACATGAAATGTGAAATGTGAAACGTAAACTGCTCTGTATTAGCCTAGTGTCCACGGTACACTAATAAGCTGTTACTAAAACACTCTATTCCAGTTACTATCTGTGGTCTAACTTATGTTCAGCATCTCCCGAGATATCTTCCACTAGATTGTAAGTTTGTGGAGGGTTAGGAGCCAGATTTGCCTCTTTTTTGAACTTTGTAAAACCACCTAGAATAGTGCCAAGAACATTATGCGAATGTTTGTTCAACTTCTGGCCAATAGAATAAATGCCAGAGATTTTTGGCCTATCCACCTATCAGTCACCACCCTCAGAATGGCCAATGGGAGTAACAGGCTTTGGTAAATTATTACTTGCAATGGAAGCTGAATCAAATTAATGGGTTCCAAGTATAATGCCTCAACAATTGTATTATATGACTAGAACTCTATGAAAGATTATGTACTTGACTCAATTTTGTATAATATACATTAATTTATTCTGTACCTAGGCTATGTCTGCTGTGTTACTTTAAAAATTGTGTGTCTTCTCATGAGTATTATGAAATACAGCCCACTACACAGATGCTCCTGACATGTACTGTTTGTGAATGACTTCATCGTGACTAGTTAGTTATAAGGAAAAAAAGTAAAATAAAAAGAAGACAGAAAGGGAATTGAATATAAGTAAAAAGGAAGAGATGGAGAATAATCAGGTTGAATAGATGATGCATTTGACCCTGACTATCCTGGCTTTGCTTTTCTGACTTTCATGAGTGGATCTATATAGTATTATAGTTTTCATGTTATAGTTTTTGTTGTTTTAAAATATTATCTCTGTAAAATCATTATAACTGTGATGTACTTAAAATATACTTTGTTAATGTACTAAAATTAAGTACTTGGAAGCAGGAAGGGTAATTTAAAAACATATCCTTGTCAACCAGGAAACATAATTTTAGAAATAAAAATTTCAATATCTATAAAAAATGAAACACACTAAAAAATTGTCAGTGCTTTTCAAAATCTTACTTTTTTCTTCTTATGCAGAAAAATGTTTTGTTCAATCTGTCTTTTAAAGCGCTTTCTCCAGGAGGTAGATCTTTACTCCTTATTGACAAGAAATATAGAACACAGAAAGTTGAATGGCTTCTTAAAATGTCAAATAATATGAAACAATCAGAATGGGATTTCAGGGTTTGGGGCTCCCCGCCTAGTATATTATTTTGAGCTTTTTATGTGATCTCGTTTATAGAGAAATTGAAAAGCAAACAGATTTATGGCCTGATTGCTTTGTATTGTTTTCAGACCATAAGAGATGCAAGCTTCCGGTCCCTGTTATTATATTTGTTTAACATTTCTCTGTAAATCATCAAGGCCTGTTTTATTGCCTTAGCTAAATCAAATATGATTTCTGTACCTTTTCATTTGTGTTTGAAGGTATAGCAAAAGTACCCATCATTGTAGTGTTTATTAAAATGAAAACTTGTGTATGATTATACGATTGCCTAATAGATTTGAAATAAAGGCTGTCAAATTAAAAAAATACTTCAAAAGATCATATGTGGTTTTTTCTTCCATGCATTTGTGGATTTTGGAGGTTGGGAGGATAAGCAAAATGTTTTTGTTTAGTCCAGTAGTAAAGAATTTATTTAAAAATGTGAAATTTCTTAATTGCTTTTTAAAAATTTTTATTGTTCACACTGTTACAGATGTCTGCATTCCCCTTACCTTTGTCCACCTTCCCCTCACCTCCTCCTTCCCTCTGGCCATCACCGCAGTATCGTCTGTGTCTATGGGTTATGCATACATATAATTTGGCCAATCCCCTCACCTTCTTTTATTCAGTCCCCCTTCCCTCTCCCCTGTGACAACTGTCAGTCTGTTCCATGTATCTGTGCCTCTGTTTCTATTTTGTTTATGAGTTTATTTTGTTCATTAGATTCCACATATTAGTGAGATCAGTTGCTCTTAAGTAAAGTATATGAGAAACACTTTTTGGATAAATACTATGTAAAGTTAGCAAGAAAGATAAGTTATTTTCTTATACTGTGTCCCCTGATTTCAACCTTTTTTTCATCTTCCTGTTTTTATTTTTTTCTTAATTTAATTTTAGAGGATTGCTGAAGTATCAAACTAATTTAGATACCCACCCTCCTGGCTGCATCAATCTTAATAGAACCCGCAACCGGAGTATTCACTTACCCGAATATCTCTCAGAACATTTTCATGAATCTTTCCCTGGAGGATTTTCAAAACCAGATGAGGTTACCCGGAACACATCTGTGAAGATATGTATGGAAGAGCCCAGATTCCAAGCTAATTTTCCACAGGTCAGATAATTTTATGTGTTTGATGATCTCTGCAAAATCGATATTCCCATAGCAATTAATCAATGTTGCTTTACGTACATGTTTTTGAAGGTAATAAAGCAACTATTCTTACAGAATAGAACATTTTAGGATGTTTCAATGGCAAGTTACTACTTATTGTTCCATTATAGGCAGCTGGCAGTTCAAGGGGAAAGACCTGTGACATTACAGAATATAACTGACCATATGATCTTTGCCTACTGTGGCACTGGTTTTGCCACAAGAGAGGTAACATTCTCCCTGTCTGTTGAGAAAAATAGGTTGAATAATCAAAACAATAGTGAAAGTGCTAATAATATTTACCAGAGTGTAGTATAATTATCATAAAATATTATGTATGATATTATAAAAATAAATGGTAAAGTTAACTTATTCACTGTTTATTATTATCTGCTAGGCAATGTGCTAATATGCAATATGAATATTTTTTTAATAGTCACAATAACTCCTTGAAGCAATTTATATCATCCTCTGTTTTCTGATGAGGAAATTATTGCTTGAATACATAAAATACCCTGAGCAAACTCTACCAAAGTAATATGTGGCAGAAGTAGAACACTAAACTAGATATTGGAATAAAATGCTTGGTTTTAGAAAACTTCCCCAAAACACCCAGTGAATAGTTTGATAAGATCTATTTAAGATAAAACCATAATCTTTCCTTGTGGCTATAGTAGTTGCCCATGTGGAATTATACCCTGTAGTCTTTGTACCAACTGGAAGTAGGGGAAACAGTGATGTAGAGTGTCTGTTTTAAGAAGAAAGAGAAAATTAGAAAGAGAGTAAAAGCAGTCAGATACAAGGTGATAAAGGACACTAGACTTCAAGTGGTAAGCACGTAACAGAGTATGCAGATGTTGTGTTATAAAGTTGCACACCTGAAAGTTATATAATGTTATAATCCAATGTTGCCCCAGTAAATTTAATTTAAAAAAGAAGCAGAAAGAGGAGTTGAAAGGTAAAGTTGTTGATGACTTTGGAATGAGTGTGATATTCTTGTGTATATTGTTAATAATAACCCTCTAGATTTCTATTAAGCTTTACAATTTTCCAAACTTTTGTGCTGTATGTTGGGCAGAGCAAGTATTGTGACTCCCATTTTACTTATGTGTGACCTGATTCTCAAGGGTTGAGGGACTGTCCCAAAGTTAAAAAAACTGTTGTCACATTGTAGAGCTTATCCTGTGATTCTTACACACAGTCTCAAGATAAATGTCAGGAAGAGGTATAATTTGTCTACAGGGAAGGAGGGAGGTCTGCAATAACTATGTAAGAAAGGTTTTAAAAAGTGACCATTAAAATCAGTTTGGGTTGGAGGCCTCCGATGCCGAGGGAGATGGGGTGTGCAGTTGAGGAGAAGGTCGGCCGCCCAGGCTTCTGCACTCACAGGGTGTCAGGGCCACCGCTCCTGCATGCATGGAGCATGGTTATGCTTTCCAGATTCTAAGTACTCTCTTTTTATGTATTCACATTCCATTTATTATGTAAATGTAAGTTGTAAACAGCATGCCTAGTCTATACCATATTTAAAAACATGCGCATGCACATATTCTGCAGTTTGTATATGTGCTTTATGCATGTACATAATGCATTAAAATACCTAGGGTTCTCTAACAAATGTTGGACTGGTGCATGGTTGCTAAAATCATCTTCAGATTTACTTGAGCTTTTAAGTTCCCTTTGATCTCTCTTTAGAGAGAAGTCCTGTGTAAATGTATTACGTATTTGTTGTGTGCACAGAGGATATATGAAACAGTGCATGCGTGATTAACTGTTAATGGGAGCTATAAACGGGGCAGTGGTTTGAGAGGAGGGTCTTGATAGTACTGTATCTTCTATTTTATACTTTCCTGTTATTTGAATAAGTGACAGTGAAAATCTGTTATTTTCCTTTACATTTTATTATTTAGAATACAGATTATGATATTTTTAATGTGTCAAATAAACAAGTAGACAGGATCTAAAGTCCTACAATACAAGTATTTCTTAAAGTGCATTTTAAAAATTCTCTGTTAGACTTGGCTTTGGATTTCTGGACCTTTGTGCCTGTATTGTGCTGAAAGACTTTACAGGTGCATCCGGAGTAATAAGCCAGTCACCATCACCTCAGTTATAAGTCATCCCTCAGATGTCATGGAAATTCGAATGCTCAAAGAAAATTTTAAAGCCAGACCTGGCCAGGTAAGTTGTTGTCCAGCAACTTTTAAAATACCCTTTATTCTTATGTAATTTTTGAAAATTAGCAAATTTGTGCTATATTTGGAATACTTGAACTTCTTTCTTAGTCATTTAATAATTTTTTGTTGCTTTTTAGTACATTATTCTACATTGTCCCAGTGTGTCTGCATTAGAAAACCATCCATTTACCCTCACAATGGTAAGAAACTTGATTTTTAGATTTTTTTAGAATGAGATGCATGTCTTTCTTTGTTGAGTGTATATTCCACCTCTTTAAAAGTCATTCAAGGCTGTCACAATATCCTTAATGTTTAAGGGAGCCATATTTTTTACAAAGAAATATAATTATCTGTACAGAAACCTTATAACTGTTATTTATTATTTTCTACCATTTTAAGATTCAAAAAGTAACATATTTAAAATTTATTAAATCTTGATGATTCAAAATGCAGAACATTTCCTTGGTATTTGCTCTTTTCCTTTTATGAAGTATTCACCAAAATATAAATATAATATGTGCACGATTAATATAATATGTGCATGATTTTCTTTAAAGAGATTGAATTCAAGGGAAAAGAGTGCACTCTGAGTTACGGTGGAAGGGTAAGAAAATCCAGGCAGTGTTTAGATAAGAAAAAGTCCAGTATAATTGGCACTCATGCTGTATATGGAGGAGGAAAAAGAAAATAAAGTCAGAAAAAAATAGAATAAAATAGTGGAGGAGGGCACTCAGCTAAATAATGAAAAGTCATCAAACAGTTTTGCACATTGTAAACATTATTTTATACATCATAAAAATGGCACAGCCATTATAAAAAAGTAAATAATTTACAAGTAAATAAAATAAAATAGCAACTTTTTCTCATTTTCCCCCTTTTCAATGATTTTCTCTAGAGTTTGACATATGTTCTTCTAGACATTTTCCTATATAATTTGGCATACATAGGTGTTTGTCATGTTTGCTGAATCATTTGTTTTATAATTTTCTCTTTCACTCAACAATGTATTATGGGCAACTTTTCATGTCACTATATTTTTATATGTTTCATTTTTTAAATAACTGCATAATATTTTACAATTTATTTAATATTACCCATTGATCATGGGGATTAAGATTTTATTCAGTTTCAAACAAAGTTAGCTGAGAACAGTAACCATATGTTTAAATATATGCTTAACATAAGCAAATAACATTAAAGAAATTATGGGGTGGGAGGCAGATAAATAATTTGTTTGACCTCAGTGCTGAGGTGTAAGATTGAGATTCACTAGAATTGGAACTGCTATTGAATTTGATGTGCCCTTGAGAACGTGTACTTGTGACGAGAGAGCTAGGCCAGAAAAATCTATATTTAAAGGATAAAATAAATATAAAGGGAGTGTCAAATGGTTAGAGAAAAAATAGAAGTTATTTGAATAGATAATTGCAGTTCTTTAAAGGAAAAAATTTGCTTCATTGGTCCAAATTTAGCATTCTGTTTATATGTAGTAAACTTACTTATTAATGATTAAGAAAATGATATGGTAGTTATGAAAGAGAAGGGATATGAGGGGGTAATAAAGGGTAAAGGGTGTAAAAAATACAGTGATAGAAGATTTGACTTCGGGTGGTGGGCGCACAATGCAACATACAGATGATGTATCATAGACATGTACACTTGAAACCTATATTAATTATTAACCATGTTGCCCAGTAAATTTAATTTTTAAAAAAGAAAATACAGTTTGGCATCTAGAGAAATAACAGCATTCTCTTATATCAAGATTTATGTTCAGGAGTGAGTTGGATGGAAACAAAAAATTGGATGCGTGGAATTCTATATTCATGAGTTTTTCATTTTATCGGACCATCTGTGTACCATGTATTGTGTATGGGTCTAGGAAATGGTTTGTAGCCTTCCCAGATAGTATGAGAATCAGCTCACTAATAGTATCGCCCAAGGGAGTTTCTGTTTTTATAAGAGGGAAAAGAGGCAAATCTTCCTGCTGTCTAGAAATACATTTGAGTAGAGAAAACATTTTTAAGCTAAATTTTACATGGTGCTGTTTGGTTAATATACCATTGCTGATCTTAAACAGAGAGCCAGATGTTTGTTCAGAAAATTGGGTTTCTTTGGGAACAACAAAAAACTGCAATTTGGCACATGCAGTCTAATGGTGAACCTCTTGCAAGTACAAAGAACAAAGGAGAAACTTTGTTTTATAGAAAAAAAGGGGAGTTCAGAAGGGTTGTTGTAAACAGAGTCCATTGGAGGAGACTGAATGTTTGAAGTGTAGTGGCTCTTCATTGGCTGAGTTGTAACAGTCTTTCATTGGCTGAGTAGTTGCTGAACAAGAAGATCCTACTTCTTCATATGGGAGTAGGTAAGAAGAAAAATATTTTCCTGTT
Source organism: Trachops cirrhosus (assembly GCA_028533065.1). Taxonomy (NCBI): domain Eukaryota; kingdom Metazoa; phylum Chordata; class Mammalia; order Chiroptera; family Phyllostomidae; genus Trachops; species Trachops cirrhosus. The sequence goes on along the minus strand of CM052543.1, from coordinate 53,414,329 downwards.
GGAGATGGAAACTATGTCTCTTCCTGTTGGGGTAATTCACTATGAGTGGTGAGTGAGAGCTCCCACTAAAGGCCCTCACAATTCAAATTTAAATGAGGTTTCTGTTTATTAATTACACTAACTTTTCCTGCCCGTCCCTTCATTCTGTCCAATTAGTTTTGTTTGGCACTTACAGGTAAAATGCATGCTTCTTAAACATTTTCACTGGCTAGTTCCCTTAAGGGTTCCTTTAAAAAAATTACTGTTTATTCTATTATCATTGTCCCAGTTTTTTTCCCTTTTGCCCTCCTCCACCCAGCCCACCCCTCTCCCACAGTCAATCCCCTTTCCATTGTCCTTGTCCATGAGTCATTCATACATGTTCTTTAACTAATCCCTTCCGCTTCCTTTCTCCATTTCCCTCCTCCCTCCTCTCTTCATACAACTATCAGTTGTTCCAAGTTTCCATGTCTCTGGTTCTGTTTTTCTCATTAGTTTTTTTGTTCATTAGGTTCCAGTTATAAGTGAGGTCATATGGTATTTGTCTTTCACCTACTGGCTTATTTCACTCTATAGTAGTCTCTAGTTCCATCCATGCTGTCATGCAAAAGGTAGGAATTCTTACTTTCTGCTACATAGTATTATACTGTATAAATGGACCACAGTTTTTTTTTTAATCTACTCATCTACTGATGGGCACTTGGGCTGTTTCCAACATTTGAACACTTGGCTATTGTAAATAGCACTGCCATGAACATTGGGGTGCATAGGTTCTTTTGGATTGGTGTTTCAGAATTCTTAGGATATAATCCCAGTAGTGGAATCACTGGGTCAAAAGGCAGTTCCATTTTTAGTTTTCTGAGGAAATGCCATACTGTTTTCCACAGTGGCTGTACCAGTCTGCATTCCCACCAACAGTGCTCTAAAGTTCCCTTTTCTCCACAGCGTCACCAGCACTTGTTTGTTGATTTATTAATGATAGCCATTTTAGCAGGTGTGAGGTGATATCTCATTGTGGTTTTAATATGGATGTCTCTGATGGCTAGTGTTGTTGAACATTTTTTCATGCGTCTGTGGGCTATCTGTATGTCCTCCTTGGAGAAGTATCTATTCAGGTCCTTTCCCCCTTTTTTAATGGGGTGTTTTCTTTCTGATGTTGAGTCTTATGAGTTCTTTATATATTTTGGAGATTAAACCCTTTTCCAGTGTATCATTGGCAAATATGTTCTTGCATATGGTTGCTTCCCTTTTCATTTTGATGATGATTTCTTTAGCAGTGCAGAAACTTTTTAATTTGATGGCATCCTGTTTATTTATTTTTCCCTTTATTTACCTTGCTTTAATATTGACAAAAGTAATGCAACATGGGATGTCTGAAATTTTGGTGCCTATGTTTTCCTCTAGGACTTTTATGGTATCATGAATTATATTTAAGTCCTTTATCCATTTTGAGTTTATTCTGGTGTATGGTGTAAGTTGGTGGTCTAGTTTCATTTTTTTGCATGTACCAGTCCAGTTCTCCCACCACCATTTATTGAAGAAACTATCTTTACTCCATTGTATGCTTGTGTCCCCTTTGTCAAATATTAATTGACCATAGAGACATAGGTTTATTTCTGGGCTCTCTATTCTGTTCCATTCATCTATGTGTCTGTTCTTATGCCAGTACCAGGCTGTTTTGATTACAGTGGCCTTGCAATATTGTTTGGTATCAGGTATTGTGATTCCTCCAAATTTGTTCTTCTTTCTCAGGATTGCTGTGGCTATTCAGGGTCTTTTTTGGTTCCATACAAAGTTTTGGAGTATTTGTTCTAGATCCATGAAATATATCATTGGTATTTTAACAGGGGTTGTATTGAATCTATAGATTGCTTTGAGTAGTATAGATGGTTTAATGATGTTAATTCTTCCAACCCATGAACACAGCATATGGTTCCATTTATTTGTATCTTCCTTAATTTCTTTCTTCAGTGTCCTAAAATTTTTTGAGTATAGGTCTTTTACATCCTTGGTTAAATTTATTCCTAAGTACTTTTTTTTCTTGTTGCTACAGTACATGAGATTTTTTTCTTAGTTTCTCTTTCTGATAATTCATTGTTGATGTACAAGAGTACCATCAATTTCTGAATATTGACTTTGTATCCTGCTACTTTACCTACTTCACTTATTAGATTGAGTAGTTTTTTGGTGGAGACTATAGGGTTTTCTTTTTTTTCCCCTTTGTAGAAATAATATGAAACATTTACGATTTACTTTATATATCAGACAAGAACAGAGCTAAGTATTATAACTGTACTGCAGCATTATAAAAATCATCCCTTTACCACAGTGTAAGATTGAAATGCATCTGCATAAGGGTACATGTTACTTAAAATGTAGTAAGATTGCTGCTGCCTTACCAAGTCCCTTCCCAGGCCCTACTACAAAACTGGTGGTCCTAGTAGTTTTATTGGAATAAATCACTTTTTTAAATAAAGCATTTGAAAAGAGAAATCAAAATGCCTCAGTAACCATATATTCAACTCAAACTACTTAAATGTTATTTGCCTCCACTAATAACTCTTTATTTCACTCAAACAGAGCAATAAATCTCCCCTACTGAAGTATTTTTTGCTCAAATAATTCAAAGGAAAACACCCAGATGATTAGTAAATACAAATTGTAGGGTTCAGAACACCCTTTTAATTTGTTTTTAGATATTTTTAAGATTTAAAAGTGCTTAAACTTTATAATTCCTAGTAGGAAAACATTATCTGAAAGAATACTGTAATGGCAAACTGCTGTAAAATGTTACAGCTGCATTTGGGGCAGAGCGGGAGGGATTCTCCTCAATTACCCAGGCTTTCTTCATGAGAAGGTCAGAGTTACACTGGTTTGTATTATTGTGACATCCATTGGGTGACCCAAGTTGCTCTTCCTTCAACAAGGGCTTTATCTCTCAGAAGGATATTATGCTTGACCTCCAAATTTGGCTGACAGTTTACTGATTAGATTCATAACTTTTGGGTTGCTCTGATATTGTGACATATTTGCTAGGTTCTAAGCCACATCCTGGAAGGCCACCATAACTTCTGGATCCTGCATGGCTACAAGAACCTCTGGATCACTGAGATTTCATTGAGCCCAGGCATTCCTGCCATTCCAGGCATTCCTCCAGGAAAACCACCTGGAAAAGAGCCATACTGAGCTCCTGATTGCCCTCTTGTTTCTTCTCCCCTCTGGAATCTCTTATGTTCTTTCTGAGCCTTCTTAACCCTTTCCATTCTTTCTTTGTTCTCTCGCTCTTCACATTTCTGCTTACTTTCTCTGACATTCTGCAATTTTCTGGGCCCTTGGTTGAACTGCTTTCAGCATTGCATTAGCATTTCATCATAATCCAATTTACATGCAATCGCAAGATCATAGGCTGCTTCTTTCCAATGGTCCAGAAGTCTGTGTGCTCTTCCTCACCATTTATGAAACTGAACTGAATCAGGATTTATTTCGATAGCTCTGTCACAGTCTCGGATGGCAGTATTTGGCTTCTGTAATTTGATGAAGACACTGGCTTTCTTGGCATACACAAAGACCATGGGAGGATTCAGCTTGATGACATCTGTGAACAAGTCTTTCTGTAGTTCACCATCATTTAGGGCATCAATGGCTGCCACTATTTTATATTTTGCCTGATCCATCATCTCCTCAGTTATCTCTACATTTTCATCTCCCATTTCTTGAGGGGCACCAATGTCTGCTTCAATCACACCCTCATTGTCAATTTCTGTATCTTTCTTCACTTGATGGTTCATCTGTCTTCATGTCTTCCTCCACCTTCCTACTATCTGTTTTTTCTTCCTTATTTTCTTCTGATTTGGTTTTATGAGTAGCAGGTGGTATTTTACCTCCCATGCTCTCTACGCACTCCCTCAGGAAGTGCATTTCCTCAGATCGTGCCTATACATTTTCACGAAGGTTTGAAATTTGCTCACTCTGCAGGGATCCATGGCCAGGAAGTGGCAGGAGGTGGTAGGCATGGCTAAATTTGCTTACTTGGCGAGACTGTGTGGAAGGGGCTATAAGGTTTTTCTGTGTACACTATCATGTCATCTGTGAATAAGGACAGTTTTACTTCCTCCTTTTCAATTTGGATGGCTTTTATTTATTTTTCTTGTCTAATTGCTGTGTCTAGGACTTCCAGTATTGTGTTAAGAGTGGTTCCCTTAAGGGTTCCTTTTAAATAAAAACAAAGTAATTTTCCATATACTATTTCTACTAAAAATTGTGCATACCCCATTTTTGTCAAAGATACTAATCCCTACTAATTAAGTGCCTAAGAGTTTCCTTCATAAACTTTGAAAATATTATATTGTTTAATTCTTACTATACTCATATTCCTATGAGACATGTATTATTATCTCTATATTGCATAGAAAATAATGTGTCTGTAAGGTATTAAATAAAGTTACACTGTTAGTGGCACAAGTGACATACCGACACAGATCTGTCTGGCTGAAAGGGGTGTTGTTAGCTGTCATGTACTGCCTCTCCCTTGTCTCACTACTCATTGATGTTCAGAGCATTCATATTTCTAAAACTCCTATTGTTTTGGACATGCTTGTTGTTGGAATCAAACAACCAAAAAGAATTACCATTTTGAAGAGAACTTTACTGAAACTATAAAAAGGTGGCTTCAAGAGGAATATGCACTTGAAAGTTTTGGATTATTTACACAACTAAGCCCTTCAAATACTGTGGGGAGTTAAAAGTTAGATAAATTTTCCTGTTAGAAAAAGTCTAATACTTATTTTCATGTACTGTGACAGGATAAGGACATATCAAATCTATAAAATATACAATAATCACACATTTAGTAGTTTGAACTTTAGCTCATTTTTTAAAATGGAGATTAAGCTTTTAAAACAGAAAATATGAAAAAATAAGCACAAAAGATGAAGAACAGAAGCACTGTGGAAATTTTCACAATTTCAGTCCAGGTAAAGCTAAGTTTTGAGTACTGATTTAATTAGATACCCAAAGGTTGCAGTTTTAATTACTTAAGGTGCTTCAGCATTTTTATACTTGACATTGATTTTCCAGTACAAGGACAACATATTAATTTGGTGGGCTTTACTAGAAAGTTGTGATTGTTTTCTGCTATTGCACCTGCATTCTCCTAGGGCAGAACCAGCAGGCATATGTTTGACAAAACTGAGGGAGGTAGAAGGGAGATAGGAGATAGTATCAGGCTATGGATTTTGGAGCCCTGTACAATATGGATTGGAGGTCTGGATCTTCCACTTACTAGTACTATATCCTTGGACAAGATAAGTAATATACCTTTGGTTTGCTTCTTTATAAAATGTGCATAATAATAATAACTTCTTTATGGAGTTACTGTGAATATGAGTTAAAAAGATATAGTCAAGTGCTAATCATGGTGCATGGCATATAGTAAGTGCTCAGAAGGTTAGAAGTTGTTATCCACCACCTCATCCACATTTCACCTTTCAAAATTTGTTGACATCTCTCCATTGTTGTTATCACTTCCTGTGTTACCTTAGCTATTGTGCTATCTATTTTTATTTGTTATGGTTGTTGTTTCAGATAATGAATGTAGACTCAAGACAGAATTAAACTGAATGTTTTGGCGTCATTCTACTGCATGCAGTAACTGACTAAGCTCTGGCCACAGACTTGTTTAGAAACAGCCATTTAGGGGACAGATGATTTATTTGCCTTTTGTGGTTTACTAGCCATTAGGATGAATGATGGACCTTTATTGGCTGAAAACCTGGGTAGAATTTTACATGTTGTTCTTCAGCTTTTAGTGGATCTTTAAAAGTGTTTTGAAGCTATGCTCTATATTAACAAAGTTCGGATTTTTCTACCAAAACAAATCTTCTATTAAAGTATGCCCCTACTAATTTAGATGTATAAATCTGATATGTTTAAAAAGCCAAACTTAAGAAAGCATGGAACCTACTGCTTATTACAGACTGTAGCTTCTCTTAGTATTGAACTGAGGTAGACATTAATTATGGTCATTAATATTTTTCATGGGTTCTCAATTAAAGAAATAATGCAGAATCTACTTTTTAAATGGTAGTGATTGATTGAAGTTTACACAAATATTTCTATATCCTTTCCTTATTATTTTAATTCAGAAGTACACATGTGCTTTCCTGACATCTGTGTTCTGAGTTGTGTGATTCATTATTTTTAAGCTTGGATACCCTAATTTCACATATTTTTCCATGAGTCAGAGGCAAGTCTAGCTGTTAGTTGATTATTGTCCGTACTTTTACATAGCATGCCTTCACTTGCCATCATTTTTCTGCTTTGTGTTTTTAATCTCTCCACCAGTCACTTTGGGAATAGTCTTTCCAGTTTTCAATGAAAACCAGACTAGAATGGCCATGAATCTCTTCAAGACTGGAAACATTTTTGTTATTATTGATTTAATTTCATGGGTTTAAATATAAGCAGGAAATCTGCATCAGTGGTTTGGATCTTGGGCCTTGCTCTCATCTATCTAATTTTTGAAAATTGCTTTTCTCTAGAGTTTCACAAATCTTTTGCTTAGACAGCTTAGAAACTCAGCTGGGAGAGATGACAGATTAGCAAGGCAATAAATGTCTTAACTATAGACCAGGCACAGTGGTGGAAATTGACACAGAAGGTCACTAATGTTCATGAAATATAACAGGACATCTGAATTCTCTGAAAGTTAAACATCATCTAATTGCTCCAGCTTGGCTTTCTTCCAAGGAAAAAGAAAATATTTCTTCAGTGCATAAGGGGGACCTGCATAATAAATAAGAACTGAAATCAGTCAGTGTTTTCAGAGTGAACCTGCTGTTTAATATTAAACTTGACTTATTCAATTGCTATTTTTGGATGCCTCTTTTTCACTAGGTATCAAAGAGAAAATGATGGATAAAAGCCCTTTCTTGACTCACATCTCCTTCTAGCCTCTCCCCTATTTTTCAGTTCTTCTGTTTCCTCTTGTTCTCTCTTAAATCTACCAACTTTTGCCCACAGAGAAAACATTTCCAAGGTCAACATGACCATGTTGTTGCTAAGTCCAATGTTCCTTTCTCAGTCCTCAGTGGGTTTGACATCTGAGGAGCATTTAGCCCAGCTGATGATCACTAGCTTTATTAACATGTGTTGTTCATTTTGCTTCCAGGACTTCCACTCACCTGGTTTTTCTCCTAATTTTCTGTCTCTTTTTAAAATGTTTTGCTGTTCCTTGTCATCCCTATAACCTCTAAATATCAGAACACTCCAGTGTCCACTTCTTGACACTGGATATTCTGATATTTTTCTCTAACTAAACTCATTTCTCTGGTGATCCTATTCAGTCTTATTGATGCATCTGTGTGCTATTATCTCCCAAATTTATATTTCCAGCTCAGCCCCCAACTATGAGATTCAAGGTTGTATATTCTATTATCTGTCAGAAACTTCCACTTGGATGTCTAAAATAAATTGTAAGTTAACATGACTAAAATTGAGCTCTTAATCTTCAGCCTTCCAAACCTGTTCCACCCATAGTCTTCCCCCACTTAAGGTAGTGCCAACTCCATTATCCAAGTTACTCAGGCTGAAAACCTGGACATCAAACTTGACTTGTATTCTTAAAAAAATATAGTCGACAATCTGTCCACAAAAATTCTTGGCTCTCCCTTCAAAATATGTCCAAAATTTTCACAGCGCCTACCCTGGTCTGATCCACTACCATCTGGATAGTCTCCTAATTGGCCTCCCTCTGTCTGCCTTTACTCACCTATCAGTTAATCTCAAGAAGCGATCAGGATGATTATTTTAAGGGCTGGCTGAAATGGGAGTAAAGGATAGAAACTGTTCTTGAATAATGATTAAAAATAAATTTAAAAAAATAAGATGCAATTCAAATCACATAATTTCTCTGTTAAAAACCTGGCAGTTTCCACCCTTATTTATGCTTGATATATTTTGACTTGCATCTGTATGAGTGTATGTGGGTAAGGAAGAGGAGATGTCAGAGGTCAGTGTAGCTAGGATACACTAAGAAAGAGGAAAGATGATAGGAAATAATGTCAGGGAAGATCTGAGGATTCAGATTATGGGGCTTTGGCTTTTACTTTGAGTGAGGATGGAGCCATGGGAGGGTTCTGGGTAGAGGAATGACATACCCAGCTTGCTTTTTTCACAGGATCACTCTGACTGCTATGTTAATATTAGATGAAGAGAAGCAGGGAGAACAGTTAGGAAGCTCATCCAGTTGAGGTATAATGATGGCTTGCCCCAGAGTGGTGCTGGTAAAAAGTGTCAGATTCTTGACATATTTTAAAGTTAGTGTTAACCAGGATTCCTTGATAGAATAGGTATGGAATATGAAAGAAATAGAAGGGTCCAGCTTATTGTTGAAGTTTTTGGTCTGAGCAACTGGAATCACATTAGCTGAGATTGGGAAGGCTTGTATGGGCAGAGCAGGTTCTGATGAGAATATTTAGAGCTTGGTTTTGGGTGGGTAAATGTGAGATGGCACTTAGTGTGCTTTAATGAATGGCATCTCAGCTCTAGTTTCCACTGTACTGGTTATTTCTACATCTAGAGTCTTTTTGTCTCACCTCTGCTTGTCTTTGGGTTGTGGAGGACTAATAGCCAGGCTTATGCTTGGAGTGAGACAAATCTGGGGGTCAAATTATTCCATATACAGACATGAGCATTTCTTCTTTTTAAATCACAAACCCAAATGCAGCTTCTTTCTTTTATCCCTGAGACCTAAGATTTCTCATTGTTTTGAGGGAAAGATGGGCTAGCTTCTCAAGATGATCCCCTTTTTAAAGGTAGACTAGTAAGCAGGGAAGTGAAGGGACAGGAAGATTTATAGTTGATGCATGTGGGTTTGGGTGGATTATTAGAGTGAGTCAAAGAGAAACATGGAATACAAAGTTGGAAAGAATTCGGAACAGATGTGGTTAACCATAGACTGTAGGAAAGGAAATATGCGGGTGTTCTTCCATAGGGGGCACAAAAGGTTGATTAATAGGAGATTACAGTGCTCGGATAACTTCTTTGATAAGATTATTTAAAAGGACTTGCAAGTTGATTGAATGCTGGCAGAAACAGAAATACCTGATCTTACTCTGAGATTTGAGCCTCTGTTCTGATAAGGATATATAGGTTCCACAGGTTCCATGTGCAGACATAGGAGAACGAGAAGGAGAACATAACTTAGGAAGTAAGATAACAGTGATTTTAGATATATTACATTTAAAGTGAATTTCTGATGGAAATGTCTATCTGGAATAGAAAATGTGAAACTAGATCTTTGGAAAAAGAAGCTAAAAATAAAATCCTGACAATAATGATTAAAGAACATGATGTTCTTTGATCATTTTCTCTGGTTTAATAAATTTAAAAACAAACACTTTGTGGCTTTTAAATTTCTTTTCCATGTTGAGTAAATCCTTGTGCACTGACGTCATTTTCACATTTAGTTCCCAAATGTAAGATAATTACATAATATCTATATTTTTAGGGAACTGTTTCAAATTTATTAGTCTTTTAAGCACATTAAGATCTCAATACCATACTGAACAACTAATTTGAAAGAAACATTATATTTTCTCCACGATAGAAAAGTACACATTCCCTCATATCTGTTTTTACAAATTCTGTCACTTTATTTTCTTATCCTTAAACTAGATGTTGTGTATTCTGGGACTTATATTAAGGTCAGCATGAGCCAAACTCCATTCCATCTAGGAAACTTACTCGAGACTAGAAAAAGACTCAGCAATGTTTCCATGTTTACTTTTAAATTTAACATTTAAAATGATAAGCATTACAAAAGCTAATAATAAATTTCTTAAAATAGATGTATATAAAGTGAGTTTTCACTTTCTGTCTTTATTTTTCTTTTCCTTGGAATTTGTTAAGATATGAAGCATATAATATCTGGAGAGAAAAAGTCACTGAAATTATTAGTCTACATACATGTCTTTTAGTTAAAATCTTCCGCCTCTTAAATATTTTAACTTAAAAGATATTTAAACAAGATTTATAGTTAAATGTAATATATTACCAGTTTTAGACTGTGTTATATTGTTTTATATACATACTTATGAGCTTTTAGAGAAATGTGTATTGTCCTGTTGACTAGTTGATGTTGCTTTTTTTCTTCTACTAATGAGTATCTATATAAAAAGTTTTAGTCCACTGCTTTCTATTTTATATTTGAGGGATTTACTGTGAGAATAAATATTGTAATTCAGTAATACTTGGTAATACATAATTATTATTCAGAATTGATTCTAGTGTTTATTTATTTTTTCAGTGTCCTACTGAAACCAAAGCAACATTTGGGGTCCACCTTAAAATAGTAGGAGACTGGACAGGTATGTAGAACATAGAGTTTTAATATTCATGCTTTGAAAATAATGGACCATACAATAATATGTTTAAACAGTGGAATTTCCAGCATGTATACAAATGTATATATGTTCTCAAACCATTGTTTCCTTTCTTTACTTGTACAATTTTGACATTTATGTTTTCTTTTTATAAGATGGAATTCTCATTCCAACTTTAGAATTGGAATGTGTTGTATATTAGTAACTTTTTTCAAATCTTTATAGCAGCTTTATTTGTAATAGCCAAAAACTGTATACAATCCAAATATCCACTAACAGCTGAGTGGATAAAAAACAATTGTAGTATATTCATATAATGAAATAATACAAATGAACAAACTATTAATATATGTTAAAAAAGGATTATCTCAAAATAGTCATGGTTAATGATAAAAAGTGAGTCCCACTCCCCAGAAAAATATATTACATAAAATTCTAGAAAACCTAGTAATTTTTAATAATGTATTATTCACTGTGTTTGCAAATCATAGATTTCCACTTACTTGTCAGATATACTGGCAATAGTGGGGACACTGAACTATTTTGTTTTAGACAACATGATTTTAAAATTAGTGGTTGGCTTTACTCATAAATAATTGATACTTGGGATTGATATCACACAAATCTTCCAGTTCTTGCATGACCATTCCTGTGGTGTAATCTATTCTACTATATCTCTGGAATAGTGGTCATTTTTTATAGTAGGTCTATTGGCAATGATGTTTTACTCATTTATTCAATAAATGTTTTTTTTATTTATCTATTAACCTCTCTTTTTATCTGAGAGGTTATATTAAGAATACTGAGTAAATAAAAGAAACATTATTCATTTTTATATTTCCTCGACTGTTTGGGTTGGTTACGCAGAGGAAAGGATGCAGGCATAAGCATGAATGCAGATATAAATAAAGACGCCTTGTAATTAAGTGCTAAACTAGGAGTTGGTTTGTTAAAACTACAGGGAATAAGAAAATGTAGTCTAGAGCTATGAGACAAACTTCACAGAGAATGGAGAAATTGAGCTGAACCTTGAAAATCAGAGAAATGAGGGAAGAAGTAGGTATTTAAGTGAAATGCACAGCACTGTTAAATATCAGAGAAGCTAATGATTAAACCATATTTAAGAAGGGTAAGTCAATCAGCCTTTCAGAAGCAAAGATTTTGTTCTAGGGAGTAGTATAGAAAAGCCATTTAGGGTCTGCTTGGTGAAAATCTTGACCGCCTAGACAAGATATTAAACTAACTTAGAGATGCTAGGGAACCTTTAAAGAATTTGGAGCATCATAATGAAAATAGCATTAGTAACTTGCTAGTTGGGTCAGTTAGAAACCAGGAAGACCTGGTGCTGTAAGTCACAGGGGAGTCATTGGAAGAGAGGGGATGGAAACTGGGAAGTAGAAGGAATAGATTTGTAAGCACAGGTTGAAAAGTTAGCATCAAGGAACCTGAATAAAGGACACTTGGGCTAAACCAAAGGGGGTAGGATAGAGGGTGGGAGGTGGGGATGGGTGGGGCGGTGGGGGGGTAGAGGGGGGAAATGGAGACAACTGTACTTGAACAACAATTTAAAAAGTTAGCATTGAAAAGGAGGAAATAGTTTTTTGTAAAAATAAGAAAGGACAAAATATTGTATAATAAGAAAAATATTTTAGGAAGAAGAACAGTTGAAAGAGCTTACTTTTATCATTCAGTTAAAAAATAATAATATAAAATTCCTTGTCTACAGAAAAAGCAGCAGGCTTAGAATTGGAGATTTGAAGAAAATGGAGGAAATAGGCAACATAGGATTACATGGGCAAACAATGAAATTAATCAGATGATGTTTAAGCTGTAATGATCTGTTTGGACTCATGAAGAAACAGTCATTCTTATGAGGCTTAAATAGATATTGTTCATTTAATGGCATTCAGAAGAGCTCATGGTAGTCCATTGTTAGAAAAATACCGGTGTAGTATGGGAACAGTAATTCTCATGACAACTACTTGATGCAATCACAATTGTTTTGCACCCTTTGACAAATAAAGAGCAAGTGAAGTTCTTCCCTGGTTCATATTTAAGTATAGTAAGGATTAACTTCAGTAATGAATGATAATTGATAGACTTCTACATCTGAAGGGAAGCAAGCACAATAAAGATAAAATTTAATTCATCAATGTAAGCAGAAACTTCATGATGGTTTATTACTGTTGTTACTGAGTTTCTTCATACTTATTTTCTATTGTCAGTAGCTCATTAAAATAAATTCTCATCATTTATTTTAATCTCTATTAGGATTACTTAATAATTTCAATTTTATATACTATGCCATTGAGGGAGAAACAAGATAATTCTATTCAGATTCAGTTCCAGTCAGATACTTTTCAATTAACAGAGACCTTCTTGGTTTTTAACTTTAAATATTTGTTGATTTGGAAAAAAAATGTGAAGTATTCATGCAGAGAACTCCTAATATGTGTGCCACTCACTATCTGGTAGTTTAGTTCAGAAGAAAAGAGAGAGGACCCAAATAAATACAATCAGAAATGAAAGAGGAGAAGTAACAATAGATACCCCAGAATTACAAATGATTGTAAGGGATTACTATGAACAAATATTCCAAGAAATTGGACAACCTGGGCAAAATGGATAAATTTCTAGAAACACACAATCTTCCAAAACTGAGTCAGGAAGAATTAGAAAACCTGAATAGACCAATAACAACTAATTAAATTGAAGCAGTAATCAAAAAACTCCTGGCACACAAAAGCCCTGGGCCAGATGACATCATAAGAGAATTTTACCAATCATTCAAAGAACTGACACCTATCCTCAAACTATTCCAAAAAATTCAAGAACAGGTAAGACTTCAAAACTCTTTTCATGAAGCCAGTATCATCCTAATTCCAAAACCAGGTAAAGACAAAACAGAAAAAAATTACAGACCATAGATGCTAAAATCCTCAACAAATGATTAGCAAACTGAATCCAACAATACTTTAAAAAGATCATAGATCTAGTGGGATTTATTCCAGGCATTCAAGGATGGTGCAGTATCTATAAATTGATAAATGTGATATACCACATAAACAAAATGAAGTATAAAAGTCACATGATCTTATCAATAGATGCAGAGAAAAGCATTTAATAAAATCCAACACCCATTTATGATAAAAACACTCAGCAAAGTGAGAACAGAGGGAGCATACCTCAAATAATAAAGGCCATATATGAAAAACCTACTGCCAACACTATACTCAGTGTGCAAAAACTAAAAATGTTTCCCTTAAGATCAGGAATGAGATGGGTATCCACTTTCACCAGTCTTATTCAACATAGTACTGAAAGTCCTAGCCACAGTGATCAGACAAGAAGAAGAAATAAAAGACATCTAAACTGGAAAAGAGGAAGTGAAACTGTCATTCTCAGATGACATGGTATTGTACATAGAAATAGAAAACCCTATAGGTGCCACCAAAAAACTGCTCAACCTAGTAAGTGAATTCAGCAAAGTAGCAGGATGCCATGTCCATACTCAGAAATTGATGGTATTTATGTATACCAATAATGAAATATGGGAAAGAAACTAAGAAAACAATCCAATTTACATTGCAACAGCAACAATAAAACATACCTAGGAATAAATTTAACCAAGGATGTAAAAGACCTGTACTAGGAAAACTATAGGACAATGAAGAAAGAAATTGAGGAAGATACAAAAAATTGTTTAGCTGTCTTAGAACAATGGAATTACCATTATGGAAGGAAAAATGGGAACATTACTCCTGAGATCAAGGATCACTGGTTTTTATTCTGAAAGAATTGATTAAAACTCAGTATTAAGAGCAGTGGTTATAGGAAATACCAAAGAAGTACTTAAATTTTAATGTCGGAGTTTTATTTTTTAAAACTGACTTTGAGATATTTAACAGTGACTGTTTCTTCCCTGAAGTATGTTCTGCCTGGGCAGAACAAGTTTGAGACCAGAGCATGCATAGTTTTTCTTAGACTAATCAACTACACCCAGCTATAGAGCATCCATGAAGCACATGAAGCAGCTGTATATCATGGCATCAAAGTTTTGTATTTGTTGTCTAGCTTTTATTTTACCCAGGCTTCCAGCAGCATCTCTTAAATGTGTGAAAGACTTACTATAGATTAGAAGACTCTTCAAATCTCTTAAACCAGGGGTCCCCAACCCCAAAGCCATGGACCCAGTGGAGCAGCCGCAAATACAGATTATCCTTAGCAGAGAGATGTGACTGCACAGAGACCATAATAAATCAATTGCTTGCAGACTCATATCAAAACCCTATCAGTGAGTGTCAAGTGACAATTAAGCTGCATCTGATGGTAGGCTTTATAGTGGCAAGTGAGTTGATACATTCTAATTGTACAGCTGCATCTGGTGGCAGGCTTTAAGTCAGAATCTGACAGTGTGTCGGGGCATGGTCCACCCATTATTTTATTTACCACTTCTATCTGTGCCTCTTTCCTGCATTATGCACTTGTGTCAGTCACAGTTTTGGTAAACCCACATGCTAATCCTAGCCAAAATCAGTGAAAAACAAACACTACTGGAGAGCTTCTTTGAAAAGGGGGAAAGACCCAGTGATGAGATAACAGGAGACTCTAACACTGCCAACAAAAAGAAAGCTACATTTAAAAGAAAATTCCAACGGTCCTACTTAAATTACAGGTTCACTGCAATAGGTGATTCATATTCTCCAAGCCCGCTTTGTATAATAAGTGGTGACCGGCTAGGCAACAAAGCCATGACACCATGCTTTTCCACATGGAGACCAAACACCCTGCATTAAAAGACAAGCCTTTGGAGTTTTTCAAAAGAAAAAAATGTGAGCGTGAAGATAAGTGTGAAGTGTGTTGCTTATCTGAGCATAAGCAACACACTTCGGTTGCCCCTGTCTCCCATCATCCCCAGATTGAACCATCTGGTTGTGGGAAAACAAGCTCAGGGCTTCCACTGCTTCTGCATTATGGTGAGGTGTATAATTATTTCATCATATATTACAATGTAATAATAATAGAAATAAAGTGCCCAATGAATGTAATATGCTTGAGTTATCCCGAAACCACTCCTCTGGGCCTTCCCTCCCTCTCTGTCTTTGGAGAAATTTTTTTCCATGAAACCAGTCTCTGGTGACAAAAAGTTTGGGGAGCCACTGTCTTAAACAGTTCAGGTTTTTCATTGAAATGATGGTGATAGAAAAGGTGGAGTGTCCATGTGTCATAAGTTCTTTAGCTCCTACATTCCCCCTACTATTCATGTGGCGGGGAGAGGGTGTTCAGAGTGGAGGGGAATGAAGGGGGGATAATAGGACAACTGTAATAGCATAATCAATAAAATATATTTAAAAAAAAGAAAAGGTGGAGTGGATTTATCTTTGAATTGAATTAATATTTTGTTGTTCTTCTAGAAACAGTCGAGCTTTCCAATTTCAAATATATGCGCACATCTGTTTGATATGTACACATCAAACCTATTGGTATTATCTAACTTCAAAATATCTTGTTGCTTTCTTTATTAGATATTATTATTCTTGAATAATGTCTGAAATAAAGTTACACCATTGATTATTTTAGTGGTGTAAATATCAGCGTACTCTAGAGAGGTTTGAGTTGTACTATAAAAGCATAATATACCAAATAACCATATGTAATTAATTTAATTTTTTGTCATTTTTCCATTTAATAATTAGTGGATTATCAATAAATGGACAAAAATGCAACAAAGGGCTTACAACAGCTTTTTCTTGAATCTTATATATCAATTTCCATAATGTCTATTGGACAATCTTGCTGCAATCAGAAGTTATGGTTAGCTTGGATGAATCAAAGTGGGAACACATGGATTTGCCTTGATCACATGATACATTTATATTTATAGGAAAAAGAATTTTAGATAGAGAATTAGTTAAAAAGTAGGACAAAAAAGAGGTGATAACTTTTTATAGCTCTATTTAATTCAATATTATTCTATTAGTCAGGTACATCTCATTACTGTATCTAACTATTGTTTATGAAAAGATTAAAAGAGAATATGTGATGTATTTAAAGTGGGTTTTTCCCCATTTTGGGGAATTCTTTGTAAGTCAAATGATGACCACACTATATAATAATAATGTCATTGCTTTATAATGACAGCATATTTTGGAAAAGTTATGGCACTGCTTTTATACTGTTTATGTCTGTGACTAGATTTTTACTGCTGCCAAAAAGCAAAAACTTAAAGGTACTGCTATTAAATATTGGACTTGTGGGGGTTTTTTTGGTTTTTTTTTTCAAGTACATGCCAAGAGATGAAATCCAAATGAAGTGTGAGCATTCTGCCTTCTTTGAAGAACACAAAATTGTGTTTCATATATGAAACATCATAGGTTTTAAATAATTCATGTTCATACAGTATAACTTTAAACTTATAATAAACACAAATTATCAGTTGCTACATCTATAAAAAGTGACTAGAAATATGTTTTCCTTGTTTTTTCCCTATGATTAGCAAATTAAGTGATTAGACATTTGTGGAAGATAACACAAACTGTTTTTTTATTTTGCCTGATAATCAAATATTTAATATACCTACTATGTGCCCGATTCTACACTAGCCTCTGGAGATTGACTAAAACCAAAAAAATCTCTACTCTCTTAGAGACTATATTTTAGTCAGTAGAGACTTCCAATAAACAAAAAGAACAGATCAATAAATAGCATGTTAGATAGTGATAAGTACTATGAAGAACAATAAAGAAAGGTAAGGGAGTAAGAGTGACGAAGGGTGGTAGTGCTATTTTAGATGGGGTGTCTAGTTACAGCCTTTTTGGGTGGCCATGTAAGTAGGTGAGGATATGAATCAGGTAGATTTCAGAAAGAAGTGTGTACAGGCTAAGGAAATAATAAGTGCAAAGTTCCAATTGTGGTTTTCTTTAGCTTTTATTTTTTTATTTAAAAGTTAATTTTTTATTTAAAATTAAAAAATTATTTTACTTTTTAGTTTTTATTATTACTTTGGATATTCCAGGGGCAGCAGGGAGGCCAGCTGAGCTGGAATAGAGGCATTGAGGGAGATAGTGGTAGAACATGAGATCAGAGAGGCAAGAAGGGTATTGGATGCTAGTGGAGGACTTGGGCTTTTAATCTGATAAATGTAAAAAGTGTAGTGTTGAAGTCTACATCTGAATGACTATTCATTTTGTTTTAATATGTACTTCCTGGTGGTTAGCAGGTTATTTTTTTTTAAGCCTGAATTTAGGAAGAAGGCAGAAAAGGTGAGAAATCTAAACATTGTAGACTGTTTTTGTTGGGTGGGTGGGAGAGATGTACCATCATTTTGGAGATGCTTCAGAGGTGGTTCTATCAATGAGTCTGGTAGCCTCACCTACACCCTTTGTCCTACCAGTCCTTGTGGAGGGTAGTAGCTATTCTTTGGATTTCTTCACCACCATTTTTGACTTGGCTTCTCAGTTCTTCCCACACTTGGGTCATTAGTTCCCTGTATTAAATTCCTTCCATTTAAAATATGTAGATTCTTTCTGGTTTGGCTGCATCCAGACTATTATAGGAGGTCAGCAGAACAAAGCACTGAATCCAGAGGAATAATATGTAGGGAAAATTGGGGGAAATAGAAAAGCCCTGAAGCAGCCAAATGCTCGTGTTCAGAGACTAGTAATAAAAGCAGTCAGAACTGAGTAAGTAGAAATGGTATAGGGAATAAAGTCTGAGAACTAGTCATGGACCAGATATGGCAGGTACTTGCAGACCCCATTTTTATTATAAATGTTGTGAAAACCCATAGGAAGACTTCAATTAGGGTCTTAGCCACATTTGATTAGGGTCTGGCTACTATGTAGAGAATATGATGGGAGTGGGCAAGAGTGGGAATTAAGAGATGAGTAAAGAGAGAACCTCTCACTGATGTGTAAACAAGAAAAAATTCTGGTTATACAAAGGATGATAACCATTAGATTATGAGAAGTGGAAGGATTTTAAAGGCATATCTGACTGGGTTTTTTTTTAACACATTGGAGGCTGAATATAAGAAAAGTTAGGAATCAAAGATAAATATGAGATAAAGAACATTGTGACATTGGGGGAGAGGGCAAGAGTTAACATTCAAAGTTCAGTCTTGTACATGTTGAATTTGAGATGCTTCTTAGATTTTCTAGAAGTGAAGTTGAATAGGTATTTGCATATGTGACTTCAGAGGTCAGGGAGAGGTCTGTATTAGAGATCTACACCTGGAATCAGTATTTTCATGGATTTAAAGACTTGAAGCTGGATAGGATAATCAAGGGCAGTAATTCTCAACCATATGAGTTCTAACACCTTGCTTCATAACATTTTATATGCCCACTTTACATTCTTAAAATATAATTTACAGATATTATTATATGCACAAGTATGTTATAAAAATAAATATGTTATTCTAACCTTTTTATAAGGGAGTTAACATAATTTATAGTAAATAATTTACATTCAATATTTAAATTTTCAAGTATGACTACCCTAGAAGTCATAAAGAAATATGTGACTTGTAACCACATGCAGACTGATCATGAATAAGATAATTGTAAATGCAGGCTCCTGATGTAATTGAAATACTATGAGCACTATATTCTTTATGATGTGATGTTCCAAAATGGTGAGCATCTTTTGGTTAAGTTCCAGACACAATAGAGTACAATGTTACTGCAATATATAGGGTGTTTGTAATCCTGGAAATTTCAGTGCATGCTTAAATCATGTAAAAACTTTCCAGTTTGGAATAATTATTTTATTTACAATAATGTCCAGTAAGTCATTAGTGAAGAATTCAAGAAATGAGACAAGTCCTGTCATACAGTATTCTCCACAACATTTTGGGATATATGTCTCTGACTCCTTCTTTCTAAACTTTAGTAACTTCTAGTTATAATTGTGAGAACCAAATTTTCTCTACAAGTTCTCAAAACTGGCCCTAAGAAGTGGTATTGTCTCACCAAGAGCAACCAGTTTAAGAAATGTGTATGGAGAGAATAGAACAGAGGACTAAGCCCTGAGACATTTTGACATGGAGAGTGCAGCAAAGGTGACTTAGAAGGAGTGGTCACTGGGGTCAGAGGAGGACCAGGAAAGTCTGAGTCCTGGACACCACAGGACAGTACTTCATAAAAGGGGGATTGATCTGTTGAAACAAATACTGCTGAGAAGTAGAGGAAAATAAAGACTGAATTAATGACCTTAGGAGCTGTGGTTTTAATGGAGTGTTGAGAACAAAACTTGACTGAAGTAGGTTTGAGAAATAATAATAGTAAGAGAAGTGGAGATGGTTAGTATAGACAAATCCAGTGGTATGTTGGGACCAGCTCCTATGAACTTATTGGGTCACTGGGGGCTTCTCTTCCAACTCTATATCCAATGAAGTCAAGTTTGACAGCTTTAAATCATTTATAATATGAACATTCATCCTATAGAAATTGATGAACACCGTAAAGTGGGGATTAAACATTTTTTGAAGACCTGGCTATTAAATATTTGCCAAAACACCAGTGGACAAATTCTAAGGAGTTTCTATGTAAAATTACATAAAGAAATAGGGCAGTTGCTGAATGGAGGAAGATATAGGGACAAGGCAGATATAAGTTCAGAACACATATAACATAAATGTACATCTATGTATTTTATATGTATTTATTATATCCACATATATATTTAATTTGAGCTATTATAATAGGTTTACATACTTTTGAGAATGATATGAATAATAGAATGAAGTAGAAAGAAGAACATTGACATTGCTGAAGGAATAAAAGTTATAATTACAGGAGCACAGTCCACAAGTGCTTCCTAATAGGTTCCATAAGGACTGGATTCCAGTGTACAGTTGGAGGGCCTGACTTCAGGTAAGGCAGCTGGGCAGTCCATGCTGTGTAAAGGGTGGCTACTTGGTCAACAGACACTGAGTGAGACGAATGGGATTTCTCTTCTTCTGTTTTCTGGCTCATATAAATAGTAAGTTCATCACTGAGACTGAGGGTAGGGGAAGGTATATTGAATTTTGAGGAGAAGAAAGAAGGTATAATGTACCATTTGAAGTAGTAAATTGATGATGGAAGCATGGTGGCCCTCCTGCGTTGTGCCGAGAGGTCTACTGAGATAAGTGGTTCAAAATTTAAAATGAGACAAACCAAAATAATTGTGATTTTTTTTCTCCCCAGGCATGGTCCACTTCTTTAGATTAGCAATTAAGCAGGTGGAGAGATGGATTTAATCAACATTGGTCTACTCCTGATTAAATTCACTATAGTTTTCATCTCTAATCCATTCTCTGCACTGTAGCCATGGAAACTTAAAGCATGAATCAAATTAAACCTCTCTCTCTCTCTCTCTCTCTCTCTCTCTCTCTCTCTCTCTCTCTCTCTCTTGCTTCAAACACTTTAATAGCTTCTCATTTCTCTTAGAATAAAGACAAAAAAGTCCTTATGATAGACTGGGACAGGGGCCTCCTTACTCTAGCTCTGTCCAATTTCTTGTCTGCACAGCAGCAACACTGGGCTTTTGTTTTGCTTGCATCCCCCCACCCTGTATACATCCTAATCCATGTGTTCACATTATTCTCCATCACCCCTGCCCACCCCTACCATCATATATACCTAGTATCTTTAAAGCACAGCTCAGCAGTTACTTCATCTGAGAAGCCTCTTTGACACCTCAGTTTTTGGTGGTGTTTTTTATATATGCTGCCATCACTATATTTCTTTCCTTAAAAGCACTTATCTCCATTGGTAACTATACATTCAAAGTGTGAACATTGGTGTGACAAATTTCCTCATTAGACTATACACATTATCATTGTAGGAACCTGTATCTCTTTTTGCTTACCATTGTACTCAAGGGCCTATTAAAAGGATTTAAAAGGGTTGTTCATAGTAAATGTAAATATTTATCAAGGAAAGAAATGAAGCAGCAGGAGAGGGAGGAAGGAAGAAGAGAAGGAAGGGAGGATGGGAGGGAGGTAGAGAGAGAGAGGAAGCAGACATATCCTCTGCTTCTTGAAAACTTACAAGTTAGAGGGGCAGTGGTCAGATACAGAAACAAATGTGGTACTGTGCCCACCAAAATGGAAGATGCTGTTGCTTCTGTGAGGGAGATTTGGGAGGCTCTCTAGGTCAAACTATGTTTTGGTGATAAATAAGATTTGTTCGGGGGGGAGATTATTCCAGTGAGAATGTCTCAGAGGGTGAACTGTTGTGAAATGCCAGGAAAATGTCATGGTGTTGGAAGGCCAGGCCCTAATGGTATCTAAAGGTCATGTCATGGAGGAGCTTGTAGTAATTGCTAAGAAGCTTGGTCTTTTCTCCTAAAGATACTGGTGAAAAATGGAAGGGTTTTAAACCAAAAATGCAATTAAATTTGTACTTTACAGGGGTGGGCCAAAGCAGATTTACAGTTGTTCATATGGAAAAAGACATACAGGTTATGATTATTACAATAGCTTTATTCACTCAAAAGAATGTCACAAGGCACTTATGAGATGGTGCCTAAGTTCATAGTACCACTTTGACATTCATATGAACAACTGTAAACCTACTTTGGCCCACCCCTATATTTCAGTCACCCTGACGGTATTATGCAGATTGGAAAGGAAAAGACCAGGTTAGAGGCCAAGATGCCAAATTAAAGATTTGTCATAGTGTCAAGGAAGCTGAGGAGAAAAAAGTTCTGTGGAGGAAATGGTGTCCAATGGAATAGGACCACACAATAATTTTGTAAAGGGAATTACTGCTAACCTTAGAAAGATGATCTTATTGAGAAGATGCAGAGGAGAAGTTTGGGATGGCATAGACTACTTTGAATTACTGAGTAAATTGGAGACCAATAAGTAGAGAGAGTTAGTAAAAAGAAGCACCTGGCAAATGGGCCTATTTCTAAAGCCACCCTATTTCTAAATTCCCCCAGAACTCTGAGAGTGATTGAATTCATACTGATCCAGCCTGTGATTAGCAGTGGGAGATGAATTAACAAATACACAGATAGTTACTTGTATAACCATTCAGGTAGATCTGGTCAGAATGAGAATTAATATATTAGATCTTCAAGTATGTATTATTTATATAATGAAACACTGTATAAAATTCTAGCCCTTCAAGAATGTGGAAATCATTGCAGACCGTTAATTAGTTAATTTGATGGAATTTCACATAACTTACTAATAATAAATCATTCAATAAATATGAGCTGGTGTTAAATGCCATATTTAGTAGCCTCAAAAATCAAGGAAATTTTTCTATCAGGAAAATTAGAAATTTATCTTACATTTTAATGGCCATCTGTTCTCATGAAGGAGAATAAATTGTTTTCTCCTTGGTTTCTCAGTTAATGAACATGAAATCTATGCTATCATCTTTTAGAAGATGACAGCTCATTTAAAATCCCACTGAAAATGTAGAGACTGCTTAGCAAATTATTGGAATTCACTACTCATAAAGTTTTATTTTAGGTCAGTCATTTTACAAGTCCCAAAAAAGAGAAAATACAAAATTTTTGTTTTCTGGCCAAAAAAATTTGTTACTTTTATTTTTGAAAACAAGCAGATTATATAATTTCTGGACCTGGAAGTAGAATTATTACAGCAAAGTGATTTGTTTGCACAGATTGTTATGTTTTCATTAAGATTTGTTCTGTTCCTAAGAGAAGTTTGGATTCTTTATTATCTATTATTTTGTTTTCTTTTACTATATAATAGGAAGGAAACTAAGAATAGTGAGGAATTTTCTTGGTACCATAATTTCTTAGGCAATGTCAAAAGTATGACAGTAATGAAGTATGTGGCCAAGAAGGTATACGTCATTCTGCCAAGTCATTCTAGTGGTAATGGACTAAATGATTTCAAAGAAGCCAGGAAGGTCAGGGTTCTGTGTCATTATCATTATCATGAGGATTATTTTGAAGTACTCATTTGTTTGATGCACTTGCTAGGTACTTTTTAAAGGAAACTAAATTAATAGAGTCCCTGTTTTCTAAACAAATTGTAATTTTTAAAGCGAAATTGTGACTTGGTGGATTATAATGAAGCAGAAAGTATTCTTTACTGTCATCCAAGTGAACACACCAAACACATATCTTAATACCAAAGGAATATACTTATCATCTGTGGATTCGAAGGCAATTGAGTAAGGGAACTTGGGGAATAGTATCTAGCAAAAATGCTACTGTTCTTAGTATGATTTGTGAACTTTAACAAAGGAGAGTGAGATTTTATAAACACATATAACTGAAATGGGAAAACTTAAACTGTTAGGTAAAATGAGATTTTGAGAAAATTTGGAGGTAGTGATTAAATAATGGACATGGCATGCTAGGGAACCCCAAGAAATGAACCTAGATTGAGTAGAATAGTTAGTGAAGTTAGTGAAGAAGAGCTGAAATGGGTTGTGGCAGTGTGAGGAAGAACGAGCATAGAAGGTTTTTTGATTGTTGTTGGCACTGTATTGGGAAACTAGTAAAATGTTGGGGTGCTATTATGCACATAATTCACATAATTATGAGGGAAGAAAAAGGGTAGAAAATCCACACATAAAACTTTGCATACTCTATTGTTTTCGGTGGCAATGCTTAATAGAAAGCTGTCTCCAATTGGAGCAAATAAGAAAATGTGTTTTGAATGTGGGAGAGTTCTTAAGAAATGGTCAAGTGATTTGTCATCCTTTCCTCCCCATTTTCTCATTTGTGACGTCGTCCCCTGGCTTTCCACTTTCACCATAACAGAACAAATCTTTTGTTGATGCTGGAATGGTGGACTGTTCAGCAGTGGTTTTGAGTATTATGTCTTCCCTGGTTGAGATACAATTTTCAACCATAGGCTTTCAAAGTTGGCAGTGAGGATAGTGGAAAAGACAACCAGGGTCAAGATCCAAACCCAGTGGGTGTGGGAATTTCCCTTTTTCTTTCTTTCCCTTTTTGTTTTTAGGTTTTGGAATGCATTTACGTGAACAAATATTCCTATTCCTGTGGTGTTTTCCCAAATTATCTTTTAAAAAGAAGATTTTAACTGTATTTATTACACATTATATTTGTTTATTTAACTAGAGAAGTTGGCTTTTACAATGTAAATGTCTAACAAAATTTTCCTAAGCCTATCAAAGACATTCATTTGATGTTTATTATCTTTTTCATATTAGAAAAGTCACAGAAAAAATTGATATAACTTTAGTAACTACTGAGAATCAAGCAATATGAAGAAAATTAACAATTTTTTTTAAGAATAGGATAATTTTAGAGTGACATGCTTTGTTTCTAGATTTAATGTCTGGATGTGGTAAAACTTAATTCTTCTAAAAATAAGTTATAGGCTTAATACAATTTCAATCAAAATAAAACTCAAAATAAAAAAATATTAATGCTTATTTGAGAAAAAAGAAGAAAATAATTAAAATAAATAACAAGGAAATCTAGAAAATCTTGAATAACTAGGTAGGACTGGATCTGTTAAAATGAATTATAAAGTGAAATAAAATTTACAAACAAGCTAAGAATTTACAAGGCTAAATAATGTGCCAAGCAACATGAAGCTATTAAGTGAATGAATTGAGGTTTGAACTCAGCATTTATGCTAAAGCATGTGCTAATTTACTGCACTGCCTTCTATAAACTACAAATAGTTTAAATACTGTGGTACTAGAGCAAAAATGACAGGGAATAAATTAATAAAGAAAATAGGTAGCCTAGAAATAACCTTTAATATATGCAAATACGTATCATATGAAAAGTAAGTTCCATAAATCAATATGAACTATTAGTTTGTAAATAGCTAAAGCTATTGGCACCTATTAAAAATTAAATCTTTAAATGACAAAGATTATCTCTAGATAGGTTAAATACTTTAACATAGAAAATCTGTAAAGGAATCTGAAGAAAATGGAAATTGAATGTCACCAATCTCTAAAGTAAAAGGCCATTATATCTTGTAAGAATTCACAGAGAAAAGTAAGTACATTTGGTTAAATAAACATTTTAAAATAATGCCAAAAATAAAAAGGGAATTGAACAAAAATATATAGGAATTATCTATTAATGTCTTCAATATATAAAGAGCTACTTCAAAGAGAAATAAGCTGAAAAAAGAAATAGATAAACTATGTTAACAGAGTGAATCGTATTAGTGTTCAAATAAATGTCAATTAGAATAACTACGTACTTATTGCACCTATCAGTTAACAGAGATTTTCTATGTTGATAATATCTATTGCTGGTAAAGATGCAAAGTACTGACATTTTACTGTCAAGGATATATGATCAGGGTTCTTTAAGAGGATGCAACTTATTGTTGTAAAAAAAATTGTAAAATTTATGTAAGCATTGTAAGGTTCACTTGAGCTGGAAAACAGGTTAAAGTGGGAGCTTTCTAGGCAGGAAAGGGCACTGCAGGAAGAGAAAACACTGATTGCAGTGAAAAGGGTGATGTCATTAGGAAACAATCTGAGGATAATGCAGCTGAGCTTCAAGTTCACAGTGAAAAGTGTTGGGAGACAGACTGCAGAAATATGCAAGAGCCAGATTTTTAAAGAATGTTGAACATGAAGCTAAATAAATTAGACTTTATTCTATATTCTATAGGAGATTAAGAATCCCTATTCCAGTACCTAACCTTACTATGCTGAAAATAAAAAATGAAATGATGCTCATTATAGTAGGCACAGTCTGTGAAGGCCTCTTCAAGGAATGGGAATCTGATCCCTTCCATCTTGGACAGGTTTTGGTTAAAAGAAGGACAAGCAGTCTTGGCATTGGGAATGCCTATACAAAAGCACCAGAGGGGTCAAAGAAAACCCAATTTTGTCCAGTAAAACAACTTAACAATAGAAGTGAATTTATATATTTGCTTGTTACTCTTCCCTAATCCACCATTTCATGGGTTTGGTCTTTGACTAGGAGGTCCTGTATTTAAGAGCAGATTTTATAGGCTTCAAAGGACCATGCATTGCATGCTGTTAATTTTGTTTGTTCAAGGTTTTAGGTTAGAACTTCATAAAAACGTAAAAGAAGGCCTCCTGTTTCTTTGGATCTTGGATAAAATTGCCTGTTCCTTCTTGAATATGTGCACCCAGGGGGTATTCAGAATTTATGTAGAAAGCAGAAACTGAATTAGAATCAAGCTGAGCCTTGATCACTTTGAGGTGTTTCTTCTGTTGAATGTCTACATTGTTAAAATGTGTATTTGCTGTGACAAATGAAAATATAATATTTTCCTTAAGAGATGGATTGTGGAAAGCTTAGTAGCAATAATGTGTCTACCCAAAAGTGCCTGTTAATTGCTTTCATTTTCCTTGAACCTCTGTTCTTTTCTTTCCCACTTGTCAATTTTTGTTGTAGTTTAGCCTCAGTGGCAACAGAAGAGAAGTTATATTTTTGTAAGGAAGCCAGTGATAGACTTTAATTCACTGATGCATTTAGAGGCCAAGAAGTATGTTTGCAGTTCTTTTAAAAGCTGCTTTTTATTTAAAAAAAATAGTATGTTTAACAAATACAAACCAGAATAGTGAGTATTAAAGGAAAAGACTTTTATCAACATACTTCCTCTGAAAATAAAAGGATCCATGAAAGAATTTTCCTTTGTGTTTCACTGCATTTCCTACCTTCAGACCTTATGTTAACAGTACCAGTGTGGAGGCGTACAGACTGTGTATGACCCTGCTGTGTTTTTCTGTTACCATGTAATCCTTAGGCCAGAAGAAAGTACGGAAGGGAGGAGGGGAGAAAAGGGAGTACACTATTTTCCCTCCCAAGAATGAGACAGTTTGATGCAGTGGAAAGAACACTGGACTGTGAGTTTGGGGGGATTTGTTTTTGTTTTAATCTTTTTGCTTCTTGCTAGCCATGTGACCATGGGCCAGTGAGCCAGTCTGCCTGGCTTTTTGTTTCTTCACCTACAATATATTGCACTGAGGGAGTTGTTTTCTCCTTTTTCCACTTATTGCTGTGTAAAACTGTATAATGCTTTTCAGAGAAATAATTCTAGAATATGCACAATATAGTTCTGCATACATTAGGAATTATAATAGATTAATTTTGGTAAAATTGAGAGAATCTCACAGGGAATATGGTGGAGGTTATATGTCAAGTATGGGATTTTTGTGTTTATGTTTCTATCTCCTATTAAGATCCTTATTCATTTATTAGCTCTGGTTATGTATACATTGTGCTCATCAGGTTCTGCATTGCAAGTGTGGCTTGCTTTGTTTTGTTTTTTTCTTGCATAAGATAATTATGAGATTCTGTATTTTATATTCCTTTAACATCAACCTCAGTATTTATGGAGAAGGTGGTTTTACATAACCAGAGCGTGAAACGGATTGCTTTCATCTCCTAGAATTGCTGTCCATCCATTTCCATTTTAATTTTATCAGCAGAAGCTTTGTCTACATCTTTAAGGGGGAAAGTTTTTGCTTTGCAACTAGATTTTCTGATTTATTTAAATAGTATTAATTTGAATACCTTTGATGTTGCTTTGAAAGCAATATTTTAAATAGCAACTATTGTTATTCAATAGCGAATTGCCATGGTAATATAGAACATTCACTTGATTTAAACTTTTCAGAAAAGGAAAAGTATACTCTATCTTTCTACTTGGTTTAGATGTACAATACAATATGAAGTATGCCCTTTTTTTTGGCTTTTTATTTTTTCAAGTAATTGGTTTTTCTAAGATTAGTGTGCATATTTCTTTTCCTAAGGAAAATAAAACATCACATTTTGACAAACCATTAATTTCTTTGAATCCCTAGGAGAATAGCTCTTCTTTTCCTTTTTAAGTAATTTTATAATTACATTCTAAATTCTTTTTCAAGTAGCTGTAATGGCATTGCTATTCTTTTGTTGTCCTGACATTTTTTCGTGATAAACAGGGCTGCCCTTGAGAATACATTTGTGGTGAATAACAGGTACTTAACGAAAGTTTGTTGAGAGAGTAGATAAATGAAGTATGATTTAATCAATAAAATTTCCTTCTAAAAATTTTAGTTTTACTACTAACTTAAAGTTCTTGGACATTAGATATTAATATACAGAAAAGAGCAAAAATATTAGCAAAGTTATTGTCTAGCACCATAGATCAGAACTTCTTTTTTTGGTTTCTTTCACTTTTTTTAAACAAAACTTTGCTGATTCTTTTATTTTTTATTACCAACATATCCAGGCAAAGTTGGTTGTCCTGTTCTTCTGGACTCTTAGTAGTATGCACATAGCACTTATTTATTTTAAGTGTATATATCTTTTGATAGCATATATGTGTTCTTTATTGGACTTTTGGCATATTAAGGACCTAACTTGGTACCTGGTAAATATTTCAGCAAATATCAATAAATATTTGCTGAAAAAAGAAATTTTAGATGTGCATTTTGTTTATATATTTAAATAGTATTTACTGAATGTTATGAAGAAAGTTAATCTGTACCTTCCCTTTTAAGCAGTGTGTGTGTGTGTTTCTGCATCAGTGTTGTGTCTTCCTCAGCAGGTGGAGAAGCAGACAGGGTTACAAAAGCTATAATGTAGAGATTGTACCCATGAAGGTCTTAATGATTAGTACCCTTGAAGATATTTTAATGTTTGTAATGGTATACACATCTATCTTTTGAAAAATAATTACTCTTAGATAAGTACTACTAAAATACAAACAAGATATCAATAAAATAAAAGTTAATGCCTTTTTTCCTTTCTTCATCTGAATATCTTAGACATACTCATTCGTGACTCTTTGGTGTATGTGCTTGTGGACTTGTTAGGTAATTGTAGATGAAGTCATTCAATACCTTACAGAGATAGGAATGCTGGAGAAAATTTATTATGCATGATAGCTTGTCAACCCCTTAGTTAAATTCTCCTGAATAATTCTTTCACTATAGCTTTGAGAAATATATTTATGACAGGCATTCTAGGACCCTTGAGAGACTCTGTGGTGTCTGATGGTAGGCTGAGGATGACAAGTGAAAGAGACCACCACTGAAGGGGGCTCCTTGAATCCAGTGGGCATGATGAGGCTTCTGATAGGCTTGGGCTAATAGGCAGCACTTAACTGATAAAGCCAAGATAGGTGTGGTTACCATAATGGGCACCATAACTAGAAGAGTAATCAGAAAGGATTGACCTGTAGAGATCTTTGGTGGTGACTAACTGACCATCATGTCCTTAGGACTCAAACAGGTGGATGACATAATAAATTCTAACTTTATTTGTACAAATGAAAGGAAAACTCTAGGGTTGGCAAATAGAGGCGCAAGCTGAATCATCTCACTAGTGAGTCACAGTCTTCACCCATTTCCCATATTTGAGTCAGTTCATAGATCTGAACCCCTTTAATAAAGGGATGGTCACATTCCTTTGAGAAAGGACTCTTATACATGTCAAAAATTAAACTGTAAAATAATCTTCTTACCCTGCAGCCATCGGTAGAGTGATCCTGTATTGGTGGAAGGGAAATCAACTTTTGGGGACATAAACCTTGAGTCTAAAGCAACACTATTTCCTGAAGAGCCAGAACATTACAATAACAGACCTATAACAGTAAGGGCTTAGTAGAGTTTTGGCTTCAGTCTGTGAAACTATAGGCCTAGTCATTCCCTGAGTGTACCCCAATTCTAGAATGGTTAATTGGAATAAACATACTTAGCCACTGTCAGAATCCCCTTATTCATAGAATCTCCTTTCTGTCTCTCTTTTTTATATTAATTTTTTTCTTAATTTACTTTTGTTTTGTACTTTTAAATGAAAAAATATTTTGCATCCTTTATTGTTAGTTTTAAATTGATTTCTTCATCCATGCCATTGTTTCTTCTTTAACTTCAATAGTTATACCTCATTCTTTTATATTTATATAAAAAATTGTTAAAGTGTATGTGTTCAGAGATGTCACCCTCTAGCTTGTACGTCACTAATCAGAACATGGTCTTTACCAGCTTACTTTCTTCCCTGAAATTAACTTCCTTAAAGAAAACAAAAAAACAGACAAACATCTTTTGGAACTATTTTGTGATACAGTCAGGGATGGGTAGGAAATGGCTGAACAGAGAAGTGAGAAATTTTTATTGGAAGGGACTCCATTTAATTTGAG
This sequence comes from Trachops cirrhosus, assembly GCA_028533065.1. Classification (NCBI taxonomy): domain Eukaryota; kingdom Metazoa; phylum Chordata; class Mammalia; order Chiroptera; family Phyllostomidae; genus Trachops; species Trachops cirrhosus. The sequence continues at coordinate 53,383,891 of CM052543.1, read as the reverse complement.
GGAGGAAGGAAGGAAGGAAAGAAAGAAAGAAAAAGAAAACAGGAAAGAAAGAAAGAAAGAAAACAGGAAAGGAAGGAAGGAAGGAAGGAAGGAAGGAAGGAAGGAAGGAAGGAAGGAAGGAAGGAAGGAAGGAAGGAAGGAAGGAAGGAAAGAAAGAGAAAGAAAGAAAGAAAGAAAGAAAGAAAGAAAGAAAGAAAGAAAGAAAGAAAGAAAGAAAGAAAGAAAGAAAGAAAGAAAGAAAGAAAGAAAGAAAGAAAAAGAAAGAAAGAAAGAGAAGAAGGAAGGGAGGAAGGGAGAGAGAAAGGAAGAAATACAGAAGGAAGACAGGGAATTGACTTAGGAAAGAGAAAAAAAGAAATGAGACAAGTACCTATTCTTCATAACTTGACAATACAAGCTAGAGACCCTTGGAGAGTCAAAGCTACCTTTCAGCAGAGAATGTTGAAATACACAATTACCAGAAAAAGTGTAAGAGTTTAAGATGTTTGTGAACACTTAGCATGTACTAATTCCTCACTTTCACCCACCTTTCCATGCCTTGATGATTTGTTTTTGTGCAATGCTATAAAATTAGAATTGCTTTATTATTTTCTTATCTTTTGACAAACCAGTCTTCACCTTGATTGGCATTATCTACAAAGACCAGCTGCCTAGATTCCAGTTATTGTCAAGTTACTTCTTTTATTATTGACATTGGTCACCTATTATATCTTTTAAATATTTGTGTATTAAATTGTCATTATTTGACATAGTTTTTATAAGATAATGAGGAACTTTTGAAGTAGATGTTGATCCAACATCAACAGATTTGTATCTTTTCACGTGTTCAGTGAAATCATTATGGCCTCCAGGGTGGATGGCAAATACTGACAAACATTTTATTTGAGTTACTTGCTCGTCACCAGCTTTCTTGAAAGAGAAAAATAAATGTAATGTTTACTTCTTTATTAATCATTATTTTAGCCTATTACTTTTGAAGTGATTTATTATACTTTATAAAAAAGGATAAAAGCACTATAATAAGAGTATTCAAGCTATTCTATAGTCATTAGGGTAGAGTGTTTAACCTCTATTTGCTATATATATTTGTCATATCAACCTAAATGACAATTTTCCACATTTTCTACTGACACCCTCACCTGAAAGGCATAATGGCTTTGTGCATCTCATGGACTGCCTCCCAGGGCATGGTGCAGCTGGCGAGTGTATCTCAAGGACCTGCAGGGGCACTTGCTTATTTCTGCACCCTCCCCCCATATTGGCCCACACTACATGTTGTTATTTGTCTGAAAGAATGTGTGTCTAAGAGTATTTCATTTTAACAGTGAGCACCTGTATTTTCAACAAACTGTTAGTTACATTATCTCTGAAAAGGGATGGAAAAAATGATTTATTCTGATATAACCACATGCACGTGAATCTCACCCAAGAATAGCTGAGAGCATGATAGAAGCTCTATGTAGGAAGAAGAGGTCTTCCAAGCCCACCCCTTCCAGGCTCGGTTCTTCAAAGATTGACTCTGAAAAGTAATTCACTGGCAAGTGAATGTAGTATGCTTATTAGGGATCAACAGCTATGAATGGAAAAGGAAGAGTGTGGGATGTGGTAGAGGAAGTTGTTGAACAACCAGCCAGGCTCTACAAATCCTGGGCCACACTGGTAGGACACTCTGGAGCAAATGTTGCCCGTCAAAGTTGCCTGCATAGGGCTAAAATATCCCTGCCTTGTTCAGTCACTGGATATGAGCTTTTCTTGGAAAGGCATTTCCCCTGCACCTGAGGCAGGCCCTAATTAATGTAGGTGACAGCTAGAACCCACCTGCTTATTCCACTCCCCACTGCTGGACAAGTACTTCACTGAAGCAGAATTTGGGGGAGGAACTCCTCTATATCCATCACAGCACACCCAGCATATTTTATTAGTAATATTTAATTTAATAAAAATAAAATTGAGGTGAATACTAAATTAAACAGCTTGCTAAAAAGCATAAACCAGAAATGTTCAGGCAAATCAACATAGGACCACCCTCCTTATCAGTGATTTTGGCAAGATTCCCTTCCTGTTCTTAAGCATATGTTCTTAAAGGGATTCCAGGTTGAAGGATGACTTAAAGGTCATTGAGCTCCTGACTCATTATTCAATTGAAAAAAAAGGAATTAAGAACAGAGACAGAAGTGGGTAGAGGACTCCCTTTCTGACAACCAATTTACTATCTTCTATTATAAACTGTTGCTTCTATGTAATGCAGTGAGTAAAGAGATTTGTTCTTTGGTGTCCCCTTTCTTACATGTAGCCGCTTCCGACACTGCCTATATTATGAGATCATTCTCAGTGTTTCTTGTAAATCATAGAGATATTATGAGATAATCATTTACTGGTCTTGTTTTAGTTTTAAGTTTGAGTATGGAAGTAATATTTGTTTCTTTGCAACGTTTATTCTGTAGCTCCCTATAGTATATTGCATTGTACTAGCTATTGTAAGAACTAGTCTTCAATGGGTCTGCTTCAGACCCCTTAATAAGGATTTTGTTTCAGTGCTTTTTGGAAAAAAATTAAAACTTGCAAATTGAGTATAAAATAAACATTAAGAGAAAGAGGAGAAAGTTTGTATCTATTAATAAAAATGCCAAGAATTTCTTTTCAGGTTTTTTTAAAAAGTAACATTGTCACTCTTTAGAGATGTTTTCTCTAATGTTTTTCCTTGTCCATTCTAATCTAGTATTTAAGAAATTAAAATACTCAGTTCCATATTGGAGACTGTGGAGAGGCAAAAGGATTTACCTTGGGGGAAACAATGATTTAGGATTGATAAAACCTTGACAGAATCCCTCTGGCAAACTATTTTAGGTTCTTGTTACAGGTGCTGATTAGGTGGCTGTGATCACATCTCTAGATATAAAGGACTTTTAGATTTCAAAAGAATAGCATAATCAGCAACACCTTTATATTTTTATTCTGTCCTTAATTTTTCTTTTTTCCCTTTTTTATAGTGATATGGAGAAGATATTTTATTCTCATCCCAGGAATATATCTGCATACTTTTTGTTGTAATATGCAAATTCTTACCCTATTTGTTACATTCTGAATATTGCAGATTACAAATTGGCCATTTTCCAAAGAGGAAAATAAAGAACTTGTCAACTTTTTGTACATACATGTACAAAAAGTTGAATTTGAATTGGAAAGTATTTTATTTTTCTTGCTTTCGTTTTTCAATAATTAAGTATATTTTTTCACAATTGATTGGTCAGCGAATCTAAATTAATATAACTGTGTGCAGTCTGTTAATCAGGTCTGGTAGCCTCAGAATCTTTTCTATTAATTGAACAGGAGAAAGGAAGAGTGGGTGAAAATCTACAAAAGCTTGTGTTAATTATGAAACATCCCCTACTGGTAGAAAATCATGTTCAGACATTATCACATTGTTAGCTCATCAGATTATCAGTTTGCAGAAAATCCTCTTATTCTTTTCAGAAGCTTTTATGAAATTGTTTTAAGAAGCCCTGTGAATGGACTGAGCCCTAGTATTTGGATAATTGCCATTTTCTTAAGAAGTAGACTTTGGGCCTACCAAGAAAGCAAATCATCTGAAGTGGCATTTTGCTGCAAGAGAACAGTATTAGTTTATGATTTCTGCTACTTAGCAAAGGAAATATCAATTTACTTGGCTCTTTTTTTCTGGTATCATATAAAGAATAGGATGCTAATTGAATAGGTGACAGAATCTGGGAAAACTAAAGAAACACTGTGTAAGAATTATAGACAGTTTTCATTCACTTGGATTTTTCTAAGCATAAATGTAATCATTTATTGTTATTGTCATAAAGAAAAATAATCATGTTTATGGGATAAAATTAATTGTCTACATTTAAGAATTTATGAATAGAATAATACAAAATAAAGTTTTTTAAAAGGACATAATTTTCAAGTAGAAAAATTTGAAAACTTTATTCACAGAGGCATGGGCACCCTGTGTTCACTGTGGTAACCACTGTGGACAAGACATGGAAACAACCTGAGTGTGTTTCAACAGACGATTAGATAAAGATATGGTACATATATACAATGGAATACTACTCAGCCATAACAAAAGATGAACTACTTCCATTTGCAACATGATGAACCTTGAGAATATTATGCTAAGCAAAATAAGTAATCAGAAAAAGCCAAGAGCCATGTGATTTCACTCATCTGTGGGATGTAAAACTGAAACTCACAGACACAGACCAGAGGGCAGGAGGGTGGGAGGGATAGTAAAGGGCAAAGGGGACCAAATGTATGATGACAGAAGATAATTTGGCTTTGGATGGTGGGCACACAATATAATATATAGATGATGTACCATACAAATGTGGGCTTGAAACCTGTATAATCTTATTAATCAATGTAACCCCAATAAATTTAATTAAAAATAAATAAAAGGATATAATTTTAAGGTACTGTTTATATTTTATGTTATATATATATGAACTATTTTTTGACAGTCACAATAGCTACTCAAGCATCTTCATATTCTCTTGGTGTTCCTTGTTTTTATAGTATTCAGATTAAAGGATGCTCCAAATGTAGGAATATTAATTCTAGATTTTATAGTTTGAGTAGCTTTATAAGTGAACTCTTGTATACTACTTTTGTTCTCTGTGTGTGTTGGGGGAGATTTATCTTTTCTTTTGTCTTGTTTCATTTTATTTTAGGCCTATCAATAAAATGCAGTTTTCAGAGATTTTCTTCCAGATTTATAATCAAATGTACTTTATGATTATGTAATTGGGGAAAATCCTATAGTTGTATTATATTATAGTTGTTTGCATTAAGAATTCTGACTTTTCTTTGCATTTAAATTGGTTTGGGAATCATGCAGTAATACTTTAATTCATATCTATTTTTAGCACCCAAGGATATAACATATTCAATATAGTTGTTTGCTTAAACAGTTCTTGACTTGATGTGTGAAGTTCATTATGTTTGCTGTTGGGTCTTGGGCTTTAGGTTTCATGACTTTTTAAGAAAAGGATAAATGGGGGTCAGGAAAGGAAAAGGAGAAATACTACAGATAATTCACTTAATGGTGTACTGCATAAATGGGAAAGTAGACTGAAGACCATGGGTGATGTCATCAGAATTACTAGACATTTCATTGAAATGTATTTAATTCTGTTGATTAGAAATTGCAGTATATCAGTCAATAATATACTTAAAATTTTAAAATATGAACTCAAATTAAAGAGTAAGCATCCTTAAAAGGGAATAAATTGTGCTTTCATGTGGACTGTAAAGTACAACCATCTGTGTTTTTTTAGTTCTTCCCTAGGTGTATTATAAGAACTGTCAAAGCAGTGAAAACACAAAGAAGAGTAGAAGTCAGTTAAATATCTGATTTAATATGTTTTAATAAATATGAAGATAAAAGTCTACATCCTGCCTCTCAGTCATAGTTTGTAGCCACAGTGCTCATGGAAGTTTAACATCTAACTGTTCAATAACTGGGAAATGGCAAATGTCATCCAGTGTAGATTTTTAGTGTTTTGTGGAAATTGCTCACCGTCCATTAGTGACAGGTTTACCGAAGCCTGGATTTTCAGCTTTGCACTGTGTCTCAGCCCGATGGTGTTACTCTGTTAAAGCTGCGGTACAGTTCCCTTTGCTTCCTTCCAGTAGTTGACAGCATTTGGGGTCCTCTAAGGGCATTATGATTAAGCTTGGCAAACAGTTTTCTATATTCAGCAAAACTGGAAATTGGAAATACCTTTTCAGATAATACTTATCTAGCATCTTACTATGTATGCATCAGATAATGTTCCATATTCTGGTGACACTATACCCACCTACTAGATTATATATCTACCATATAACCATACAAATGTAGTGTGATAAATTCTGTGAGACTGTAAGCACAGAGTGTACTTGAAGTACAGAGTGGGGCCATCTATTGCAGTTTCTAAAAGGAGGGAAAGAAAGCAGGAATCAGGGGAGCCTTCCACAAGGGGTGACTCCAGAGGTAATGAATATCTAGTCCTAGAAATATGGGATCCATATTAGAGTGATAGATCATACAATGCAGATAGCTGTAGAGTACAGCTGTATCTAAGGTAGAACTGAGGATTCTCCCTTCCTCTGCTCATCCTTCTCTTCTTTTTACCATTTTCTTTTCCCTCCCTCCCTTCCTTCTTCCTTATCTCATTTCATCCCTCTCTTCCTTCTTCCCTCTCTTCCTTCCTCTCTCCATGCCTTTTTCTCTCTCTGCCTCTTTTCTCCTTCCCTCCTTCCTTCCTAACCAACTGCATATGGATAGATTTTTATTAATTAAATGCATGGTTCATGGGCTAATAGTATCATTGGACAGTTTCTGGTCCTAATGTACTCATTTATTCACTCATTTACGATGCTGTAGTTAATACTTGTATAATATTAACAATTACTTACACCTACATTTTTGCTTTTTTATTTAATACCCTCACTCCTCCTAAAAGATAGCTATTACCCTGAGTTGTATATATGATTTCTTTTTTCATTGTTTTTTTATATATAATGTACATTGCTCAGTTGTTTTTTTAACTCAACAACAAAAAAATACTCTTCTATATGTAATCTGGTTGGTATTTTTTTCTATTCAAGATCATACTAATATGATTCACTATGTTCATATTTGTAACTGAATTTAGAATTTTTTTTATTTCAATTTTTCATTGTGTGAATATACCACAATTGTGCAGTCTCGTGTTGATGAGCAGGGGAGTTGTTTATTGTTTACATTGTATGGTTATGAACACTGCTGCTGTGAACTTGTCCTCCTTGCTGCCCCAGACATATGGGGAGTTTTCTTCAGAGTATTTATCTGGGGATGGAAATATTGGCTCATAGGGCATGCAGAGGTTAAACTTAAAAAGGTCATACCAAATTGCCTTCACTCCTACCAAAAGTATAGAAAGCTTACAGTGGTCTTATGAGATTAATTTCTGTCAACTGCTTGCCAGGACATGTGCGTACTGTCTAGCGGTATGTGATTTTGGTTTGCATTTCCCAGGTTACCAGTGAGATTGTGCATCTCTTGGTATACTTATTGGTCATATGTGTTTCTTTTAATCTTTTAATTATAAGACTTTATTAGTCTATACTAGTAAATACTTGTTATTTTTACATTTGAGTTGTTGTGATATACTAATCATAAAAAGATATACAGCCATTAAAGTGAAATAGATATATTTTAGTAGTATAGAAAATGGTGGGTAATTTCTAATGAAGGATACACAGTCAAATAGTTAAACAAGTTTAAAAGAATCAGAAATAATTCTATTTTGAAATTATTTTCATGAATATTTTTACAGCTTAATGTTTATTTTTCTTTTGGCAGAACAATTTCGAGATTTACTACTTCCTTCATCTAGTCAAGACTCTGAGATTCTACCCTTTGTTCAGACTAGAAAATATCCCAAGTAAGCAATAGAAGTTCACTGGGTATTGAAAAGGGAATGGGCAAGTAAGTAATGGGAGAGGTTTGGGAGGACAAAGACAAAATATTTTTTCTTAAGATTTCTGTAAAAAAGCCAGGATAACATAACCTAATTAGTTTGGGAATCTCCTGCAGTATAATGTCTCAGGCTCTGCACAGCTGGGCCATAGAAAAAAAGACTTGCTTGCAAGTGCAACCAGCTGTGGCTGGGAAATGTTGCAAAGTGCAAACCCTAACTGTCTGTATCAGTACCTGGTCCTGGGTTTCTTTTTGCTTGATGCTGTATCAACAGGGACAGATACTTTTTTTGTGATCCCTCATCTGGTTTCCTGTTTCTATTCTTTAAATGCAAGGATTCAGTCACAGTGTAATAAGTGGCTTTCAAATCACCCACGCCATATATGATTTTAGTAATTTCTGTATATTCCTCTTTACTGTCTTTATAGTCTTTATGGGAAGTGATGTCTCCTCTCTTAAATGCCACAAATGTACTTATTGGTTGAAAGAATATGGCTTCATCTTTCTAAAGGATAAAGAATTACCACTTCTTTTTTTTTTAAGCATCCTCTTTCTAAAGGCTGCTGAATGTTGGTATCTTGATACTTCCTATGGAAGCTTGGAGCAACCTCTACTCTATGAATGTCTGACTCTCTTTTCTAGTTTAGCCTGTACAAGAGGCTAAAGAATTAATGAACTAATATCTTAAATAAAAAAGGAAGTTCACCAAGTTAAAGAATTAAAGCTTGGTTTACACATTTTTTATCAAAGCTAATTACTATGTTAAATGATTTATTCTTTGATTGGTTTAGCAGTTTGTTCAAGTATTCACTGAACAAACTGGTATAATCCCCCCAATAGTTATCTTTAATAATATTTACTTAATTCTCTTGCCCTGGCTGCTGTGGCTCAGTGGGTTGGAGCATTGTCCCTTAACCAAAAGGCTGCGGGTTCAATTCCTGACCAGGTCACCTACCTAGGTTGCTGATTTGATCCCCATTCTGGGCATGCATGATCCCAGTCTGGGCACGTACAGAGGACAACCAGTCAATGTTTCTCTCTTCCATCAAAGTTTTTTTTTCTCTGCCTCTCTCTCTAAAAGGAATTTTTTAAAAAATGTCCATGGGTGAGGATTTTTAAAAATTCTAAAAATAATGCCCTGTCTGGTGTAGTTCAGTGGATTAAGCATGGGCCTGCACACTAAAGGGCTGCTGGTTTGATTCCCAGGTAGGGCATATGCCTGGGTTGTGGGTCAGGTCCCCAGTTGAGGACACATGAGGGGTAACCATGCACTATTGTTTCTCTCCCTCTCTCCTTCTTTTCCTCTCTCTCTAAATAAATAAACAAAATCTTCAAAAAAAACTAAAAAATAAAAAATTCTAAAAATATTTACTTAACTCTCAAAACAAAAATAGATATAGAATCCAAATTATTAGTTCATTGTTTTAGATATTAATTCCAATTTAATCTCTAGCAATATTCTTCCAGTGCCCTCACACCACACATAGGGACACACATGTGCTGGACAGTCTGGCATGCATGCATTATTCTCGCATGTACATATTGACGGGGAGGATGGAGGTGCCTCAGGTGACTGATGCATGTCTCTCAGTATTTTTTTCCCCACACCTGCTATTTGCACAGGCCAGTGATGCCTGCTTTTCTGCCTCTTAGGCTCCTGTCTACCTGATGCCTTTGCTTAAAGAGGGGAATCACAGTGGTTCTCAGCTGGTAAAGTGTTTGCAGCTATTTCCCTAGGTTTTCTTAGCTATGTGGTCTTACATGTATTCTTTGTGTTCTTAGATTACTTTTCTGATAGTGATGTGGTTCATTCTCATATTTAAGTGAGACACCATGTGATAATTTTTTGTCAATGTCTGATCCTTGGAGTAAATACTCCTTTTGGTATCTGTGGATTTAAAGAATAAATAGCATCCATTACTGCCACATACACCGTATTATGGTAGCTGAGAGTACGGAAGCTGAAGCAGGTTGCCTCACCAGCTGATGTTGTGACCCGGGACACCTAACCTTCTGTTTCTCAGTTCCACTGGCATGCAAGGAGAAGGTAATAATACTTAACTCAGGGGTGTTATGAACATTAAATAAAGTGAACAAAAGTATTCAGAACTCAGCTTAGCCCTTAGGAATACGTCATTCTAACTGAAGGTTTTATTACTACTCACCTAAAATTGCATGTGGAATTAACTAATTTCCTTAATTCCAGAATGTTAGGGGAATAGATTATTGATCAGTTTTGGAGGATAGCTCTTATATCAGCAAAACTTTTGTCAGCCTGCCCTCATTAATACTTAGAGAAGTTATATTTATTCACTATTTCTAAATTGTTGCTAGATGCTAATGTGAGATGTTGCTTTGGTGACCACCTAACATTTTTATGAGGTTTAGTTTTCTAAACTATCAAATAAAATTATGCTAATTAAAGGTTTCTGGGTATGAATTATATTTATATAAAAACTCTGGATTAAATATAATTTGCCTATTTAAGTTACAGAATGTTGAGCATTTGCATCTTCCCATTGCCCATTTAATGTCTGGTTTGGCAGTAGAATTATAGCAGGTGTTGGTGGAAAGGGGGGGCGACTAATAGACTTCTGTTTGTGCTGTGCCTAAGGAGTGTTGACTGGCCTAGGGAAGGGCATAGGAGTTAAAACTGAGCACATATGTACCCATGTGAAAGTTGTTGGGGTAGGAGAAGAGAAAGATGTGGGAGGGCCAGTTAATAAGTATGCGTATGCTGGGATTTGTGTATGTTTAGCCCCAATTTAAACAAATTTTGGATTACTTATTATTTTAAATATTCTCCTTTATTCTCTCATTTATATTCACTCTCAAATATACTCTTGTTATTCACTATTGCAGATAACTAAAAGTCAAAGAATTTTAAATTTTGTGACACAAAAATTTCTGGAAAGCTGAAAATTAATCACACTATTGTAATTTGGTGCTTTTATTCCCAACACGGAATACTTATTCACACTGAGATGTTTTCCCTCACTTTAATGGTTGTTTTCCTGACTCACTGAATATGGACTATATTAGTGAGAGATGTTTTAAAAGCTAAAACATGGATAAAGAAGTGACTTATTTGCCCTATATTATGTAGTGTTAGAGTGATATTTACTGAGCATAATGTAGCTGACCTTTAAGGGAGATTCAGTCTACACTGGTTAATACAGGCTGATTAATGAATGGTGGTAATTCGGACTGGGGGTGGGTTCTCCAGTCGGCATACTATCTCTATGATATTAAGCATCTTGTTATCAAGAGACACCTAATAGTAGTGACACATGAGAAAAGGTAAAAGGTATTCTTTATTTAAAAAAGGAGAAATTCATGAAGAACTGACTAGTTCTCGAAATGTGTGTGTGCCTACGCACACAAGTGCATTATAAGGGAAAGCCATTTTTTTAAATGCTGCTTGCTATGGTGCTGGGAAACACTGTTCTAAAACATGATATTGTTCATTAATTACTTTCTTACATCTGTGAACTCACACTTAACCCATTGCCAAAACCAGGCGCATCCATTCCAATCAGAATGTAACTGAAGACATTGTGCCATGCAAATTCTCAGAGCATGAATAGGTGTGACTATTCACGAGAGACAGAAAGAGGCGGGTGAGTGAAAAGAAGAAAGTAAATGTATACTTAATACAAAGTAAATGTTGATTCATAAATCAGAGGGAAGAAATGGAGATAATGAAACTTAAGTTTTGTTGTTGACTCCTTATCAGGGGTATCAAACTCATTTTCACCGGGGGCCATATCAGCCTTGCGGTTGCCTTCAAAGGGCTGAATGTAAATTTAGGACTGTATAAATGTAACTACTCCTTAACAGTTAAGCGAGAGCTCAGCACTGCCACCAGGTAGAAACAAGGTGACGGGCCAGATAAAACAAGGTGGAGGGCCAGACTTAGTCCACAGGCCTTGTGTTTGCCACCCATTGCTTGGTTGGTGCCATTGTTAGTAACTCTGAAGAATTTAGGGCTAAAATGTATTTAGACTAGAAGGTGGCTATAAATAATCCTATCCTTGTAGGTACAGCTTACAGATGTAATATGATTTAAGACATTTGGCATAATTTTATTCACAAATGACTTGAGACCATTTTTATAATTATGTCAGCAAAATATGATTGAATAAGCACTCTGGAAAGTTTAATCACAATGTGTATAAAAATATTGTGAAAATACAGGAATAAAATGCTGCATATCTCTGTTTGGTTTTCATAAAGATCAAGTTGTCTGTATGCTTAATGACAGAACTGGTTAGAGAGAGGAATATTATTTAAGACAAATTCAGAAGTGTTCCTGTTTGGATTGGTTTGACACCAAACTTTGATCATTCGGGCAATGTCTCAACTCAATCTCATTTCCAACAGGCTGCTTAAAATAGGCTTCAGACAGTGATATTGGGCAATATACTTACACTGCAAGGCCTCAGATAACCTTCCAGATGTCATCCATTCTCCAGCTGATCTGTTTTTATTCTCAGTGCAACTTTTGAGTTCCTCTTCTTCTAAATAACTATCCCTCTTCAATAATTTTTATTCAGTCTGCATGTCTACAATATATTTGAGCTAAATTATCTCCACTCATAATAAAAAATAATAACACTTAAAGAATGCTTATTACATGCCAGGGATTGTGTTAAATCCTTTATATGCATTATTTCATTTAGTCTTTACCATTTCCCTATGAGTTAGGTAGTACTATTTCTCAAATTCTCAAATTTTACTTATTTGAGAAATTTATTTCTCAAATTTTACAGATTAGGGAGCTGGAATAGAAGGGGTTTAAGTGCCTTACCTAAAATCACACGGAAGAACTGGGTCTCACACACAGGTCTCGTTGGTCCCCAAAGTATACTTAATTGTCTATACTGCCTCTCATTCATTTATCCATCCATTCTTTGAATATTTACTGAATAATTACTGTGCACCAGAAGCAGTCAGAATTACTTATAAAAATGATTAAGGCATAGTGTATGGTTTGAGGGGTCTAAAGTCAAGTGTGGGAAAAGCAGAATCAGAATTAAATGGAGAAATCAATTCTAGCAATGTGATAAGATGTACACGTTATAAGAAATGCATTAAAATCAATGGGAGAAGAGAATAGACAGTACCATCCTGTGTGGCTTATTCATATAAAGTTGAATTTCCCTTGAGTAAAATCTTGACAAGTGCTATGTATAACCACCAGTTGAAGACATTTTGTAGATGGAACAAAAAACATAACAGCCTGAGGAGCATTGGAAGTGGGTGGTTCATTGGGAGATCACCTTCACGTGCCATGGCTGAAAAACTCTGTATGTTTGTGTACATACACGTGAAATGCAGTAATGAGGATTCCCAGTCCTTTTGATATTTGCAAATCTAGGAAAGCAAGATGTCAGAATGATGTTGATCTGTCATTAGGTAGTAGGTCCCAGTCTCTGGGCTTGGGTTCCTAAGTAAAAACCCTACCATCAGAATTGTAAAAGTGCCTCCTGCTTCTCCTGCCTCTGCCCTGAGTAACTGACTGTGCAGCTCCAGCTGCCTGACTCCCCATGCTAGCCATCAGTGTTTGGAGTTCTTACAACATGGCAGGCACTGACAACAAAGAACAGTCTGACCTTGGTCAAGATTTGGATGATGTTGAGGAAGTAGAAGAAGAAGAAACTGGTGAAGAAACAAAACTCCAAGTGCATCAGCTGATTGTTCAGGTGGAACAAAATCCTCAAATTCTTGCAGCCCTCCAAGAATGACTTGATGGTCTGGTAGAAACATCGACAGGATACAATGAAAGCTTGCCTGAAGTACTTAACAGATGAGTGAGTGCTCTCAAGAATCTTCAAGTTTCATGTGCACAGATAGAAGCCAAGTTCTATGAGGAAGTTCATGATCTTGAAAGGAAGTATGCTGTTTCTATCAGCCTTTATTTGACAAGCTATTTGAGATCATTAATGCAAATTTATGCACCTATGGAAGAAGAATGTCAATGGAAACCCAGTGAGGAAGATGAAATTTTGGAGGAGCTGAAAATGATGGAAGATGAGAAAAAGGATGAATAAAAATAAGATCCCAAGAGAATTCTTGAAGTTTGGTTGACTTTTTCCTAAGAATGTTGACTTGCTCAATGATATGCTGAGGAACATGATGACCCTATTCTGAAACACTTGAAAGATATTCAAGTGAAGTTCTGAGATGCTGGCCAGCCTGTGAGTTTTGTTTTAGAACTTCACTTTGAACCAATGAATATTTCACAAATTAAGTGTTGACAAAGAAATAAAGGATGAAGTCAGAATCAGATGGTTCTGATCTCTTTTGATGGACCAGAAATTAGGGGTTGGAATGGGTACCAGATAGACTGGAAGAAAGAGCAGAATGTCACTTTGAAATCATTAAAGAGAAACAGAAACACAAGGAAAGTGGGACAGTTCATACTGTGACCAAAATAGTTGTCAGTGATTCTTTTTTAAAAATATATTTTTTGCCCCTTCTGAAGTTTCTAAGAGTGTAGATCTGGGTGATGCTGCTCCCCTTGCTGCCGACTCTGATATTGGTTACTTTTTATGCGATCATATAATCCCAAGATCAGTGTTGTATTTTGCTGGAGAAGCTATTGAAGAAAATGATGATGATTATGATGGATGAGGAAGGGGGAGAAGAAGATGAGGAACATGATCCAGACTGTGACTTAAAGAAGGTTCAAAATCCAGCAGAGTGCAGGCAGCAGTGAAGCAGGAGGTATGCCACTCTGAGGAAAGCCTGTGCTTCAGTAGCCCAAACACTACTATTGTTTACTTATAGCCTTACATTTTTCTATTTTCATGGTGGGCCCAGTAATTTTTTTTAAAGAAAAGGAATTAATATTTTAAGGACAAATTTTTTAAAAGATTTTTTATTTATTTATTTTAGAGAGGGGAAGGGAAGGGGAAGGAGAGAGGAAAACATTAATGTGTGGTTGTCTCTCATGTGGTCCCCACTAGGGACCTGGCCCGCAACCCAGGCATGTGCCCTGACTGGGAATCAAACCTGCAATGCTTTGGTTCTCAGCAAAGGACAGTTTTTTTACATAGCATTATAACTTTAGTTTTTCTGCCAGATATGCTGAATGTAGAAATTGTTTCACACATTTTCATTCATTGCTACATAGTTTGTTTTTTCAGGGGTATTTTTATCATGTAATTATTAGATTACAGCTATGAAAATAAACAACTGTTAAATTAAAAAAAAAGAATTGCAAAAACAAGGTGAACCATCAAAAAAAACACTTCAAAACTGAAACAGTGCAGAAACTGTGAAGACTCTGGCTTAGACTTATGATAAGTGAAGAAATGCTTAGTGCAAGGCTGATGGACATGCAGTAAAGATGCCTCGATGCTAAGTGACAGAATAACTCATTGTGGACTCAGGTGAGAACTGGTTCAAGGATAAAGCCACAATGAGTCTATAGCAGCAAGGTCAGGCAGCTGAAGAAGTAAACACTTTCTAAGAGATAAGTTAAGCACATGTGATGTTCCATCTAGTGCCTTTGAGAACTCTTTACTTTTTTGTTCTGTCCCTCCTACATTCACAGCTATCATACATTTTCTCTGATATCAGTTGTTTCTAGTTTTTTAGTTTTATTGTTTGTCTATTTGTTTTGACTCAGAGACTGCCCATGACTTGTGGGAGAAAGTAGCCTTAAGTTTTCCCTTTGTTAAGAATCATAAAACCCCATTTTAATGTTCTTGGATAGAAACTACCTCCTTTTTGCATAAAGTGATTTATAGCTCCTCAACAATATTCTTAGCTCTAGAAGAGTGAGATACTATCAGAGTTAAACTATGATTTCAGAAACAGTTTGTGAATTCTGTAGCTTAAATGAATATTCAGATAGCAGTTAAAAGCGAGCCTTATATTAAATCTATCAATTTATAATGGTTATGATAGTATGGTTTTGATAATATGCCTGTTTTATAGGAATTCCTCACTAAAGAGTTTTTCTCCCTGCAGACCTTAAATTAGTTAATGGCTTCTGTTTGTAAGACCTTGATTGAATGACTCCAAGAAACAAACACCAATTAAAGTGTTTTTTCAAACAATGTTGCTTTTATTTATGCATGAGATTGTATATAATTACAGATATTTCTTAGCCCTCTGCTGGGGGAAGTTTCTTTTCTTAAGTTTTTCCTAAAGTCCAATAATGTGGACTACTACTTACCACCTCCCACCAAGTCTTAACTCAGATGTTAAGGGCTTACTCTGATCACCATATTTAAAATCACCACCTCTACCAGCCCTCTCCCTATCCTCCTTATCTGCTCTATCAAAAACATCAGTGGCACAAGGGGTGTTTTTAGAAATACAGACTCTCAGACTCACATCAGACAAACTGTCAGAAAATTCTGGGGTTGGGACCTGGCACTCTGTGTTTTAACAAGCCTTCCAGGAAATTCTGCTGCATACTAATATATGAGGACCATTAGTGAAGGATAGAAACATGTTTAAGTCTACCTCAGACTTTTGAATCCCCCTCACCTTTTCTTATTGTGTTTACTGTTATGATTATCTTCTGGGAATGAAATAGTTTAAAAGTGAAATGTCATCTTCTCTGGTGGAACAGTTAATTACATTCATCTTTTCCCAAGATGAAGAAAGAATTATTGTGAAGGATGATCTTGAACCCTTCCAGCCTCCAAAGCAGAATTTTCCAGGAGTTTCGTGACACAATGTGCCCTTCTCAGATGTGTTTTTTTTTTTGCCTTAGGTGTGTTATTTCTAACCAAAATAGTATATAATTGACTGCAATGATTAATATGTGATCATTAAGGACATGAGCTCTGGAGTCGAATGTACCAGAAATTTAATAATAGTCTGTTCCCTTAATAGAAGGGTGGCTTTGAAAAAATTACTTAACATATTTGATTTTTAGTTCACACTTCAGTAAAAGGGAGGTTATATATTTCTGTGATAGTTGTGTGGATTAGAAGTGAAGATGTATATAGAACATTTAGTATAGGCCCTGGATTAAATTAAATGTTCAGTGAAGAGTTTCTATTGCTACTACACCTCATTTTAGGTTTTAAAAGTCAGGGTCTAAGTCAGCTTTTGATTTTAAAAAATTAGAACTTTTGTCCTGGCCAGTGTGGCTTGGGTGGATAGAGCATTGTCTTGTAACTGAAAGGCTGTGGGTTTGATTCCTGGTCAGGGCACATACCTAAGTTGCAGGTTTGGTCCCTAGTCCAGGCACATATGAGAGATAACCAATCAATGCTTCTCTCCCATATTGATGGTCCTCTCTCTCTAAAAGCAATGAAGAAATATCCTTGATTGAATATAAAACACACACAAAAAAAATTAGAACTTCTTTAAAAGTCAAAACTAATCAGATAAAGGCATATAATTTTTCCAAAAATGTACATTTAAATCAGTATTAAGTGGATACAAATTGCAACACTTTATTATTAGTAATAATATCAAACATCAAATGTTAAAAGCTTAATCAAGTGTACTTTGTTAAAAGCTTATCAAGTGTAGTAGCATTCAGCTACATAAAACAGAAACGTAACTAAAAATGATGGGGCTTATTTTTCTCCTGTAACAAAATGTACCTAAATAAGTGGCACTGGTATTGGTATAGGGTCAAGATGTTATATCTGAGGTGTCTGCAGGTCTCTTCTCCTTTCCCTCTCACAATCTCAAGATAATACCTTCAGCTTCACCATCATGTCCTTATTTCAGGCAGAAGGAAGAAAAGCAAAACCATAAAAGGTCCATGCAAGCTGAGTTGGCCTCCCTTTCAAGAAACTTTTCAGAATCCCAACCCAAACATCTGCTTACATTTAATTAGCCTAAACTGTGTCTTATTTTGGACATTCCTTTAACCACTTTTTTTTCCTGTTGGTATTTACTGATCACTTTTCTACAATAGATATTCTTTATCTCCTAGTAATGCTGAAGGCATACATGATGTGGGATTTTTATTTGCAGTTTTTGTTGTTCATACAATATAGGAGAAGATTCATATTCAGGTAGCAGACATTAATCTTCAGCTCTTGAAATCACTAAATCATTATTTTTTATAGAGTCTCAACAAAAATAATATTCACAGAATAAAAAACAGAAATAGAGAGGAAATCTGATTTTATTACTGACAATAGTGGAGTTATCTGGAAAGATTCATGAGAGCACAGCTTCTCAGAATTTAATGTGCATATGACTCATCTAGAAATCTTAATGAAACACAGATTATAATTCAGTAGGCCTGAGGTTGGACCTACAATTCTGACTTCCTAACAAGTTCTCAGATAAAATTGATGGTGTTGGTCCAAGAACCACACTTTGATGAGGGCATACCGCATCATATCAGTCAAAACCTGAAGAAGCTTTTTATTCCCTTCAAGGTCAGATTTTACCACATCTGTCACCAGGGAAGAGAGAAGTACTCAGTGTGCTAAGCAGAAAATAAGAGAGTAGAATAAAAAGTGTCACTTCTCCTAGCCACCCATCTTTGATGTTAAAGGAAAATCTTTAAAGAACACCTTACCTTTGAACTGAAAATTTTAGTTTGTTTACATTAAGGTACATTCTATGACATTATTTTGTATTTTCATTTGTTCCATTCTACTTTTTCTATTTCTTCCTCTTCTCTTTTTGTCTATGAATATAAGATGTATAATAATGATAGAAGCCATGGTCTATTTCTTAAGTTGAACTCTCTAAACCAATGATGAAAAATAGCAAAAACAAAATATTGTGCAAAGAAATTTGGGGCTTGAAAGGTTGTGAAAGGTGCCCTTGCTGGTGTGGCTCACTGGATTGAGTGCTGGCCTATGAACCAAAGCTTGCCAGTTTGATTCCCAGTCAGGGCACATGCCTGAGTTATGGGCCAGGTCCCCAATAGGGGGCGCTCAAGAGGCAAACACACATTGATGTTTCTGTCCCTGTCTTACTCCCCTCTTTCCCTCTCTCTAAAAAATAAATAAATAAAATCTTTTTTTTTTTAAAAAAGGAAGTTTATGAAAGCTAAGACTGGCCAGCAATGAAAATAAAGACCTTATATTCACCTTTCTTTCCTCAGGAGGATAAGTTTCCATTTAGAAAAAGCAGGAAAGCTAGGAAAAGGATGGAATGACTTGTTTGAGGGGAAAAAAAAAGTAGGATATTTGAGCCTAAAGGCATATAATAAGTCAGAGAAAATAAAAGGATTCATTACCATCTAAATAAACAATAGTACAAATTAAATACAGTTATTAAAATAGCACTTTTTGTTGGAAAGGCGTATTGTGGTGCAGAAGTCTATAGATCTAAATTCAGTCTTTAAGTGTACTTAACTGAATACTATGTGCCCTCGACAAACTTTCAAAGATAGTTATTTTAGTAAGGTTTACAGCTGTGTTTAAATATATGTTGGAGTGGGGTGTAAACTTTGGCTAGATGTTACACTTAAAGATTCACTAGGAGTTGGTCAGTTTATAACTCATGCATCCAGTTAACCACCTAGTGTTGGAACAGTTTGAAGAGTTTGATAGCTTTTCTTTTATATTCATTGAAATAGTGCATATCAATGAAAGTTTCAAGTTGCATGTTAGCAGATCAAGCCTACATTAGCCAGCACAAAAAAACAAAAGGCAAAAAACATTTCCTTTTAATCTTTTATAGGAACTAAGTACAACACTGAATATCCATCAACAACATATGCGTGTGTGTTTAAGAGTGAAAAATAAATACAATATGCTATACTATGTGCTCAATAATAACCTTGCTGGCACAGAAAATCTAAAAATGTTCCCTAACACACACATTAATAATTTATTTTTTATTATTTAATTATAGTTGACATTCAATATTATATTACTTTCAGAGGTATGGCATAGTGCTGAGACATTTATATAACTTACAAAGTCATCCTCCAAATAAGCCTAGTGTCCATCTGGTACTATAAATAGTAATTACAATATTATTGACTATATTCCTTATGCTGTACTTCACCTCCCATGAATATTTTGTTAACTTCCAATTTGTAGTTCTTAATCCCTTCACCTTTTTCATCTAGCTCCCCACTCCCCTCCCATCTGGCAACCAACAAACAGAACAGAAACAAACACACACTTATAATTCTTAATGCATGTTTGAGATGTTAGGTAGGACATGAAGGAAATTGCTTGGAGTCATAAAGCATAAGAAATTTCCTCCCTAGATGAGTAAATGAAGTGAGCATTTGAGTACATATTTGCTCTTAATAATGAATCTAGTCCCCCCCCCCGCCAAATAATAAGTCTGGTCTCAATGGGTCATACATGTGGTTGACAGAGATAAGTCTTGGACTCTGAGGACAGCCAGAGAGCAGATCAGAGATCCCTGCAAGTTGCCTATGTGAAACATCATCACTGGATAAAAGAGAGATTAAACCGTTTGCTCTGCAGGAGGAGATAGTAGGGGTAATTGACTTATTTTGTCCTTGGCTCTGAGAAAAAAAAATTTTTTTAAATCTCCCCTGATATTTAGTAAACAGAAGCTCAATCTCACTTGGGTTGGAACAGTGAATTCATAATACGTATGTAGCCCAATAAACCCAGAGTCTATAATTTAGTGTAAAATGATTTCAGATTTATGGTGTTCTCCTGTTTTGCCTGGAAGAAGAAGATGAAAATCCTCTTTTGGAGAACAAATTTTAATTCTCAAAGGATTCCTGTACATAAGGCACCAAGGAACATGAGCTCATATTTTTTAAAATGTGGAAACAAAACACCATGAGCACATGTTAGTAGAAATTGTATATTCAAACATTATAAAATAAATGTTTAATACATCTAAAGAAATAAAAGCATTAATGATTAGGACACATGGTACAATCAAATTTCTCAAAGTATTTTTGAAAAAAGAACCAATAGATCCTCTAAAAATAAAAGATACAATATCATAAATTTAGCAGATTAACAGCCATAGAGAGAATGAATGAATTGTCAAACAGAACTGAAATAGTTATCCAGAATGCAGCACAGAGGGACTAAGATATGGAAAATATGAAGGGAAGGTTGAGAGAGATGGCAGATGGAGTGAGAAATTCCTGCATGTCTTTACATTAAAGATCCAAAAGGAAGGGAAAAAGAGGGAGAAAGTATATGTAGGAGATAGAATATTTAAAGAAATAATAGTCCAAATTCAGGGTTACCAATAAGTCCCAAGCAACATAATAAAAATAAACTCGCCATAGAAAACACCACAGTTTCCTTATAGAAAACTAAAACAGAGACCAACACTAAAGTCAGAGTAGTCAAGAAAGGAATGGGGAGTGTAAGAAATAAGAAAAGGTGGACAAATAGTACAAGATGATATTTTGGTAAGCAATTCAACATAATTGAACTAAATTCCTCAGTTCAAAGGGAAAGGCTTTCAGACAGGAATGAGAAAATAGAACAATAGCTGTTTTTAAGCGAGTCACATAAAATGAAGATACAGAAAGGCTGAAAGTTAAAGAAGGTGAAGCATATAGCAGAGATAATCAAGCCTAAGAATAATTGTTTCCAGTAAAGTGGACTTTAGGGTAAAAATATTTGTAGACATAGAGTTACTGATCACTGATAGAAGTTTCAATTGATTACTTCTCTGAATGAAAGAATTAAAACAAACCCCTATTTGGGGAAGACGGTTTTGATTTGTTTCATTATAAACAAAAGTAGAGTTTATTATGATGGTAGACATAAGCCACCCATTAGATGTGTGGCCTTGAGCAAATATTCAAACTTCTAGAACCTCAGCTTCTCAATCAATAGAGTGGAATAGCACCACCTAACCCTCAATTATAAATAATTCATCTAAAGCATGCAGCACTGTGCCAATCACATAGCTCTACTGTTGTCAGCATAGATAAGGAAAATGGTTTTACATGGCAGTATCTTTCCAGAAACACAAAGATAAGGCCTATAAATTTATTTTGGTCAGAAAAATAATCCTTGGGCTGTCTAGTTCAAATATAGCTATTCCCTATAGAAACTTTACTTCTCCAGAGACTTGTTATAATTTAAAACTTCATTAAAAGTAAGGACTTCTGGCCAAGATGGAGGCATAGGTAGACACACTGTGCCTCCTCCCACAACCAAGATAGGTACAACAACAATTTAGAAACAGAATAACAACCAGAACTGACAGATAATTGAACTGTATGGAAGTCGGACAACCAAGGAGTTAAAATAGACACTTTCATCCAGATGGGTAGGGGGGTGGAGTTGGGCAGCTGCGGGGAGAGGGTTCCAGCGGCACAAAGAACGTTGGGACCAGGCAAGTAAGACTGCAGCGGGCAGACCCTGGGCACGCAAGTGGCAACCGGCAGACCCAGCGAGGTGGCAATTGTGAAGCAAGGCACTGCGTGCAACCCAGGGTTCCAGCGCTGGGAAATGGAGCCTTGGGGCACTGATTGAAAACACCTGTTGGGGTTGAGGCACAGGGAGAGACTCCCAGCCTCACAGGAGAGGTCGTTGGAAAGTCCCGTGGGGTTCCAGAATGTGCACAACCCACTCACATGGGAATCAGCACTAGAAAGGTCCAGTTTGCTTGGGGGAAGCAGCAGAAGGGACTGAAGTCTGACAGAGAGCAGAGAAAGCGCCATTGTTCCTTCTTGGACCCTGCCCCCATATACAGCGTCACAACCCACATACTGGGTTGCTCCGCCCTGGTGAACATCTAAGGCTCCACCCCTCATATGTAACAGGCGTGACCAGAACCCCCCCAAAAGAGAGAGAGAGATGGCTCAAACAGAAGAACAAATAAAAGCCACAGAATCCATCCTTTTAAGCAACCGAGGGATAGCCAACCTCTCAGATGCACAGTTCAAAACACTGGTAATCAGGATGCTCACAGAATTGGTTGATTTTGGTCACAAACTAGATGAAAAAATGAAGGCTACAATAAGTTTAATGAAGAAAAATGCACAGGGAACCACTAGTGATGGAATGAAAGCTGGGTCTCAAATCAATGGAGAGGACCAGAAGGAAGAAAGAAACAACCACAGAGAAAAGAATGAAGAAATAAGAATTCGAAAAAATGAGAGGCTTAGGAACCTCCAGGACATCTTTAAACGTTCCAACATCTGAATTATAGGGGTACCAGAAGGAGAAGAGGAAAAACAACAAGTGGAAAAGTCATTTGAACAAATAATAAAGGAGAACTTCCCCAATCTGGCAAAGGAAATAGACTTCCAGGAAGTCCAGGAAGCTCAGAGAGTCCCAAAGAAGTTGGACCCAAGGAGGAACACACCAAGGCACATCATAATTACATTAGCCAAGGTAAAAATGAAGGAGAGAATTCTCGAAGCATCAAGAGATAACAAGACAGTGACCTACAAAGGAGTTCCCATAAGACTGTCAGCTGATTTCTCAAAA
>CM052543.1:53287217-53360576 GCA_028533065.1 Trachops cirrhosus | reverse complement strand
GGGGGGTGGAAATGGGAGGGAGGAGGGGAGGGATGGGTGGGTGGGCTGGAATGGGAATAAAGGATAGAAACTGTATTGAATAAACTAAAATAAAAAAAGTATATTTATTGAGTAAAGTCTATTCTTTTACAATGTGAATATTAATTTCTAACAAACTTGCATTTATTAAAGTGTGTGATTAAATGATATTTTTGTGGTCACAGAGAAGTTGGGGATAGAGAATTTCAGACCTGTAATAACGAAACTACCTCCCAAGCCCTGGCCCTGCCAGATTCTCCATAATAAAAGTGTTTTTTTTTTTAAGTTGTAAGTGCATGACTATAACACCTAGACACCACTGAGTAATTCCAGCACTTGACCCCATGTAGCTTTTGCTAAGAATGATGGTTTCTTTTTTCCCATCCTTGCAAAGACTGTCTTCAGCGAGGTGTCTGTATACATCCTTTTCACTTTTATTGCCTGCGTGACTGAGCACAAGGCTGCTCACACAGAGCAGCTGTGCAGCAAGAAGCTCTTCCTTTCCTGCGTGTGTGCAAGCAGCTACTTTCTGGTAATTCTCACATATAACCAGTGTCTGTCAGAGGAGCACATCTTATTCCACCTAGAAGGGGTGGAGCTTCGGACGGGTCATGGCACCTCTTGGGACATCAGATTCCTTATTTGTTAAATGGGGACAATAATACTTTACCTACCTTATGAAGTGTTAAGCTTATGACAGGTGTGAAAAATACAAAGCATTGTGAATATGTAAAGTGGATATATAATATACTTAATTCTCAAATTGCCTCCTATTTTATACTGTATGTTTTTATCCTTGCCACTCTCTTCTTTTTTCTTTTAACCCTTAATATTCTCTTTATTAAGTAACCTTTTTAGTTGATAAGCACATGGATAGGCTGCAGGGATATAGAGATCAGTAAGAAACAATCCTTTTCTCCTTGAGAAGCTTATATTTCAGGGTTAAAATATACATTTTTGAGGTGACTTAAAATATATTATTTATTATTTTTCCTTTTTTATTAAATATATTGGGGTGATATTGGTTAATAAAATTATAGAGGTTTCAAGTGTATAATTCTATGATACATCATTGTGCACTGTGTGTTTACTACCCAGAGTGAAATCTTCCATCACCATGTATTTGACCCTGTTTACCCTTTACTATCTACCCCCAACCCCTCTTTCCACCTGGTAACCACCACACTGTTGTCTGTGTCTGAGTTTTTGTTTGCCTGTTTGTCTTGTTTGTTCATCTGTTGCTTTCAGTTTTATATCCCACTTATAGTGAAATCATACAGTTTTTTACCTTTTCTGACTTATTTCACTTAGCATGATTCTCTCAAGATTTGTGACAATATAGATGGATCTTGAAAATAGACGAAGCAACTTTCATCTTTATAACCTACTTGAGTACAAACATTGCAATTATTCATCTCTCTTTTTTCTTTTTTTGCTGCAGCAGGTGGTAGTGGGCCTTACTCATAGTAAACCTTCTGTTGTTATATGTTAATTCCCTCTATTTATTTAATCTTTAAAATAATTTTTGCAATATTTGCTGTAGCTGAAGTGATCCTTTGTGAAACCTCACAAAAGAAATAGTCGGTTAAAGAAGAATACCTTTTCTTTTTCTTGATTCTAGGTCTCCATTTCCTAAAATTTTCTCTAGTCTCTACAACCGTAACAGACATTTTGTAAAGAAAAGAAATTTGTGATGAAGGATATTTACAAAATGTATCCTCTGCTTGGATATTATTAAAGCACTTTGGCATGTTAAAGACTTAGAGTTTTGAATTAAAGATATTTTTCAAAAAGAAATGAATAAAATAAACCATTTCTTAACACATTTTCCAGATTTTTTTGACCATGAATACTCTTTCTCCTCCTTATATTATTGTTCTTTGAAATCCCTTTTGGGAAATACTAATAAAATAATACCAATTTTTTAATTTAAATGTTTTTCTTTTAAAAATTTATGAATTCTGACTAGTTCTTGCCTCAGATTGTCTATATAAGTTCTATTTTAATTTATTGTGATACCAGTGTGTTTGGGGGATGTGACTGGAAGTGTTGGGAAATAAGGTTTCAGGAAGTGTTGGTTGTACTTTTATCTTTTAATATAGTGGAATTATTTTGTAGCCAATAAATTTCCCCACTGAGAAAAGATCTGATATAACTGTTGTATCACCTGATCATTGTTACTCATTAAATCTACTAACATTTAATGGATTCTACTTTCAAAGGAAAAACAGTATTTCAAAAAATGTATATATATTTCTTTTTTAATTTACTTAATTTATTTTTATTTTTATTTTTATTTTTGTTATTGATGTTCAAGTACAGTTGTCTCTATTTTCCCCCTACCACTTTCCCCTGCCCCACCTACCCCCACCTCCCACCCTCAATCCTATCCCCTCTTTGGCTTTGTCCATGGATCCTTTATACATGTTCCTTGATGACCCTACCCTTTTTTTCCCCATTATCTCCCTTCCCCCTCCCCTCTGGTTACTGTCAAGTTTGTTCTTTATTTCAATGTCTCTGGTTATATTGTGCTTGCTTCTTTGTTTTGTTGATGAGGTTTCACTTATAGGTGAGATCATGTGCTAGGTGAAATAAGCCAGGCAGTGAAAGACAAATGCCGCGTAATCTCACCTATAAGTTTATATATTTCTGAACAGGCCAGGGAATAGGATTCCTCCTCTTCTTTGAATTTTCTTAGTTCCACAATCTTCATAAAGAAACTTTTTGTTAACAGCCGAGCAGTGTTCCATTGCATAACAGTCCCATACCTGTTTTACTCACTCATCTACTGATGGACACTTGGGCTGCCTCCATATCTTGGCTATTGTAAATAACGCTGCAGTGAACCTAGGAGTATACATATTCTTCTCAATTAGTGTTTTGAATTTCTTGAGATAAATTCCCAGAAGTGGAATTGCCGTGTCATAAGGCAGTTCCATTTTTAATGTTTTGAGGTATCTCCACACTGCTTTCCACAGTGGCTGCACCAGTCTGCATTCCCACCAACAGTGCACAAGATTCCCCTTTCTCTACATCCTAGCCAGCAGTTGTTGTGTGTTAATTATTGATGATAGTCTTCTGACATGTGTGAGGAGATAACACATTGTGGTTTTAATTTGCATCTCTCTGATGATTAGTGATGTTGAGCATATTTTCATACGTCTATTGGCCATGTGTACGTCCTCTTTGGAAAAGTGTCTGATCAGGTCTTTTGTCCATTTTTAAGTTGGGTTGTTTGATCTTTTTGGTGTTGTGTTTTGTAAGTTCTTTATAAGTTTTAGATAGTAACCCTTTATCAGATGTATCGGTGAATATATTCTCCCATTCTATAGGTTACCTTTTCATATTGTTGATGGTTTCCTTTGTTTTGTAAAATATTTTAGTTTGATGAAGTCCCATTTGTTTATTGTTATTGTTTTCTTTTGTTTCCCTTGCTTGAGAAGATATATCAAAAAACAAATCTTGCTACAAGAAATGTCTGAGATATTACTGCCTATGTTTTCTTCTAGGATTTTTATGGTTTCAAGTCTAACATTTAAGTCTTTAATCTATTTTGAGTTTATTCTTGTGTGTGTGGCTATAAAAAAGAAGAAAATTTTACCCTTTACAACAGCATGGATATACCTGGAGAACATTATGCTAAGTGAAATAAGCCATTCAGAGAAAGACGAGTGCCATATGTTTTCACTCATATGTGGAATCCAGTGAACAAACTGACTCATAGAGAGCAGGCTGACAGCCCTGTGGGAGGGAGTTGGGGGTGAAGAGATCAAGCAAAATACCAAAAGAGCTCATGGACAGCAACAACAGTGAGGTGATTGCAGGAAGAAGGGGGGTAGGTAGAGGTAGATGAGAGTATAAGGGGGATAGATAGTAATGAAAACATACAATAAAAGACATTTGTGTATCAATATATACACACACACACACACACACACACACACACACACGAACTTTTCATTAGTCATTAATGAAACTTTAAAAATATGTCAGGTTAATCCCACCTCCACTATGTTGCCACAAGACTTTGAGTAGTTGCCTTTACTTTCTGTGATCTTGTCACAGCTACAAAGATAGTAGTGGTAGAGCATTCTTTTAAAGACAAGGTATTAAGATAGGAAGAAAAATCACTGCTCACAGATTAAAGGCAGTGGACTCTGCACATTAATCAGGTTAAATATGTAAAAAATGATTTAAGTAGTTCCTTTTTCTGCTTCCCTCAAAAGCCCAGGTGTTGCCAAATAATCAGTCATCAGTAGTTTTATTTTTTGTCCCTTCTTTTAAAAAATTAGCATTTTATTTCACGTTACATGAAAAGCATTTCCAATGAAAAAACAGCTAATTCTCTAAGATTCTTTATATCACATTCTCATCTATATTTTTCATTTCATACTGAAATTAGCCCATTTCTTATCTTAATGTTGGACCTCTCCAATGGCCCAACAGTGGACTGTAGGTGTTCATGGATACCACTAAGAAACAAACATTTCTGTCATTGTGGCCCTCTATAATTCTTAGCAACCTTTTTCTGTGTTGTATTGTATTATTCTTTTTAGATATGTAGGAAATCAGATTTATAGAGGACAAGTAACACACTAATAATCCTAACCCCAGTAAATGACTAGAACCCTGAGTTCTTGTCTTCTTGCCCAAAGTTATTCTGAAACTCCGAAGCATAGATGGAGGGGTATCAGGAGGATGTGTGTATGGGCATGCAGGCTGGAAAACAGACAAGTAGGAAAGGTAATTGACAAATGACTCCTCTCTTACCCTTTGCTAGTCAAGTACAATGTCATTGTGTCAGTGTTTCCTTTTTGGAAACAGGTATGAGTAGAGAAGTGAGCAGCACCAAAATTGCTGAGGACAGGAATTGTACTCTTCTATCTCCAGAACTTTGCATATAGAAGATACTTGATAGGTATATGCAGATGGAGGATGTGTTAGATAATCAAAGATAAGTCCTCTACAAAGACAGGGATTTTTGTCTCTGTCCAATGCTGTAATCTCCAGCACCTGAAAAGTGTCTTTTGCAGGATAGGTGCTAAAATATTTGTTAATGAACAGGAACCTGCTTGCAGTGGTCCAAAGAGCATCAGTCCTTACAAAGAAAAATTCATAAACACAGTTACAAGACATTGAACAGAGAAAATGAGTTGAAAGTTCCTGAGAAGGGTTTAGCTTGTGTACATACATACTTAATTAAGCTAAGAATGTTTTGTGTGTTTGTACTTCCTGTTACCTTTCTTAGATGCTTTTATATCTTGCTGGAATGATTCTTGTCCAAGATGCTTTCATACCTAGCTCCTTCCCTTGATTTAGATCTCTGTTCAAATGGCACATACACAGAGAGGCCTGCTCTGACTATCCCTTTAAACTGCCTATGCAAAATTTGAAGCATATTCAAAAGTAAACAGAATAGTATAGTGAATTTTTATGTACTAAATCACCCAGCTTCAATAATTGTTTTACCTATTTCAAAAAACATTTATCACTATGTGGCATTATATCATATATCCTTTTGTATCTTTATTTATGGCTTAGTCCCTTTCACATTAAAATAAAAAATCTATGAGATCAGGGACTCTTTTTTCTATCTTGTTCACTTCTATATCCCAGACACTTTGAACAGTATCAGGTACATTGCAAGTACAGAAAACCATTTGTTGAATGAAGAAATGAGTGACTAATTAAGAGAAGATTGCACTAAGTCTAGTGGATTCAAAATAGTTGTAGAGATTTACAGTAATCTTATTTTTGCAATTGGAAGTACTAATTTTTTAATCCTGATTTTGTTGTTGAATGTTTATTTTCCAAATTTGCTTATATAGTGAAAAGTGGTAGAATCTATTTACATCTGTTGTTTTTGAGCCACTGATATTTTGAGATTTCTATCAAGAATCCAATGTATTGTATCATTAACTTTTAAATATAGTTTTTGTTTGTTGAGTAAATAAGCTTTAAAGTATGAGTGGAATAGATGTATTAAGAATTAAGCTTATTATGAGTATGTGATCTCTCAGTTTTTTCTGAATTTCTATGTTTAGAACGCTACCTTAAACATCTAAACTTTGATTATTTTTTCTTGAGGTGCAAAAAGTAGCTTTTTAAATAGATATGGTATTTTTTAAAGCACTACTCTTGCAAGTTTCCAGGACTTCAGAAGGTACTGAACATGTAGTAGTCATGAGTGTCTGAGCTTTGCTGCAGTAACTAGTTAACCTTGAACTATCCCTGAAAATGTGATGAGACACATTCATTTCTTGCTCATAAAGTGTCTTCTGTAAGTCTAGTCACCCTCTAGGAAGCTTCCTTCAAGTGCTAAGCCAAGGATTTAGTTGGCTTTGCCTTCTGGTTCAACTCATGGCTTTAGTTCCATGGGAGAGAAAGAGTTTTCTGCCTCATCCCAATAGTAACAGATGTCGCTGCCACTCAGAGCCCACTGGTCAGAATTAGACATAAGGTTCAATATAACTTAAAAAAAGTTCAGAAAGTGTAGTCTACTGTGTACTCAGGAGGAAAGGAAACAAGATTTTAGCAATGATTAATAGTATATAACACAGGCTACATGCCATAGACCTCAGAGATGAAAAGACTATTCATTAATTGATGTAGCAGTCATTTACCAAACACTTAACTGGTAAGCCTGTAGATGCCTAATCTTAAGTGATCTGTTGCAATCACTCTAGACAATTAAAGACATGTATATCATAAGACTGACAACATAAATGTGCTTTTTAAGACTGTTACTATTTTTTTAGCAAACTTTTTTTTATTCTCACCTGAGGACATGCTTATTGATTTTAGAGAGGGAGAGAAACATTGATGAGAGAGAAACATTGATCAGTTGCCTCTCATACATTCCCCAACCAGGACCAAACCTACAACCTAGACATGTGCCCTGACTGGGAATTGAACCTGTAACCTTTCGATTTATAGGACAGTACTCCAAGCAACTGAGCCACACAGACCAGGGCAGCAAAGTGATGTTTTTTACAATAGAAAAAAGTTTTAAAGCCTTATATACATGTGTTTATTTTTTTAACATAAAAGTATCTAAAAGTAGGTAGCCTAGAGCCTATGGTAATTATTAACTATGGTAAATAATAATCATAAAAGATAAGTATTTAGACCATCAAGTCAACATTTTAAGCACCAGCACAAAGGAAAGAAAGGGAGAGGCATAAAGAGATGCAACTTTCAACTGAAACAGCTTCTTTCAAGGAGACCTCCAGTTTTTCCAATTGTACTTACAAGTATACCACTAGAACCAAAACAGAGTCACATGGCCAAAATAGTTAACCTTGGGAAATGTTAACTATTTCCCAAGGTTGGGAAATGTAGTGTTTTTCTGGGTACTTTGCCTCCCAAAATGGAATTAATATTTTGTCACTAGGAAAGAATGGGAGGATGCATATTGAGTGAACAATTGGCAAGTAGTTTTGTAGTTAAGAGGGATTCACTCACACACACTCATATATACACACAGTTGAATATATAAACACAAAATGAATATATAATCACAAGTAGAGTAATTCAGATTCCTTTAGATTGTTCTTCATCTGTTTCTATACTAATAGTTAACTGGGGCAAGAGGAGAAACTTTTCTTTCTTTCTAGTACTTTTCTGTTCACATAGTAAATGTTTTGGTAACTATTTCTGTTACTGACTTTGCCATTGAAGATAACATTAGTTATTGAATATAGATACAATAAAGCAGTTGGTATTTTAATTTGGTCAAACATAGTAATATAATATCAGAGCTTTAACTTGTCAGCTGTCACGGTCCTATATGCATTTTCTTATATGTTTAATTAATGTTTTCCTCAAAAAGGCATGTTTAGAAACAGATGTATTGTTTTAATATTAACAGTTCATAAACAACATTTTCTTATTTTTTTTAGGCTTGTCACTATGAGAAACAGTAAAGTAAGACCTGAACCATCACAAAACCTAGTAATTGGATTCAGTATGTCTGCTGCATATTATAGAAAATCACTCTAATTTATTGTCATCTTTCCCACCTTTGTCTTCGTCTTCACAGGCTGTATGTTGATGGCCCGTTTGGAAGTCCATTTGAGGAATCACTGAACTACGAGGTTAGCCTCTGTGTGGCCGGAGGCATTGGAGTAACACCCTTTGCATCAATACTCAACACCCTGCTGTATGTCATTTTGATCCATTTTATTAGTCCAAATAAAGAACTGCCAATATTTTGGACATGTCCTTTTTAGTATGAAGTACTTCCTTGTAAAATCCTTCTACTTGCTATTGAAAGAACTTCATTTCCTGATCGATGAAGGGAATGATGCAGTGATTCTCAATACGTGGCCTTTGGCTTTCAGCATGCTCTGTAAGACATGTCAGTGTCACACTTACGTGCTCCTCCGTCTTTATCCTCTGTTAAAGTTATTCACCAGCCTTCATTGCTCTGCCTCCTCTTCAGTATTAAGTGCACTACTTATCCATCAGTCAACAAATATTTTTGAGCAACTGTGTGTCGATCTGTCCTACAGATAAATACTACCCATCCAACCCATACTACCAGTACTCAGTGAATGAAACTGAGCCCCTGCCCTTAAAACCTTACATTCAAATGGGGGAGGTAAAAGTAAACCAGTGAAAAATTCATAAGTAACATCACTTCCGAAAATATTCAAACTATGATGAGAAGAGGTACTCATGGGCTGTAGAAATAAAGGTACAGGGCAGTAAAGTGAATAAAGGTAAAGTACGGTCAGGGAGAGCTTTTCTGAGGAGATGACAAATGAGCGCTTCACTCCTGTTCTATTACTCAGCAAATTTGTAACAGACAGAAGAATAGAAATTTCAGAGGTAAGACTGCTTAACAAGGAAATACTTCTTCAGTTATTTTTGTTCTAGGAATATAAGCAAAAATTAATTGATTATTATTAATTGTCATGAAAACACAAAACGACAGTAGGAAATTTTTCTCAAATCTATTACATTTACTTTTCAAGGTACAATTTGCATTAAAAGGCCGTTTTATGGAAAACCAAAAAAAATCATAGTCTGAAGGGATGTGTTTGAATGATATTTTATTTCAGTTTTAGAGATACTTGATATAAATTTGGGACTTTTTGTAGGTTCTTAGAAAAATAACCATGCTGCATGCCAGAAATTATGTTTCTGG
Source organism: Trachops cirrhosus (assembly GCA_028533065.1). Lineage (NCBI taxonomy): Eukaryota > Metazoa > Chordata > Mammalia > Chiroptera > Phyllostomidae > Trachops > Trachops cirrhosus. The sequence goes on along the minus strand of CM052543.1, from coordinate 53,351,407 downwards.
AGAACATATTGCAAGTTATTTGGGCACCTAAAGTTCAGAAAAGGAAAGAATATTTTCTTACTTCAAGCTTACTTCCTAATTATAAATAGGAATCCTACTTGGAATCATGATTTACTGGAATATATTACATAGTAGGTGGTTGAGAAATCCCCTTCTTTAATGATGTTAAGAAGGGGATAAACAACCAATTTCTGGAAGGATCTTGGCTTGCTTTGCCTGGAAGCCAGGGTGGGAATGATGAAGACTGGATCCCTGCCGAGGGGCAGAATTCACTGAAAGGAGAGGACTTTTCCTGAGAGGTAGGGCTCAGATTATTCTTATCCAGGACTTCAGTTTATTGCTTTCAACTGGAAATGAGTGATATGCATATAATATTCACAAGTATGAACACTGAACTCATGGAGAGCATTATGTTTTAAATTCATTTGGGAGTTATAGTAAGGGCTATCTATGTCAGATGCTTGAATGTAAATGACTGGTTTTTCTATTGGTTCCTTAGCCATGAGATTGAAGCAAATTTTCAAAGATACAGAAACTCTTAACATTTTCTGCCATCCTAATCACTACCGTGTTATTTTAATTTTAAAGGGATGATTGGAAACCATACAAGCTTAGAAGACTGTATTTTATTTGGGTGTGCAGAGACATCCAGTCCTTCCGTTGGTTTGCAGACTTACTCTGTGTATTGCATAATAAGGTAAAATTAGGTTTGTTTTCAACTTTACAGTTTGTAAATTTAAGAACAATTATTGTCTTTCAAATTACTAAAGTACTAAATGTTTTCTGTAGAAAAACTAACCCAAAATTATGCAGATAAATAGTAAGGAGGAAAGATCCTTTAAATTTCAAAAAGCAGATTAACAAATTTCAAATGTTATCATTTGTTAATTGGTACACATCTTTTTAAATATTGATTTAAATATTTATGTATCTGTGATTATCTGTTATGATGTGTTTTAACATGGAAATGCTGATTTATATGTTCTAACAGAATATTTTAACATAGAAATGTATACATATTGTAATATATGTGCATATACATGTATATGATGTTTGCAAATGTATGCATATGGGGTGGTGAGGGAAGGCAGATGAACAGAAACATCAGCAGACACTTGACACTACACTTTTCATCTTTTGTTCTAATAGCTCTTCCCTCTTATCTCCACCTTTAATATTCCAAATGGACCATCATAAGACCTTTGGCACACTATGCAGAATTTCAAAAAGCCCAAATTCTGTTTTATTTCTTACAAAGATGAAAGCAGGCATTCTTCACCTGCCCTACTTGTAACCATTTATTTCTCTATTAATATGTGTATATATATTTTTAAGTTGTACAAGTAATACACATCTTTTTTTGCATCTTTGATGTAAATTTTTTAAATAATTCAGATAAAGCAAAATCTTCCCTTACTACTTTCCCCACCCAATCTATGTAACAAGAGGTAACCATGAGTGTTCTATAGATTCTAGCATCCTGTTTGTATTGTTCTGAAAGTTGCTTTCTTAAACTTATGACTATGTCTTGAACATTGTTGGTAGTGGTACATACAGAGTTACCTCATTCTTTGTACTGCTGTACAGTATTTCGTAGTATGAATGTATGTAGTTGATTGAACCATTCCCTCATGATGGATAATTACATTTTTATTACAAAGAGTACTACAATGAATATTATACATGCCATTTTGTTCAGATATTTACTCAGTCAGTCATTCTGTCACTCACCAAATATTTACTAACTGCCTTCTATAAATTAGAAGCTATTCTAGGACATAGAGCTAAATTGGAGATCAAAATAAAAACAAGTTTCTGATTTCATGTAATCTACATTCTAAGTAGAGAAGATAGACAATAAACCAATGAAAAAATGGGATGTCTGGTTCTAATTAGAAGAAGAAATAGAAAGTGGGGTGAAGCAGCAATACTAAGCAATGGAGGATATACTAATGTATATTGTGTATTCGGAAATGCCCACCAAAATTGGTATCTGAGCAGATGAACAAGGTAAAATGAACAAGGCAGATATCTGGGGGGAAAATTTTTAAGGCAGAGAGACCTGACTTTACAGGCAAGTGCTCTGATGCAATAGTACTAGATTGGAGGCAGATGAAAGAGAGCTGTTGGGCAAATCAGAGTAAGCAAGGGAAAAATTGTGGGACAAACAATCAGAGAAGTTGTGTGTGTGTGTGTGTGTGTATGTGTGTGTGTGTGTGTGTGTGTGTGTTGGAAGGTGGGGGGAAGGCAGATTACATAAGGCCTTTGGATTTTATGCAAAAGAGATGAGTTCTGGAAATGCACCCGTAATAATTGGAAGCAGCGGCTTGCACAGATGTTTGTACTCTGATGGTCACAGCAGCATTTTTCAGAATAACCAAAAGATGGAAACAATGCAGATGTCTACAGATGGATGAATGGATAAAGAAAATGCAGCATATACATACAGCGGAATATTATTCAGCCTTAAAAGATTGAAATTCTGTGGCATGTTACAACATGGGTGAACCTTGAAAACATTATGCTGAGTGAATTAGTTCAGACATAGAAAGACAATTATGACCTGATTCTATTTAATAATGAGATACCTAGAGCAGTCAACTTCATAGAAGACTGGTTGCCCAGGTCTGAGACGGAGAGAAAATTGGGACTTACTGGTTAATGGATACAGAGTTTCAATTTGAGAAGATAAAAAGTTTTGGAGATGGATGGTGTTAATGGTTGCCCATCCATATGAATGTATTCAATGCTACTGAACTATATACTTAAACATGGTTAAAATGGTAAGTTTGTGTTATGTATTTTTTTTACCACAATAAAAAAATAGTTTCCTGGGAACCTCCAGGGACCTGCTGAATCAGGAGGGAAAATAAAGAGAGGAATAAGTAGCTACTGAAAGGATGTGAACAAGACTGATCTGACTATAGATCATCTTGGGAAAGATGAAAACGCCAAGCCCCGGGATACTTGGTGTGTGAAAATGCCAGGCTCTGGAATACTGCAGTTTCTAGAAGAGTGAAAGATGAGTAATGGCTAACAAAAGAGAGTAGTCAGAGTGATGAGTGAGATAGTAGCAAAACAGAAAGGGAGTTCTGTCTTTGAAGCTAAGGGAGAAAAAAATTGTCAGGAAGTGCAAAATCACCACTCTCTAATTTGTGAGTATTTTTTTCTGTGCCGATGCCAGAGACTAGACTTTCTGAGTTGGAGGTTGTGACTAAACTTAAATTTTTAAATTATACTGACAAAACTCTCCCAGAAGAGACTAAAACAGTTTACAGTTATATAAAAGAATATGAGAGAAATTTATTTCATTAGTGTGATCTCTGAATCTATGAGTCTGTTTCTGTTTTGTTCATTTATTTTGTTCTTTAGATTCCACACATAAATGAAATCGTATGGTATTTGTCTTTCTTTGTCTTACTTATTTCACTTAACATAATACCCTCTGGATTTATAAATGTTGTCACAAATAGTAAGATTTCATTTTTTATGGCTAAGTAATATTCCCATTGCATATGTCTATCACATCTTTTTTATCCAGTCTACCTATGAGTACTTAGGTTGCTTCCATATCTTGGCTAGTGTAAAATTAATGTGTGTATGCATATATTTGTAAGTTAGTGTCTAATCATCAGGCTATACACCTGAAATGTATATAAAGTAATATTAAATGTCAACTGTAATTGAAAAATAAAAAATTTAGTATTTTGAATAAACTAGTCCACACTTTCTAAGATGAATTGCTAATCCACATAACTTTAAGATATATTGGATAGCATTCTGTATTTTCCTTATGTCATTAATTACTAAATATAATTGCAATATCAATAGTTAAAGTTTTTATTCTCAGTTATTTGAAAGATTATTTTTAACTCAAAAATTAAACTAGCTATTTTATCCTAAAGTAAGAAAATATACATCTTTTAATCTTCCAAAAGTGAGTTCTTTCGCATCACTCTAGAATGTCTGGAACATAACTATCTAGCTGCCCTAGCCACTCAGTCTTCATGTCATACATTCTGAAATGATTACAAAAGTTGCACCTTGAGCAGTCTTTCTTGGCCAGATTGTCCAACCTGGTGAGTTAAAGAAAGAGTGCAGTGCCAGATGTCAGGTGACAATCTGGTACCAGCTCTGCCAATAACTAACTACATGACTTGCTTCAAGTCACTTCACCTTTATAAATCACATTGAGAAAATCAAAAAGCGGAACCAGGTCTACATCAGACATTTGGAGTCTCTACCTTGTACTGACTCTAAGACCTTGGATAAATCGCTTAACATTTATAAACCCTATTTACACTTCCAATTTGTAAATGAACAGCACTTAAAGCCTAATGTGAGATTTATCTTTAACATATCTAAAGAATCTATCATACTAAGCCCTGGCTGGTGTGGCTCAGTGGATTGAGTGTCAGCCTGCGAATGAAAGGGTCTCCAGTTTGATTCCCAGTCAGGGTACATGCCTGGGTTGTGGGCAGGGTTTCCGGTAGGGGGCGTATGAGAGGCAACCACACACTGATGTTTCTCTCCCTCTCTTTCTTCCTCCCTTTCCCTCTCTAAAAATAAATAAATAAAATCTTAAAAAAATAAAGAATCTGTCATATTGAAAGTATATAATGATTGCTATAATTTCTATAAGTGATCTGTAAAATTCCTTTCAAGAGTTACATTCTGTTATTTTTTATTTGTGAGGAAAACAAGAAAGAGTGACAGGCAGAAGAAATAAAAATGAAATACATAATCTTTGTGCATGACACTATAGTCCTATCTATTTGCAAGACTGGTGATTCATGTATTTGCTACCTGTACTTGAAGAAAATCTTTCCTTTAGTATATTTCTTTACTTATCTTCTGTGAGAGATAAGTTGAAATGGAGACATTGAAATCATTAAGAACATTATTTAAATTTGTATAGTTCTTTCTGGGGACTACAGGCACCAAACTTCAATTGTCAAGGTAGGCGTCATAGAACAGCATCCTGGGAGGCTTTTAAGACAAGAATCAAAACAGAGTATGTATTCCATGAGATGTCACCCATTGCTGGACCTAGAAGTCCCTCAGTTCTTCCCAATTAAAATTTGTGAATCCTGATTCAGTTCAGAAAGGGCCTTAAAATGAATTTAGTATTTGGATATAACTTGAGGCATGTATTGGATGGGATATGATTAATGATGATATTTTAAGAATATTATGGGTACTGATAATCATCTCACCACTTTTAAGGTAAAATATATTTCATGAGGATTTTAATATTCACAGTTGCCACCTGCTGGAGAATGTATAATTTTAGATCTAGAAGAGACCTGCGAGATAATATCCTTCAACCATGTCATTGTCTTGGTGAAGAAACTGAAGCCAAGAGAAGTTGAGTAACTTGCTAGAAATCTCTGGCCCAGGCAGTCATGGCAATAGACAGAGTCTCTCGGTTACTTCCTAAGTGCCCTTTCCATGGCAAAGGGTGCCAGAGGGCAATGAAACACCGATCACTCCCTGTCTGCAGAATGACTTCTTTTGCGTTCCTAAGACATTTACTTGAATCCTAATACATAAATTTTTAAAAATCGTTACTTTCACACTATACACACATACATACATATATAAAAATATATATGCATATTTGCTTGTAGATATTGACTGCGATTAGGCAACATACATCTTAACAAATTCTAGAATCATGTGTGTTAGAATAGGAGGAAGTCTGAGTATACAGAAATAACTTTAATGTCTGTTTATTTTTATGTCCTCTCAGTTTTGGCAAGAGAACAGACCAGACTATGTCAACATCCAGCTGTACCTCAGTCAAACAGATGGGATACAGGTATGTGGCTGGATGTTACTGTAAATTAGACAAGCCCCTTGATAATAGGAAGTTTACTGTAAGGGCTGTGCTGGAAGAAAATTTCTGCAGGTGGATTGAAGAGGTTTCCCACAGGAAGGCCTCTTGGAATATGTCCAGAAAACTCAGGGCTTGTCCTTGAAGTTGACCATATTATGCCTTTTTTTGTCCTCCTCACGGGCAGCTGGAGCAGACTTTTGAGCTCATCTCTGTCCTCTTCACTGTTGTCTCTAGTTCTTTACCTGGAGAGATCAGACCATAAGTAAACAGTCTTGTGACTATGAACACTGAGAGGAGGTTTTATATGAAAGAAAAGGTCATCCACAGTAAGCCTTATTTATCTCCAAGGGAAACAAAAAAATAATAATAGCTATCATGCATTAGCAATCATATACATAAGCATGTAATTCCAACAGATTCAAGAGGTAGAGGATATCCCTATTCCCAAATTATAGATGAAGAAACTGATATTTTAGACAACATTGAAGAGCTGCATAAGTGTATGAAGCTGGGCATGAATGTTTTCACAAGCTTTGTTTTAGTATTTTCTATCATCATTTTCTGTAATAACTTTGAATACAAAATATGAGTGCTTGTCAGTTACTTTAAAATTAATCTAACCCTATTTTTCCTAGTCAGAATTCTTCCCCACTTGGGATGTAAATATATTTTATTTTACTACTGTAATGAAGCAAGTCAGTGTCATTGTTCCTCATGGTATTGCTGTAATTAAGGTTCAGGGCACAGATTGCATTTGGTTCTCAGTGTGTCTGCCTGAGACTCAGACACTTTCTCTTTTCTCACTTCACTCTATCTCCAGGTCTCATATTCTGTTCCTTACAAACAACAGTTCTGTGGAGTTATTTGTTTATAGAGCCAAGATTTGGAGCTCTTCTCTCTTAGGCTTTCTTGTCTGAGATCATTTCCCCAAATTTATGATTACAATTTGTAGTCACTTATCCATATAATGTGTCAAATATGACAACTGTATTTGCAATGCAAAAACAATGCAGTGAAGTTTATGTACCGAGGCCTTTTTGAGAGTAGGTAATTAGACTGCATTCTTCAACATTGCAGTTGTTTAAAAATGAAGCAAATCAGCCATTTGTAATAATGGCATTTAAGAAGAGAATGGATTTTAAAGGAAAAGAGGAAGGAAATGATGTTCTGACTATACTTAATAGGTTGCCATTTGATACTTACATTCTTTATATCATAGCAATTTGGTAGGAAGCCACAGCACCAGCAAAAATGTTAGAGAAATGGGGAATTTGCCAACTCCATGTCATATAAAATATGATGCTTTCTTTGCGGCAGAAAATAATTGGAGAAAAATATCAAGCACTGAATTCAAGACTTTATATAGGACGTCCTCGGTGGAAGCTTGTGTTTGATGAAATAGCAAAATTTAACAGAGGGTAAGTACCATTCTTTAGAAAATTTGACATGTGGTTAATGATCAAATTGAAATATTACCAAGTTATTATATGAAGTTTTTAAAGATGAATTAGTAATGGGTTTACAAATTAGAAAGCCACTTAAACACTCAATTATCACTATTAAGGAGGAAGTGAGTCAGAGACTACTTTACTCGTGTATAATGCCAAGTTATTAAAATTTGGCTTAGAAATAGTGTATAAATTATCTACGAATGAGACTCTTCTACCTACTTTTAAGTTTGCATAGACCCGTATAAAAATGAGTGTTGTTCATCCCTGCAGCATGTATCAGGTGATCACTAGAAAAGTTTTCAAAATCCCATTGGCAAACAAGGGAGCTCTACAAATAATTTTAACATTACATGCACTTAAAAATCAGTCTTTGTACCTTTTATCTGGTGTATCAGAATGAATACAATTTTTAAAACTTGAAGTTATTTGTCTTCTCTAGTCTGGAATATTTTTCAACTTTTTTTCTTGAAAGCGGTAATTCTAAAGTAATTTAACATTATGGGCTATGTATCTACAATCTAAAGAGACTACCACTGAAAGAAAGCATTCACTTCAGGGCATAGAACAGACAACCCATTTGCCTTCTATAAACTTATTATGGTGCAAGGCAATGGTCTATAAAAATGTAAAAGCATTTTGAAAAACATATACCCACTCTCACATTTTAAATTTGGCATTGAAATAGGTTCATCATAAGGTTAAAGAGTTGCAGATGTTGGCATTTTAAAATTGATGTAATTATTTTAAGCATATCTACTGGAATCTAAACATCAGTTTCTTGGTATCAACCCCATATATTATAAATACATTTATAGCAGGTGGAATTATACACAATTATTTTGTTCTACTTGAACTTTCATTTCTATCCTGATTAATCTGAGAAATTTCATCAAAATTCAGTATATTTTTATATTTGAACTAATTTTATTTTTGTTTCTGACCTAAACATTTTCCCAACAAGTATGTACATAAATTGATGATTTAATTTTTAAAAGTTCCTGTGACCCTAAAGTGCTACTGTTAATTTTTCTTCTGAATTGAGTTATCATTACAATTATTAGTATATACTTGATTAATTCATAATTTAAAACTATATTTGATAAATACAAAATGATATTTGATTGTAAATGAATGAGACTGCTTCTGAGATGAAGTGATTTTTTTAATCTCAATTCATGAACTCATGGATCAAGATGTCTTGAAAGAATCACTGATTCTTCATGGCCCTTGGCTCCACCTTCAGAGGTTTTGATTTGGGAAGCATGGTGTGGGGCCCCAGAAACAACATTTAAATAGGAATTTATACTCATGTAATTCAGATTTCAGTCATGTTTGAAACTATTTCAGTATTCCCTTCCCTTGAGAACGTAGTTTGGGGTTGAAGAGGGAAGCTTTATTTAGAAAGTAGAGGTCCTTTGTAACATGCAGGGCCCCAGTTAAAGTGGATCTATAGAACAAAAAAAAGTCAACCCACTTTGGATATCTTCTTTCCCATCTTTTCCCAATATCATCCACCTTCTATGTGATCATCTTGTCATATTCACCTGGGTCTTGCTGTGTACCACAGACAATTCATTCCTTGTTAGTGACATTTAACTGACCTCTGACATGCATTCTCTTATTAGTTTTTGTAGTATACTGCTGAAAACTTTGGAAGTTTTGGTTTCTTCCTTCTTCCTTTCCTCTCTTTCTCTCTCTCTCTCCTCTCTCTCTTGATTCTGAAATCAAGCCTCAAAACAGTAGAGGATCATTTACAGGAAATTAGACTGAAATTATTGGTTTCTTTGGTTACTAATTAAGAATTCTCATTTGTTATACTGTTTCTGATTGAGAAGGATTTTGTTTGTTTATTTGGTTTTTCATTTTCCTGAAACAGCAAGCTGGTTTAAGATGAGCAAATGTGCACCACCTACTGTTCACATTGTGTACAATACTTTCACTTTCTGTATTTGCTCTGGTCTGTCACCTGAAATGCATTATTTTAAAAGGATTTTTATGTAGCATAGTTTGGAAAAGAATGAATCGACATTTTTTGTTTGTTTTGATTTATTTCTGAATGTTTATTTTTTTCATTACTATTTACCTCCTTTACACCCCCCACCACCCAAGAATCACCACACTGTTGTCCAGGTCCATGCATCCTTTTTCCTTTTTGCTTAATCCCTCTACTCCCTAAATTTCCTCTCCCCTTAGCTGTCATCCTGCTCTCTATCTATGGGCCTGTCTCTATTTTGCTTGTTAGTTCAATTTGTTCATTAGACTCCACATATGAGTGAAATCACATGGTATTTGTCTTTCTCTGGCTCATTACACTTAGCATAATGTTCTCCAGGTTCATCCATACTGGTGCAAAGGACAAAAAAATTTTTTTTACAGCTGAGTAGTATTTTACTGTGTAAATGCCTCATAGTTGTTTTATCACTCATCTATTGATGGACACTTGGGCTGCTTCCAAATATTACTGATTGTTAATAACACTGCTGTGAACATGGGAGTCCATAAATTCTTTTCAATTGGTGTTTTGGGTTCCCTCAGGTATATTTCCAGAAGTGGGATTGCTGGATTGAAAGGCAGACCCTTTTTTAACTTTTGAGGTATACCCATAATGCTTTCCATAGTGGCTTCCCCAATCTGCATTCCCACCAACCATGCGGAAGTGTTCCCCTTTCTCCACATCCTTGCCAGCATTTATTGTTTGTTGGTTTATTGATGATAGCCATTTTGACAGGTATAAGATGATATCTCATTATGGTTTTAATTTGCATTTCTCTGATGATTAGCGACATGGAGCATCTTTTTGTATGTCTGTTGGCCATCTCATCTGTATGTCCTCTTTGGAAAATTATCTGTTCAAGTCCTTTGCCTACTTTTTACATTGGTTGCATTTTTTTTATTTTTTGCTGTTGAGTTTTGAAAGTTCTTTATAAATTGTGTATATGAACTCCTTACCAGATGTATTGGCAAATATGTCTTCCTATTCTGTGGGTTGTCTTCTCATTTTGTTGTTGTTTTCCTCTGCTGTGCAGAAACTTCTTAGTTTGATGTAGTCCCATTCATTTACTTTTTCTCTTGTTTCCCTCACCTGGAGAAATATATCCTATTAAATACTGCTATGAGAAATGACCAAGATTTTGCAGCTTTGTTTTCTTCTAGAATGTTTATGGTTTAGGGTCTAACATTTGTCTTTAATCCATTTTGAATTTATTCTTGTGTATGGTATTAGAAGGTGGTCTAGTTTCATTTTAAGGCTTCATTAATTAGAAAAGGTGCCATTTAAACAGAAGGGTTCATTTCAGATGTATTATTTTGGTTAACCTCTTGTACATAAATATACAATGTTATAATTGATGGGGGGAGGATAGTAGGTAGAAGAGGGTATATGGAGGTTAAAGGGCAATGGAAAGAAACAATAAAATGAACTATTAATAAAGAATATATAGGGATAGAAATAGAGAAGACATAAATTAAATTGCTCTATTTTTATTTTTTTCATTTTTTATTGTTATTCTGTTACAGTTATCCTAATTTTTTCCTCTTTGCCCTCCACCACCCATCCTACTCCTATTCCCACAGCCAGTTCCCACACTGTTGTCCATGTGCATGGGTCATTTCCTACATGTTCTTCGACTAGTCCCTTCCCCACTTTCCACCATTATCCCCCTCCCCCTCCTCTGTGGTCACTGTCGGTCTCTTCCATGTTTCCATGCCTGTGGTTCTGTTTTGTTCATTACTTTATTTTGCTCATTAGATTCCTCTTATAAGTGAACTCATATGGTATTTGTCTTTTACCAACTGGCTTATTTCACTTAGCATAATAGTTTCCAGTTCCAGCCATGGTGTCAGGAAAGGTAGGAGTTCCTTCTTTCTTTTTGCTGCGTAGTATTCCATTGTGTAAATATGCCACAGTTTTTTGATCCATTCATTTACTGATGGGCACTTAGGCTGTTTCCAACACTTGGCTATTGTAAATTGCACTGCTATCAACATAGGAGTGCATAGGTTCTTTTGAATTGGTGTTTCAGGGTTCTTAGGGTATATTCCCAGCAGTGGAATACTGAGTCAAAAGGCAGTTCCATGTTTAGCTTTTTGAGGAAATTCCATACTGTTTTCCATAGTGGCTACACCAGTCTGCATTGCCACCAACAGTGCTCTAAAGTTCTCTTTTCTCCATATCCTTACCAGCACTTGTTGTTTGTTGATTTATTAATGATGGTCATTCTGACAGGTGTGAGGTGATATCTCATTGTGGTTTTAATTTGGGTATCTCTGATGGCTAGTGATGTTGAGCATTTTTTCATATGTCTATCGGCCCTCTGTATGACCTCCTTGGAGAAATGTCTGTTCAGGTCCATTGCTCATTTTTTAATTGGATTGTTTGTTGTCCTGGAGTGGAGTTGTGTGAGTTCTTTATATATTTTGTAGATCAAACCTTTGTCCAAGGTATCATTTGCAAATATATTTCCCATACAGACATGCCGACAGTTCCATGAAAATGTGTTCAACATTACTAATCAGAGAAATACAAATCAGAACCACAATGAAATATTACCACTGGAAGGTACCGCTTCATGTACTTTCAGTATCCCTGAATTTCCTTGGCTTTTGTTCTTACTCATCTTACTTCCAAATATACTATAAGCTTCCTAATACATTGTTACTGCTTTTGTTTTAAGCATACATTTTTTCAAAGATTTTATTTATTTATTTTAGAGAGATGGGGAAGGGAGGGAGAAAGAAAGGGAGTGAAACATCAATGTAGGTTGCCTCTAGCACACCCCATACTGGGTATATGGCCTGCAACCCAGGCATGTGCCCTGACTGGGAATCAAACCAGCGATGCTTTGGTTTACAGGCCTCAATCCATTGAGCTACACCAGCCAGGGCCGATGTTTTAAGCATAAATTATTTTTTAGGAGATAAAAATAAGACAAAATATACCTCACTATTTATTTACAGATTCACTATTTTGATCCTTTTTATTCTTTTGGGGCAGATTCAAATTTCCATATGATTTCCTTCTCCTTCCTGAAGAACTTCCTTTAATATATTTTATAGTGTGGGTTTGTTGGCAATGAATTCTCTCATCTTTTGTTCAAAAAGTTTGTATTCCATCTTCACTTTGGAAAGTTATTTTTGTTTGATGTAGATTTTGCTTGGCTGTATAGAGCTACCTGCGCTGTGCAGGGGTTGGGGGCAGCGGTGGCGGTGGTGGTGGAGGTCTACTCAGCCCCAGCAGTTGGAGGAACTGCTGTGCCTCAGAGCCAAATGTCCACTGGTGGTCCATTTTTGGGTACCACGGGCTCCACAGTGTGATCCAATGAATGACATGATGGCACAGTCAGCTAAAGAACACTCCAAGTTTAATTTGTGAAGTTGGAAGCTGACGGCCTTCGTGAAATATGTGAAAAATATGAAATTAGTTCTGTTCCCACCTTTGTTTTTCAAGAATTCTCAAAAAATTGACCATTTACATGTGCACATGCCCCAGAGTTGACCAAAAAATTTCAGCATCTGTGGGCTCCCTCCCATGCAGTGGTAATGGGCACCCCAAAGAAGACCTCAACCTTCACTAAACAAAATTCACTCATGCTGCCCCTGCATGATGTTTACTCAGGAAAAGGACTCTGCATGAGCCTGGCTGTGGTTTCAGCAAGCAGGTGGTATAAATTTTTGACAAACAGAATTTTCAGTTTAACAGTTTTAATATCTCCCCCGATGAAGAAGTTTGTCAGGGCCTCAAAACCTATCCCGATGGCCCACCTATCCACCGCTTTACGTTTCTGGCAGCTCATAGGACTTCACTTGACATAGTGAAGGAACCGGAAGCCTCTGAAGCACTAGATGCAATTTGCCACAAAGTTCCCAGATTAGAGGAAAGTCTCAAAATACTGACAGATAAAGCTTCTGTGATGCTCTTTATGAAAGGAAACAAACAGGAAGCGAAATACAGATTCAGCAAACAAATTTGGGAAGTACCAAATAGTACTGGTGTTGAAAGTGAGACATTTGATATATTGGAGGATGAAAAAGTTCAACAAGGATTGAAAACACCCCAATTGCCAGGCCAAGTTACCCTCAGCTGTACGTGGTAGGGGAGCTTGTTGAAGAGCTGGGCATCGTTAAGGAACAGAAAGAACATGGAGAATTGCTGCCTCCACTGAAGGAGGAAATTAATAAATGTTAAATGTGGTACCCAACTAATACGGAGATAAAGACAGCAGAGCAGCTGATGAGTCAGTCCTCAGATGTGGACAGGGAGGAGAAAAGGCTTCTTCCCAGCCTCGCCCTGTGTACTCCACAAGGTTGTGCTAAGTAAATGTATGCTATGTGTTTTGTCCACCAAAAATAGAATGCAAACACCTTCAAATTCAATTTTTTTTAAAAAAAAGACTTTGCTTGGTATAGAATAGGTGATAATTCCTTTTGTTTTTCAGCACTTTGAAAATATCACTTCATTACCCTCTGAGTGGCATAGTTGTGACACGTCCATCTTTCATCTTCTGCTAATTTTTTGTAACATGTCTTTTTCCCCTCTGGCTGCTTATGTGTCTTTCTCTTTGTCACTGGCTTTGAGAGTCTTACTACAAGTTGCCTTATATGGTTTTTTTTGTGTGCATTGTCCTTGGAGTTCAGTGGGGTCTCAGATGCATGTGTATATTTTCATTAAATTTGGGGGGAAATTTTGTCAATTATTTCTTAAATATTTTTTTTTCTTTTTCCCTTCTGTCATCTGTCATTGTTGGGAATACTATTACATATATTTTAGAATAGTTGACATTGTCCCATAGGTTACTGGGGCTTTATTTTTTTATTTTGTTGTTTTTTAAATTTTTTCTGTGTGCTTTCATTTTGATAGGTTCTAGTGCTGTCTTCATATTTATTTACTTACGTTTTCTTCTTCAGTACCTAATCTTCTGTTAACTCACAGTATATTTCTCATTTTAAATATTGTATTTAATCATTAGAATTTCTATGTAAACCTTTAAAAATCTTTCTCTTTTCATCATGTGGATGCTTATCTTGGAACATATGAACCATGTTTCTTATTGTTTCAATGACCATGTCTGATAATTCTATCATTTCTGTCATTATGGGCCTTTTTCTATTGACTGATCTTTCTCCTTTTATTAGTTTGCTAGGACTTCTATAACAGTATCCCACAGGATGAGTGGATTAAATAGTAGAAATGTATTTTCTCATGTTCTAGAGGCCGGGAGTCTAAGATCAAGATGCCAGCAGGGTTGATTTCCCCTGAGACCTCCCTCCTCAGCTTTTGGATGCCCACCCTCTTATTGCCTCTGTATTCAGTCTTTTTTCTATGCATTTGTGCCTCTCATGTCTGTTTGTATATCCACATTTCCTTTTCTTACAAAGACTCTAGTCAGCTTGGACAGCCTTGTTTTAACTTAATCACATGGATTAAGGTCCTATCTCCAAATACAGCTACATTCTGAGGTACTAGGGATTAGAGATTCAACCTATGAATTGTGGGGGTGGGGGTGTATGGATACAATTCAGCCCTTAACACTCCTAGTTATAGTTCATAGTTTCTTGCTTTATATATTCTCAGTAATTTTTATTGAATGCTGTACATTATGAAGTTTAAATGTAAAATGCCAAATTTTGATTTATTCTTTTCAATATTGTTGGATTTGTTTCTGGCCTGTTTTGTTACTTGGATTTAGTTTGATTTTTTCAAGACCTGCTTTTAAGCTTTTTTGGTGCAGGTCTAAAGCAGCCATCATTCTTAGGCTGATTTTGCCAATATCCACTCTACCTTTTGCAAATAAGGTGATGCCTTTCTGGAATACTACCCATTGCCCGTGGATTATATATAAATCTTATCATTCTGGCTTGTGGGAATATGAATTATTCACAACCTCGTGTAAACTCTGCACTTTGTTTGACTTATTGATCCCCGATAGTTCCTTACTGAGATTCATGTGACTTTTTTTGTCACATGAGCAAATCAGTACTCAGCCCAAGACTTAGGGTCACTCCTCTCTAGCTCTCCAGAGCTTCTTTCTGTAGATGTCTCTCCCCTACTGTATTTTTCTCTGCAAATTCTAGCTGCTTTGGCCTCCACAAATTTTATTCTTTGTCTCCTCAACTCAGTGAGACCACTATTCAGTGCGACAGCCAGTAGCTTGTCTCCAGGCAATAAGCAGAAACAGTTGCCGACTCACCTTGTTTTTCCTCTTTCTCGGGGATCACTGTTCTCTTCTGCCTATTGTCCAGTGTCTGAAAATAGTTTTTTATATGTATATTTTTTCTAGTTTTTTAATGCCAGAGGATGAACCTCGTCCTCATTACTCAATCATAACTGCCACGGAAAGTTTTATTTTCATAGTTTGTTGATTTATTTTTCAAGATGAAATGTTTTAATAAAACCATTTTTCAGTATTTGTTATAAATTAAATGGATTCACTATCTTTTTTTCAGCACCAATTATTTTCAGACAGTGGGGACATAACTGTAATTTGTCTAAGATATATGAATTGTTAATCATTTTGATATCCTAGGAAGAATTCCAACAAATCAACAAGCTTGGAGAAGATTATTATAAAATATTTGTCATTTTCTGGGATTTATTTAGTCTATTTATTTAGTCTATATGTGTAATTTATCTACTAAGATTTTATGTTAGCAAATAATAAAACCTGCTTGGCATTTGTTACAATTATTGCCGTGCATAAATGGAAAAGAACATGTATCCAAATTAATAAGCTTTTTATTTCAATGTGGATGTAAATTAGTCAGTTAAAATTATGCTTTCAAGTTGGTAATAGCTTCTCTTTCTCTTCTCATGTTCATCATGACTCATGCAAATTCATGGCCTCTTCAGGGGAAGTGTTTGTAAAACAGTGGTAGGAGAATATTGACGAGATCCAATGTGGATGGACGTCTGTCAGCTGCTGCTCTGAGTTTAGTCTCTGGTGTCACTAATGTCGTGTAATGAAAAGGCTAAGGCAGACTGTTCAGTCTTTGGTAATAAGCAAATATGTGCTCATAGTTATTTTCTTTGAATTATCCTGAATTCTAGTATGAAAAGGATGAGGTGAATAAAATATCTTCTGGGTGATCATTTACATTTGGGAAAAATGAACAATTATTTTTAATAGGCCAAAATTATTTTAAATTATTTTAATAGCAAGAAATTAACTTTCTTAAGTACTTTACACATGCTCATAAAGCATACTTCCTGTCATGTTCTGCCAAATTTTCCACTTGATTTTCCATTTTCTTCCTCTCCCTTCCCAGGAAAACAGTTGGTGTTTTTTGCTGTGGACCCAGATCAATTTCTAAGACTCTTCATAAACTGAGTAACCAAAGCAACTCATATGGGACAAGATTTGAATATAATAAAGAATCTTTCAGCTGAGAATTTTCGCCATAAACCAGGACTCTAAAGAAGGAAAGTGTGCAATTTCTAAGACTTTGAAGTTCAAACAGCCATGTCATTCCAAAGAGTAGCAAGACTTCCTTATTTATGATTATTTAAAGCAGAAATGTAGAGAAGTGACCAGATGACAGGTCACATTACATGTTTAATCTGGAAACCAAAGAGGCCCTTTGATGTGATTATTCACTTTTCAGCACTAGAATTAAAATCATTAGATGTGCACTGTTGATTTTTATGGCAGATTCAGGAACTCCCCAGTGAGGAGCTACACTTGCTCACTGTGAAGCTGATAGCCTTGGTCTTCTTTAAATTGTTTTTGGTTGAACAAATGCAAGATTGAACAAAATTAAAAATTCATTGAAACCGAGGTTACATTTTCTACATAAGTATAAACAGAGTTGATTTAGAAAAGCTCCAGGCAAATATATTAGATGTTTAAAGATACAGCACAGGACTCTACTGATACGGGTACTTTGTGTCAATATCTAATCTTGCTCACTACTGATACTAATACCTCTGTGTGATGTCTGTAGACTCCATGTTGAATGAATCTTTTACAATTGTTGATATAGTATCTATTTTTATATATTTCTCTCTTCTTTCTCCCTCTGTCTAGGGAAGTCTTTCCTCCCTTGGCATGCATTAAGCACAATGATTTAATCAATCATTTTCACCCTCAATTTATTTAATCAATTACTGTTGCATAGTAATAAAGAATTATTATTACTATAAATTATAAAGGGATATATAGACTAATAAGTTTTTTTTCCCTTTTCAGCATTGTGATCTCTATTATTTTTATTTACTTTTGTATCCAGCATAGTTTGTCTTAGTTTTTAGCTTCTTAAGGTACTTAGTTTAATTTGCACTTTGAGACCAAAGCTCAGTGTCTGTCTGTGGTCACTCAGACAGAAGATGTTGGAGACATTGGAAGTGTACTCACACGTCTGACAGAAAATCTGTATTTTACTTCCTACACAAGATGAAGTACTTCATTAGTTATTCATTTCTAAGTTCAGAATCAAGCATATTATTGCTGCACTACCTTGTGTTCGGGTTCTCAATAGAGAATTACTGAGTTTAAAGTCATTGTTGGCATTTCTCTATGTTAGCCTATCGGTTCATGTTTCCTGGCCATTATAGTCTTGGCTCACAGGAAAAAATTAATTCACTTTATTACCTTAAGAATTAAGGCATTTTTTTCAGCTTAGTGATCTTTGTTTTGTAGACGTGTCCCAGTAGCTATCAAATGCAGCACATTGCCGAAATCAGCAGCATGATCGGCGTGCCTTTGTTTAAATTGGCATGATACCATATCAGATGCTACTGTCATCTTTTGCAGGGATTTACCAATAGCAATCAAGCTTGTTAAAGCATCCAACATTGAATGCCCATAAATATATTACTTACAGATATTTCTTTCTCTCTTTGGAATTCTTTCTTCTTCCTTCTGAAGAAGGCTAGTCAGAAAAAGACATGGGAAATGTGCAATGTTCCTGAAGATTTAGCTCTGAAGACATATTTAATAAACAGCACATCTTGGTAACACTTTCTAAATTCAATACATAACAGGAAGAACTACTAACAAGAAACTTAGTAAAGGCTCGATGTGCAATACTGACTTTTTTGATCATAATTTATTTAAGTGATTATATTAATACAGCTAATTTCAGGAAACCAAGTGGAAGATTTTTCAGAAGAGTGATCTTTTCAAGTAAGTAGGTCTGCTATTCTAGATGAGCCACTTTGCTTATCTTAAATTCCAGCTGATGTTCAAACATTGTGTCAACACAGGTAATTTTTGCTTCTCTGGATAGGACTTCATCATGCATGTATATGAAAGCTTTGTTTTGTTTTGAGAGATCCTTTCTCTCTAGCTAATTCTTGTCACACAGATCTTAAAACACTAATTTTAGTGGCAATAAATGTTAGAATTGAAATGCTGTCCTCTAAATCTCTGTAAGTTTACTTTCCCTTCACAAAAAAATAAAGCAGGCAGAGTTTCTTCACCACACAATGCAAGTTGCAGAAACATCATTTATGTGAGTGCATACTGGCATGAACAGCCCTGGGGGGTGTGTTCTGGGGTTGTCAGTGTCACTGGTTAAGGATGTGACTATGGAAAATTGCTCCTCACTCTGGGATTTCTCATTTGGATGAGATCAGTGCTCAATTAGTCATTTTTAGGAACTGTTTCTTTCTGAGGACATGATTAAAAAGAAATATTATAGCATACATACAAAATATACAGACAGTCTTGAGGGTTCCACAAACAATCTCAAAATTGAGATTTGGGCCCCTGTTTTAAGAACCTCTGAACAAAATTATCATCATTATAAGTATTTTTAAACTCTACCTTTCTTTTCTTTAATTTTTAGAATAAACTTTCAATTTTTATATATTATACTAAGAAATTAACTTAGTGGACAAAGGAAAGGAAATTCTTTTTCTATCCCCCAAAGAATCTGATAGACTGTTTCATCAGTTTTTAATCTTCTTGGGTCTCTTGCTTTATACAAAGCAAGGCTGTGATTTTACATACCAGTAATAATAAAAAAAAACAGTTTCACACACACGCACATACACCCCACACACATAGATTTGGGCCTTAGTTTTTGTGAGGTTTTTCTTTTGGTTTAAAAATGTCATGATTGATGATTTTTCATGCCATGATTTTAAATTCCAGTTGGGTGATTTTGATAGTATAGGCTCTTAAAATAAAGAAATAAAAGCTATACAAAAGCATAGTCTGAATTGATCTACTCCATATATCCACACTATTTATACCATCCTCCCAATCAGTGTTTACTTGGTGCCATCACAGCAGGTACTTGATTTAAATTATAAGGCATTGTTAAAGAGGCTTGCTAGAGGCAAAATGCTAGCCAATGTCATCAGTAGACAATGCTGGTGTTAGAGGGTATTCCTTATATTAGAGAAAAAAAATTAGATAATTGTTTTCCTATAAGGATGGTTAACTCAGCTGAACAGTGAGTTTTCTAACCAAACCCATAAGATACATTTTCAGCTGCTTCTCATGACAAACAGTGCCTTTTCTTATGCTATCGAGAACAATCTCATACCCAGTTATGTTAGAGAGGCCTGGAATGCTAAAGTTAGGAGTACTGTTACTTTGCAGTTGAGGAAACTAAGGTCCGAAGGAAGATGGTGACTTGCTTCAGTTCATCCACTGAGTTTGTCACAGAGGAAAAACGGGCTCAGCTTTCCTAACCTTTGCTGCTGAAAGGCTCTTCCACTTCCCCATGAAATAGACATCTAATAAGACACATCTAGTACCATTCGTTTGATCTCCATAAACTCTAGTGCTAGGTGGAACAGAGGTACTAAATGTTAATTCTAGGTTCATAGCAGAAAATCACACTCTTCTTCTCTATATGTATATCTTCTGATTCTAAATTTGTTAGTCACTTATTTTCCCTATTAAAATCCATTTTCTTGTATCAGTTTTAAAACATGACAATTGTGCTAAAGAGATTTTGTTCTCTAGGACTCTATATTAGAAATTTGTAATAATATACAGTTTCTAGGAAATCCTAATATTGTAATTTTAAATTTAGCTTCATAGACCAAAATCATAACTTCATCAGCTTTCTAACAACTGAGGGATCTGTTGATATTTAAACAAATGACTGTTGTTTCTTATTTACATGACCATAACAGGCCTCTTGTTCAGGAGAAGAGTCTTCTTTTTGTCAACTAGTGAGACAGGAAATAAGTGAAATCAAGCATAATGAGATCTACATTTACTTCAACCACTATAGACAATGAGAACTGTTTCCTTCTGTCTAAATCTCCCCTCCATTACCCCAGCTACTCTATTCTGTTCTGCAGTTCTCAAAGGACAGAGTTGCAAAAGCTAGCTAGCTAGTTTTCCGATGAAAAGAAACAACAGACTTCTGATACTTAGCAAAGAAGGGTCCCTTAAGAGAGAAGAGAAAAAAGGCCATGTGAATGGTGATGAAATTAGCAGCAAATTAATTAATGTTGCTTTAGAATAGGGACTAATAATTTTTAACATAAATACACAGAACTTTTATTTTTCCTTATACAATATTCTACATTTTTGCATACAGAATCTAGAAATAGATTTCTTCTTTTATTTTACATTGTAGCAAAATCACTAGTAATGTTAATGCAGAGAGTTAAACTACAATTTAAGAATTAGTAAGGGCAAGGAATGCTTGCATCAAGGGAGCAAAACTAAGAGGAAAAAGGGAAGTCAAAGAAAGAAAAATGACTTGATACATCAGGACATGATAATGCTTTTCTTTAAAAAACTTAATAGATGCTCAAATGTGTGGCAAAACTGGCTATTACTTGGTTTGGGGAAATGTAAAACAGTATGGGGTTTGGTTTGTTTTTAAAGAGCCTCTCCTATTTTCTTTGCCACCAGAATTATAGCAGAAGCTTTGGTCGGAATGATAATCTTTGAGAATTAGAGCTTTGATGAGCTGCTGGTTGACCCAGAGACAACTGACCTTTGATGAGAAGCAGTGCTCCATAAATGCTCTGATATATGTAGCAATAAAGAAGGGGAGACCGCCACGCACTGATTCAGCCACACACACCACCCATTAACATTTTGTCATTGCAAGGACATATTTTTCAGCTCAGATCCTTCCACTCAGGGAATGAAACCTTAACAACGCAGACACTGAGAAACAGGTACCCTCAGTTGTATTCTAACAGGGTATCTGTTCACCTGTATCAGCACATTCATTTGAGCCTAATTATTAATTTCGGATGATTGTATCTTTTATTTTAGTGGTGAGAAGTCTCCAATGCATTAAATGGGAGCTTTGCTTGCCTACTAAAAAATATATGGCGGCCAACACATTGGCTAGGGAGAAAGCAGTTGAATCTTCCAGGTTTTTTGTCTCCAGCTGAGCCCTAAAGAAATGTAAAATACCTTACCCCAGATATGCTGGAATGTGACCTGAGCGGTAGACATGCTGCGCAGTTTACCCTGCAGACTCCCAGGGACTCTGGTTCAGGGAATATCAGCTCTTGAGTCAACTTGGCATCTTTAACCACATAACTGGGTGCCCACCAGGTGTAATTACATGTTTACTTAAAAGTGACAATCTTCTGCTTACCAAATGGCTAGAGTAGGAAACTATCTTTATTTTCTTCTCTGTTCCACAAAATTTGATTGAAATTTAGAGTTGGGCAAAGTAGAAATCACTTTGAAAAGTGGGAACAGTTGCTGGCAGCTGTGCAAGTGTCATTGTCTCGTCCAGCTGCCTCCAGTGTGTGGAGAGAACAGCATCCTGGGTTAGAAATCAGATAAGGCTGCCGCCTTTACCCCTGCAAAGCATTAGACCACACACGTAAAAATGGAAATGTGATCGACCTCAACTGAACTTACATGGATGTAGTGGGGCAAGAATGTGGGGAGATGGGGAAAGGACTGATAAAGAAAGAAAAATTTCCTGGGAAAATCTTCTTAAGTAGGTTTTTGCAAACACTAAAAATAAAACATTTCTGAAAAAGTGAAAACAAAGGCATTTAAGTCACAGTCCCTTGTAACCAAAAGAGTTAGTGTTTAATTGTGTTATCTGGGCAAGTAGAGAAATGCCCACAAACAAATCAACACCACTAATCTGTTCTGAGATTCTGATAAACAACATTACCTGTTTTGTCCAGTATAACTGCCTCCTGAATGCCTCTTAAACTAATTTCGGTCAGGCCCAAGGTGGCTGGAAATAGCAGTATTGATCTATGACAATCGAGCTAGGGATTGCTGGAAGGCAATATAACTTACCCTGCTTATTTTAGATTTGATGGAGTGAAAAGCAGCTGTTTATGAGACATCCTACTGAGTTAAAAACTAAGGCCTGTGTTATAGAACTAGAAATAATTCTAGAAAAGACAAGAGCACTGCATCATAGCTATTTATTTCCTAGGTAGAAACAAATAAATGTATCCTTTTATTACTCTTGGCAGAGATACTTTACATTATGTATTTTCATCAAAATTCACATTATTTTGTAGATATTTATGTTTAAATCATGTATGTATGTGGAGGAGAATAAGAGAGAAAGACAAAGAGAAAACAGGTTTATGGTGGGTTGGAAAAATTGCCTGAATGAAAAAGATATTCTGTAATAATGTGTAATGACACTCCAACGTTCATAATAAGCATTCAACTATGGCGGCTTTGTCATTGGAAGAAGTGTGGTCCTCCATCAAAACGTGAGACGCTCAGGGATCCAGATGTGGCATTTGATTCTCGTCGGGCTCATGGAACTGTGAGTGCATACAGTGCTGAAAATGTGCTGACTCAGACCCAGTGCTTGTAGAGAGTTAGAAAAAGTATATTTGTTATTATATGTAATTCTGTTGCCATGAAATCATAGCATGTTTGTAGAAAACCATTATTTTTGGAACACAGTGTTTAAAAGTGAAACAAAGATTAGACAAATATGATGGAAATTTCTTTTACTATAAACTAATTGTGTATCTTTGGCAGTAATAATCAAGAATCTTCTCCAGGATTTTGAGAATGAATTTGTATTATTTTTATTCTAATGAAAAACCAAATGATCACACTAGTCTTTCATGTAAAGATATTAAACAAGTATTTTTAAAAATGTTACTTCGAAAAACTTTGAAAGTGGTCTAATCCCAAGATGTCAACACACTTGTAACTTTCACTTTAACAGGACTTACAATTAAAATTATATAATTCTAATCACCAAATTTAATACACTGAATTTGGGATTTTGGTTTTATTTTTTTTTTCTTTTGTTTCTTTGGTATTGTCAAATTTTATGATTGTGTCTGTTAAAACATTGAATATTTATACAATTGTAAGATGTCAAATTATACATATTTTCTGCACAGAAAATTAATAAAGTACAATATGTTCATTATGAAGCCCAAATGTTGAGTTTTTGTACTTGATCATTGAAGGTTTCAGTTTTACCTAAACATTCAATATATTGTAAGTATTTACATGCATGTAGTAACTCCTGCTTAAAGGAATAAATTTATTTATTTTTTCAATGTATCCCCATCTCCCTTTTTTGAAATGTATGAATTATACGACATAAAGAATAGTCACACAGTA
This sequence comes from Trachops cirrhosus, assembly GCA_028533065.1. Lineage (NCBI taxonomy): Eukaryota > Metazoa > Chordata > Mammalia > Chiroptera > Phyllostomidae > Trachops > Trachops cirrhosus. Next base: position 53,327,621 of record CM052543.1, on the reverse strand, counting down.
ACTCACAGTTTGTCTGACATATACATAGATGGGACTTGAGCAGATTGCCATGTATTAACTTAGAGACCTGTGTTTCTAAGGTCACATCTGAAAAGTAGCTGTGTGATTTCCTCAACAGAAAAGTATGTGTGGAGCAGCTTTTTCTCTAAGATCGTTCTGTTTTGTGTGTTCTGTGTTGGCTGGGAACCTATAATTTGACAGTAGACAGGATGAGTAAAAATGCTTCAGTGTACATGACTGTGGTCACTTTTAGGTCCTAAGATATGTCTATGAAGGTATAAAAAATTGAAAAGCCTTCTTGCATCAGCAGGATGAAAAGATAGTTGCTTCAGAGTGGAAGACATCATACTACTGTGTTTCCAGATCTATGTTCTTTATATTAAATTATTATTATTTATTGTTTTTCTCTAATCTAAAAGTCTTTCATGGGTCAGATCAGATGCCGCCATGCTCTGATTTACAGAGCTTTTAGAAATGGTGACTTGTTTATAGGGTTTAAGAAGTTACTTCATTATGCGGTTCTGCTTTGTTCTCCATCAATTCCTACCACATTTCAGTCCTTCAAGTGATTTATTGTCAAAGAACCTGCTTTCCTGAGATGGTGTCTTGCCTCTTGTATTTTGCAAAGCTGTCAGGCATTCTGTAATGGGCATTTTAATAGGTCAAGTTCAAATGCATTTAAAAGGCAAGATTAGCAGTTACACGTGCTTGCGTTTATTTCGTATGTGCATTATTTGCTTTATGTCACAGTGGGGTCATGTGTACATGCTTTAATAACATTAGTGTTGTAAAGATATTCATCCACAATAGTCAGTGAGGGAAGACCACAAAAGATAATTAGGAGAAAAAGATTGGGGGGTGATGCACAAATCAAGGACACAGATGCAAATCTCAATCTGAAGATTAAAAATTCCTCTAAAATGCCTTCCCTTATTCATATTGATTACCCTGCTGTCAGGAATGTGTTTGCCACAGCTCAAATATGAAAATGTGTGACAGTAAAATTTTCTCATCAGACATTTTATTAGGCAATAAAATCTACAAGAAGTCCTTGTAAGTAACTTGTGTTGCTCAGGTCCTCTTGGCAGCTTGCCGATAATTGTGTTAAAACTGGGAGATGCAAACAAACATCCAAAACTTGGTTTTGCATTTCAAATATAGACCCAAGGTATTGCTCCACTAATACTTTTTGACTTGGAGTGCTGTTAATTGTGACATATTTTTCAAAACCATCTTATATGCATTTTGACAAGGTGATTTCTAAAATTCATTTTCAGGTGTGTTTTGACAAAAGATTTTGTTGAGATGTTTTGATTAGTAAACAAATTCAGATTTCAAGATTTTAAAATAGCTGTCTTTTTGTCTTGTTTCTTTTATGGTGGTGGTGAGAAGCAGTTAATTACTTATTTTAAATCTCTGATGGGATACTTCAGGGCAGGGGGGCGGGCGGTGAATGTGGTTTTCTAAAGCAGATGGAAACAACATGTGTAGTAATGTGCTACAACTTTTTTCTTTTTGGTAGTCATTGCCCCTACCCTTTAACTCTGTTTGTTTGTAACTTGGAGAGTGCTCCGAGTTGGATCAGCAGGCAGGGAGCCACATTCTCTAAGACAATACTGTGTGATTAGTAAAACAGCTATGACCTGGAAACTTTATCAGGACTCTCAGGCATGGTTTTGTTTTGTAATTTTCCTGTTGTTTTCTAGCCCAGCTATAGACCTGAGAGCCCCCAGGTCCTGTGCTACACTTAGCATAGTCTATTTGTTTGGGTCTTTGGATTAAAAGAGGCTCTGCTTCTATTTCCCATTCAGCCCCTGACTTAACCTACTACCTTTGGTTCTGAGTTTTCCTTTGTCTCAGGGCTTAGGGGAGTCATCCAGGTACCTGACCCTATCTACAGGTCACTGTAGCTGTTCATCACACATAACAGTTGAGTCTTTTTTTTTCCCCAGTGGTTTTGTTCTATAAAGATGCCACACACATACTCAATTAGTAAATACTGAGCATTGCTCCCAATTAGGTTCTTGTGAGTCTCTGATCTATTTCTGTTGAAGCTCATTTAACAGACATATGTTTTTTATAAGGCAAATCACAGCCTTTTTATACTGGGGGGCGCATTTTAAACAGTGAAACCCCCAACAAAAAGCACAAACATGCAAAAAATGTGGTACTAGATGGACCACGGAAAGAATATTTGAGTATAGTATGAGTTGAAACAGTAAGGCAGAACTACTCCTTTTTTGACATCTGCTGGGAATGTGGGCCTCACATGATGCAAGTTTCTCATTGCTTTGTGCACATCTGCAAATGGCTGAACATTCAGAAAGTATTGATTTGGGGGGTTACAAAAAAATTAGTAGGTGATTTGCAAATAAGGAATCCATGAATTACAAGGGTTGACTGTCCTTGGAATGGGGACTGGAAGGAAAGATTCTGTGCCTTTTATTTCCTGCAGTTTTAGTTATTCCTTACTTATTACTGGTTTCAAACTAACTTGGAGTAGGTTTTCTGTAGGGGAGATGCTTCTCCATCTTGGTCTGCTTCTCTTCTCATCCCATTCCTTCTTCCACCTTAAGAATACTTTTAATTTGATTAGATAGGGTATAATACACTTATTTATTTATTAGTAGCAGATTAGCCCAAATTTATTAGCAGATGTGGTTATTGTATGTACAAGGTTGAGGATATAGATGTGTTTAGAGGAGTAGTTACTATACCAAGCCTCAGACTGCTGTTGGTATTGGGGCTGCTTGCAAGGTTGGCCATTAACTGGCACTTGGGAATTTAGATTTCAGGAGGCTTCCCACCACCCTAACTGGCTCAGAGTGACTGAACTTTTATGCGAACAACAAGGTTTTATACAGAGTACTGCTTTTCTTCTGGGAGTCTGGAACTTTGACAAGTGCTAATCAGAGGTGCCTACCTGACCTATGTGACCAACCCCCAGTCACAACCTTGGACACTGAGTCTCTAATGAGCTTCTCTTGTAGACCGCATTTCACCAAGACTGTCAGGCCATTGCTGGAGGAAGTATGTGTATCTTATATAACTTTGCTGGAAGAAGACTCTTGGAAGCTTGGGCCTGGTTTCCTCTGGAATTCACCCCCTGTGCCTCTTCCTTTTGCTGATTTTGCCTTTTTTTTTTTTTTTTTTTTTTTTTTTGCTGTATAAGAAAGCTTAACCCCAAGTTAAACTATAGGCTGAGTTTTATGACTCCTAGATACTCAACAAACCCACATCACACTGGGCACCCCTGAACAGCCTGCATGCCCCTTAGTACCTTGTTCTCTCACTGCTCTTTTGTGAGCCTGGGAGGGAAGTGGATGCAGGACCTCATCCTGTGCTCTCTGCTCTCACTGCCATTTTTTTACTCCATGTTGGTGGCTGGACCCTTAAAGCAGGTTACTGTCTTCTTTGTTATGTCTCTTTTCTCCTTGTTTTTTTTTTTCCTCTGACAGCTAGAGCAATAACTGCCTGAGATTTGGAGTCATCCTTTACTAACAGTTAATGGTTGAATAAGTGAACAGTTGGCCTATTGCTTGAATCTCATGCACCAACCTAGTTTTACCAAAGAGCCCCAGATTGGGGTTAGACACTAGCCCAGGTGCCAACACCACTTTGTCCCTCTGTGTATTCTGTTTATTATATTTACTTCTCACAGAATACCTGGCCCATGGTTAGTAAAGTGTACCAGGCACAACACAGAGGTAATTGGAAGGGCAGGATTCAAACATGCTTTGATCTCTTTTGATCAATGAAATTTTAAAAACACCCAAACTCCTAATACTCTTCATCTGTTTCTTTTTTCCTGCTCATTCTCATCTTTACCTTGTCTATTCTCACATTCTCCTTAAGTAGAGTGCGGTGAATGTGGTCTATTTTAGTAGGATTAACCATTCTGAGATGTTATCTTTCCTGCATTCTCTACACCATCTGTTTTCGTAAAATCTCATAATTCCAAATGTAATCTACAGAACAGGTTGTATTCCCAGGAAAAGCAACCTTTATACCATCAGCAATGCTTTATTACAGTTTTGAAAACTACCAGTGCCCAGTTTTCCCACCAACATTCAGCTTATTTCACTACAAAAGAATCACTAGACCCGAAACAGCAGTTTGAGAGTCAATACATGATGGGGTGATGCTAAATGATGAGCAGATGTCATATTTTCAGTGTTATACTTTATCAAGAAGCCTCTAGGTTTCCGTCAGGGTGAAGGTTGATGCTGTAACTGACCTCACAGACTGGTGTCTCTTTGGACCTACAGAATTCCAGAATTCATCATGTACTGTAATGGTGACAGTTCCTTTTGAGACAAACTACCTAAATTTTAGAGTCATACTGCTGAAGTTAAAATCCTGCCTCCACTCAGGTGAACTCTGTTATCTTGGGCAATTTTTAAAAATTTTTCTCAGCTTTAGTTTTCTTATTTTTTTAGTTTTCATAATGGGGGTGACATGGGTTAATATATGTGAAGTATTTAGGGACACTAAGTACTCAGTGCTATTAATAACAAGGATAATTGTAATAAGTAGAGAAAGATGTGTATCCAAGTCTGGAAGCAGTGAGGTATGTACAGCAACAGGTGTGAATTAAAAGTCCTGGTCCTATACTTTACTAGTTTATACCTTTTGGGCAGGTTTCTGTTCTTCCAATTTTTTCCTTAATAAAGTTAAGATAAAAATGCACTTTCAACCTTTATATGAGAACTAGCAATTATATAATAATAGTGCCATGAATTATGTCTAACATGAATAGACAAAAAGGTAACTATTATAATTATTGTGGAAGGAATTAGGCTAACCTGAAGAAATCAGGTAGTAGACTATGAATAATTCATTACTTTTTCTGTATTATGATCTTATTTATGAAAGTGTGTTTAAAATGTTACTCTGAGGTAATTAATTGTATTTTCAGCGCAATCCCATAGTTATTGTTTGTTTTCCTGCCACCTCCACTAATTGTTCATTTCCTTAGTGAAATGCATGTTGGAGTCTTAACAATCTTTATATTCCAGTTCCTAGCAAGATATCTCATTCTCAATAGGTGTCAGTAACTGCTAACTTAAATTTAATTTGCATTGTTACCAAAACTAAGAAGCATAACTAAAAGGAAATATTGGGTATTGTTAGAGGCACGCACTTACAAGCATAGGGAGAATCTTAAAATAGTTGTCCTCAAGACAGAAAAAAATAAGGAGAAACAAAAAGGAATCAGGTAATAATTTCTGTGATCAACAGATAATTTTCAGCACTTACACATGAGTTATTTGACTAGTTAAGGAAAATATATAGTATCAGACTTTAAAACTTGAATATTAATTTTGATTCCTCCTCTTTGTCACTTATGCATGGTTATATTTTCAGCTCCCTCTTTTTTTAACAGGTAACTTATGTTAACGACCTGTTCTATGAAAATGCATTAACTCACGCTTACTGAGCCCTTATTATGCACTATTGTAAATGCTCTGCTCTTATTCAGAGTATGCCGAGGAAAGTACTAGCTTTATTTATATTTTAAGAGAATTTTTCTGTGAGCCCCTCTTTCTTCTAAGGGTCACTGTTTTCACCAGTTTAAATGTGTTTTGAAGTTTCTTGTATCGTACCCTGTGTCTCCCAGTGGCCACCACCTCAGTTGCAGATACAACCTGAACACCAGTTTGTTAACATATTGGCCAAAATGTAGAGTAGTATTCAGTTCAAGACTGCTCACACTACATGATAGAAATGACTTTTCCATATGTATTTGAAATGTTTTTATAAAAAATTAACATCCAGAGTTCTTAGCCTTCTTTTTTTACTTAATGACTACACTCAAAAGTCTTTCAGACATCAACTCAGGATGCATCTCAATGAAAAGTTTCACAGAATACTCACCCCAGTAACTTTAAGCCACTGGAGGAGCAGGACAGTGGGGTTTTCTTTTGCTTTGGGGAAAATGCTCTTTTGTTATCAAAGAAAACAAACTCAAAATTCTCTTGTCTGTCTTGCCTTCAAACCTTGATTGAAGATACATCAGTCATCTGAATAACAAGAAAGATTAGCTAAATGTCATTTTTTTCAAACTTTTCTTGCTGCTACTGTAACAGGGTGCAGCCCAGAGGGGGACCCCAAACAGGCATTTGTAATGGGGTCCAGAACTCAAGGTGTCCAGGAAATATTAAAAAGATATATAGGATGTCCTCACCCCTTCCCCCCACAGGTGTGAGTTGGGGGAAGTGACACATGGAGCAGGAACATGCAGAGCTAATTTGTACAGCAACAGCTTTGCAGCTAACCTCTGGCATGGTCATTTAACATATCTATAATCTTTAACTAGTTGCATAGGTATGTTAAATAGCTGTGGCCCTTGCTTTGAGCCAGGGGGATGGAAGTGACTTCCACCCAAGATGTAACTGTGAGGTAACTCCCCCTGGTTACAGTGCCTACGTGAGAGCTTGGAGATGATTGGCTCCATGACATGGGGCCACACACCTGCCCAGACTCACTATGGCAGCCCAGTAAAGGTGGAAGGATATGGGAATGCTGGCAGGTGTAACCAACTGTAGGAGGAGTCAGAAATGGGGGTGCAGAGGAAGGTTGGCTCAGGGATTTAAACCCAGACTTAGCAGCCTTGCAAAGAGAGAACCACGAGGCCTTGGCAGAGTGGGGACCCATGCAGCATTGGCGAGAGTGAGGACCACATGGCTTTGGGGTACTCCTTTTTGCCATGTGGCTTAGGAAGCAGGAGAGACTTTGCCTGGAAGGAAAGGGGTGAAAGAACTCTTGCTGGTGGGCCATGAGAAGGTGCTGCATGGTTTCGGATTAACTGGAGATCCTGGCAGTGACACAGCTGATGATGCCGGGAGCCTGAATCATGGACTTCTACTTCTTTTCCTGAGATATGGTACCCCAGATTAGGGCTGAGGGAGAAGGAAGGACTGTGTGTGTCTGTGGGTATCCTAAAGGACTTTAATATTTTAATGAAGACATTAGGTCAGTACTCTAAGTCTGTATAGCTTTAAGTAAATATTTTCTTTCCGTTTCACAAATATCTGGCATTGAGAGACATCTTTCTTCTGGCGGTGGGCATAGTGAACCTAGTGGGGGGTCCTTTCGGTAATAGTATACCATACACCCCCTTGGCCCTGTTCGGTAATACTACCACCACATGCATAAACATACACATACAACCCCTAATCACATACATGTGGCAACAAAAACAGCACCGACATGGTATATTAGAGAACCCATGAACTATGGAGTCAGATGTAGGTTTGGAGCCCAGCTCCATATTTGCATATGACCTTGGCCATGCTACTTAACCTCTTGGCATTCTAGTTTTCTTATCTTTCAAGTGAGGATAATACTAAACTCAAATAACTTTGTGATAGTGAAATAAAATCAAATGTGAAAAATGCCCAGATCCTGACACAACATATAATAAAATCCTCCCTGTATTAACTCTATCAAATCTTTTCCACTTTTATAATTTTTCTCCAAAGACCCTAAGCCAAATCTCTTATATTTTTTTATCATTTGTGCATGTAAGTATTTCTTATTTTTCTCCCTGACTCTGCAACTTAGGGGCAGAAATTCTGTTTATTCCCTTCTGTATCTTGGATGTACCTAGTAATTCCAGCTCATGGTTTCATCCAATGCTTTCTATGAATAATTATTCTGAATAAAACTATTTTTATAAAGTATTGCACTATTTTCTGTCATGAATGGACTTTTCATCAGGATTTATCGCCTATGGAAGCTCTAGTGGGGATGACAACCATTTGCATCTAAGAACACTGTGTCTAGTGTCACTAGCAGATACATCACATCCTGGTGCTTTCAGTTCCTGCTGAGAAGTTTTCTGTGAGCACTTTCTTCTTCTCAAAGTCACTATTTCACCAGTTTTAGCTCTCCAACATAGAGTGGATGTCCTATAAATACTCGTTCCTTAAATTAATTAAACAATTAAAAATAAACCATTACTCTCCAACTCAAAGAGGAGTTTTTCCTACTGAGGACAGTTAGTTGGCCTAGGATGTTCGTTAGTTTAAAGCCCAGATCACATTATTAAAGGCAGTTTAACGGCTGCCTTTGTTTGTGAACTGTAAGCCTATTACTAGTGCATCAAGATTTCTGTTTCCCAAATATTGTTCTGTCTTAAAGTTACACACTTATATTTACTATAATATTTCATTAAATAGGTATATTATATTAATATTCAAAATTATGCAAAATGATTTAACAGAAACAAAATACATGGTTATATTTTCATCTCCCTCTTTTTTTAACAGTTAACTTATGGTAACTTAATCTGTTCTATGAAAATTTTAAACTCACACCTACTGAACTCTTGTTATGCACTATTGCATTTATTCAGAATATGTTGAGGAAAGTACTAGTTTTATATTTAAAAAATGAGAAAATAAAGGAACATAGAGGTAAAATAATTCATACAAGGTCATACAGCTAATGAGAGACTGAGCCAGGAATCAAATTCATAAAGTCTGACTTTAGATCTCACATATGTTAAAGGTTTTTGCATATCTTTAACATACTTAATATCACAGGCTGTACCATGTTAACCTCAAATTAAGGGTAATTTATCACCTGGAAAATTTCCTTGTTAGTTTTTAAGTCCATATTAAAAACAGAATAAGCCCTCCACACCTCTCTCCCCAAAATATCCCTGACCAAAATCCCAGAACCTGTGAATATATTTTCTTACATGGCAAAGAAGCTTTTTGGATGTGATTAAAGGCAAGGACTTTAAGAGATGGAGCCTTCAGGAGTACCAGATAAGCCCAAACTAATCACATGAATGTGTAAAAGCTGGCAATTTCCTGGCTATAGTCAGTCACACAGAGATGTTGCTACAAAGAATGACCAGAGCAATAAACAATGCTGGCTCTGAAGATGGAGAGAGGCCACAAGACAAGGAATACACATCACGTCCTCGCTTAAAATCTTCAGTAGGTTCTTGGAAACTGCCACTTTAAGAGAAACATTGTGTATGGAAACCAGTTTAACCCTAGACCAATTGATATAAATAAGAGTTAAGTTTCTATGGCATATTTCTGGTCACAAAAGCATTACCAAATTTTTAAGTAATAACCTAAAACACTTCTAATATCAAACATTGAAATAAATGTGAGCTACACATACATTTAAGAAAGATTTATAAAAACAAGATACTTCTTTTCCAATCTGCTTATTCCAGTTCCGGGTCACATGAGAAGCCGGAATCTCTCCCTGTAGCTCAGGGAGAGAGGCAGGAGCCCACCGGGGACAGGACGCCCTTCCATGTGGGGGCCACTCACACAGACATCATACTCGCTCAGACTGGGACAGTGTGCACACGGATATTCTCCCTGCGTGCACATCTTTGGGATGTTGGAGGAAACCAGAGGGCACGAAGAAAGCCCACGCAGTCAATGACCTGGCTGGGAGTCAATTAGTTTTCCTCATCAAGGTTATAATGAAACGAGATGGAATGAAATGATGTTATTCCAGGACCTACTGTATGTAGCTTCTAGAAACTAGAAAAGGTAAGGAAATTAATTCTTCCCTAGCGCCTCCATAGCAACCACAGCCTCAGTGCCACTGTGATTTTAGCCCAGTGAGACCTATATTAGGCTTCTGCTTTACTGAATTACAAGACAAACCCCTGTAGTTTGCACCACTGTGTGTGTGGTAATTTACTGAAGTAGCAATAAAAAGTAACACAAAGTTCTCTTTGATAGTGGAGAATGTAAAAAAATTTAGTCTTTCTAAATTTTCTTTCTGTCCAAACACATACACACTCACACAAGCACATCTATTGTTCACAATTACTCTGGCAAGAGTGTTTCAAGATGACATGATCTGGTAAGGAAGGCTGACTGAAACCCTGGCAGCTTGTAGTATTTGCTCAAAGAGCAGTAAAAAGAAAGTGTTCAACCTTGTCTTGGGCTTCGTGGCCGGGGCCCACCCAGCCTTCCAGATCACCTGTGTATCCCACCAGGTGAGCCTGACTCGGCTTTGATTCCGACTGTTTTGATGCCCGAGCTTATGCTTCCAAGGATGGATTTCTGCTTTTGCTGTTTTTATTCCTGCATTATTCTCAAGGCACATTCACTTTTCCACCCAGCCAAGAGGTAACGCATTTCTGAAAATATCTTATTTTGGGACCATTTACATTCACATTATTCCCTATCTCTCAAGATGGCTTCAGTCTGAATGTTCCTCTAATTTTAGTAAGGGGAAAGTGCCCATTAAATAGATGTTATAATTTGAAAAAGATATATTTATGAAAGGAAGCAATATTTCAAGTGCTAATTATGGTCTTCAGCTTCTTTCAAAGAGAATTGCAACTCTTCTTTATCGTTTCATTTCCTTCTTTATTCCTTTTGATCACTTATTTTTTGACTCCTCTTTTCATTTTTAAATCCATGCAATCCTTGTCAAAAGCACTGTGGCAATTCATTAGAAAAAACATAAAATTATGTATATGCTTTGACCCAAAGATCATACCATTGGATAATTAATAATTTGAGAGAAATCAGATGCTAAATGTACCAGATATTCCTTATAGCACTAAACATAATTTAAAATCTTGATAAAACCTAAATATCTAATAGCAAGAAACTGGTAAGTTATGACACATCAACATAATTGAATACAAACAACAATGAAATTCATAATGATGAGCCATGTAGGAGGAACTGGACTCAAATTCCACCTAAATTACCAAAGTGACTGAACAGACGTATAAACCTGGGTAAGGTGCGTGTCCTAGAGAAGCCACAGTATCCTCCTTTGAATACACAAATAATATTCTCATATCAATAATATGAAGATTGAATAAGTTTATATATCTGTGTGTGTATTTAGTGCGGTTCTTGGAACATCATAACTACTCACTTTATCATGACATCTTTGTTATTTATTTTTAAATACAAAATTAGAAATCTGCATGATTATGATTGTAAAACATGCAAGTATTTGTAGATTAACATGAAGTTATAAGAAAATTTTTTACATTACTATTAAGAAAGGAACTCACAAAACAATTAGGTAAACATGAATTATACAGAGTTTTAATAAGGCTTTTATTTTTTTAAAAAAAGATACTCGAATCATTCCCATTTAAATTTTAAATAGGTGGAAGATTTGGAAGTCAGTCTCTAGCGGATGCCATGGGCAATCTTCTTCATGGTGTACAAACTAGCAAATGCTTTTGAAAACAAACAACACAAAATTGGGAAAAAACACATCTTTTTACCTGTATTTCAGCAGCTTCTGATTAGAAGAGTCTAATCAGAAGGGGTGTGGAACTTTGTTCTACTGACATGCCCTCCAAAAGAGCACAGGCTCACAATAGGTGGCCCCAGTGAGGCCCTTTTTATGGTTACAAAGAAAACTGTTCCTACAAATCAAAGCCCATATAAACACAGAAAAGGCTATTTTAAAGCACTCACAATCAATGTCAATTGTCAGCCTGTTAGAGACACTGGCTAAAATGACTTGTACCCATCCCATAATTTATTTTTACAGATGGAGAATTATATATTGGACTTGTTGGAAAGGTTGGCTACTCTTTTTTATATAAAACACAAAAAGAAGAATAAAAATGCAGCAGCTGCTTATTTCATTCTATAAGACAAAATGTGACTTATAATGTGGCAGTGGAAAAGAGCTGAGCTGAAAAGGTATCTATTTATAAAAGCCATATTATAAAACAATGCCAAAGAATGTAATGTTAACTAGAATTTAATAAAACTACCAGGTGTCTTGAAATATCAGTCATGTTTTGTTACCTTATGGAGAAAACCATGGAATCACTGTGGTGGAGGTTTTTTCGCAAATGTTACTGCTACACAGGTAGTTACCTTGCTCCCTCAGAGAAACGAAACAATATTCTCTGGTGAAGGGCAGTGAGTGGTAAAGGAGGGAACTGCCTTGTGATACAGAAAAGGATGACTTTATGCAGATCCCTATCAATGACAGTAAAAACTTCTTAAGTACATTTTATTCAAGATGCTTTGTTAAAAAAAAAAGAATTAAGAATTCCACCAGGACTAAAATTTCGCCTTCACATCAAACCTAGCTAAGTAGTTATGCTCTGAGATGAGACTGAAGGCACTCAGAGTCATGGTGACTGCTTCCCCAGAATCTTCTGCAGACGGTGAGGCAGATTTCTTTTCCCAACCTTGGTTCTTGGTTTTATTTTTTTCCAGTTTCTAACTATATTTAACCCACTCCTCAGATGCCATTGCTAATTTATTTCAAATCTTTTTTTCTGGTCACACACCAAATCGAGGATATAATTCCCAGTATTTGCCCTCTAATCCCACAGACCCCTGCTGTGTCCATCAGTAAAGGTGCTGCTCTTCGTCCCTGGTCTGACTTCCCTCTGCTAGGAACCAGAAATTAGGCAAGCTAGCAAATGGTAAGTTTGACAACTAACCAGAGTTAGAAGACTATGGCTCTATAACTGTTTATTAACTACTAATAATTTCTAAGAGTCTGTGACATTACTTTACCAATACTTGTAAATTTCTATTTACTCTAGATGAGAATTAGCCAAAATCATATGTGTGTAATAGGATAATTTTTGTTTTTCCTTGAAATCCAAATTGGGACTCAGTGAAATGTAACCATTTAATATTATGACATCTATATTTTAGGCCAGTCTTTTCTAGATAAAGGCATTTTCAAGGGCTGATCTCTTCAGTAAGTTATCTTTTAAATGCATTTACAAATAATCTGAGCACTATGCTTCAGACTTTATAGGAATTGTAGAAAACTTCAGTTGCAAGTACCATATACAGGTCAGTGTGTTTCATCTTATATAAACTCCCAGAGATACAGAGCTTCAGGTGCCAGACCCAGGCAGGTTTCTGGGAGCCTCGATTGGATAATTCTGTCTTTAAAGCATGACATCAACAGTGAGGAGACATTGCTCAGAGATGACTCAGAAAAGTAAGTCAAGTAGTCAAACTGAAGAGGGAAAAAAGGAAAGAAAGAATATGCTGAACAGAGAAATCCAAACTAGGTGTAAGGTACGTAAGAGACTGAGGATGGCAAGACAGAGTGAATGGGTTTGCATGAGAGGGTGAAGTTTTGGACCTAGTGACAGCACCCTGAAATACTGGGGCGGAATAACAGGGATTTTTAGAGAGCATGCTTGGCCTTGCTCCTGAATGGGGAGTTAAGAACCTTGAGCCAATTTAAATGTAGCATAAAATTGTACACTTGAAACTTATATAATTTTATTAACCAATGTCACCCCAATCCATTTAATAAAGAAGTAAAAAAAAAACCTAAACATTTCTACAGACTCAATACTTAAATTCTCTTTATAGAATTCAAATTGAATTAGCCATCCAGATTATATTTGAAAAATTACAGTGACAATTGCTTATTATTTTACAAGGATGTTGATTTTAGTTTTGGAGAGCTCTGAGTATTGTATAGTTTTTCCTTTTATTGGACCCCTTGACCTCTACCCACTGGTTCTAGTCTTTTATGCTCTTGTATAGCTATAATACAAGTGTAATATCAATTGAGTTATTTTTTTACAAATTCAATTGGACCCAGTTGAATTCAAGTAGCAGGATTAATCTAGACATCTTAACATAAGATCTTAATAGCCAAGTAAAATAGAAATGTAATTTAACTAAAATTGCAGACAGGCTGATATTTACATAATTGTTCTCAAACTTCAAATGTTTTGTGGCATTTTAAGCATTCTCTAATAAAATAAAATTCTTCTTAAGAGGTAAAAAATAAAAAGCTCTTAATAGAATTATTTTTGCTGTCGTTAATGGCAAAACAGCACCCGAATGTTATTGCACTTCAGTACAGCAATCCCAGTACTTGAATGCTGGCTAAGAAAGAATTCAGAGCCAAGATTCAAACACAAGCAAAAGTTTATTTAGAAAGTCACAGAGGTAGAAGAAGTAAGCCAGCTGGGCTGTGTGGGCTCAGAAAACAAGTCACAGAGGCAAAAGAAGCTTGAAGCTTAGGAGAAAGAGAGTAAAGGTAAGCCCTTGGAAGAGCGTGGACATGCTCCAGAGAGAGAGAGCATGCCTGTGAAACAAGGGGTTGGGGGAAGTTTTGGGAGTGTTCAAGAGACAGCAAGAATGCCAATTGGGTCCTCCTCCTGAGGGTTTTTATTTTCTCTCTAAAGGCAGGGATCTTAACTGAGGTCCCAGGGGAGGGTTTCAATGTAATATTCATCAGCTTTTCAGGTGGGTCCTTTTACGACTGTAGTCTCTACTGATTGGTCAGGGCTAGGCAGAGGGGTCATTAGTCATCAAAGCTGGTGTTAATGTCAGCCATGGCATCACTCCATCTGGTTTTGCTGCTTTTCTGGGTTTGGAGCTGAAACACATGATGTTATCTCTAGTTTGTCCAAAACTGTTTCTGTGGTCAACAAACACAAGGCTTTGTTCATTCCTAAGATTATTTGATGTGGGTCAGAACCTCACTGACCTGAAGGCTTACTGCTTAAGGGAGTGGTTCTCAAAGGGCTTGTATGGGAGTCATATGAGGCTATTCCTTGGCTCCCTTGTTCCTCTGAAAGGGATATTCCACATGACTAGCAACATGCTAGTGTAGGATAGGTCAGGGGAGAGTCCAAACTGCATGACCAGCAATATGAAAGGTCAAGGGGTGTAAACTATATGACCAGCAACATGCCAGGGGAAGAAAGAGCACTCTGGGGGTAAAGTCCTTGTTTTCTCAGTTTTGCCCATTGCTAGGTACCTGGGGCTTTCTCCCTTGGTGACCTGTGCCAGGCCTGCTCATGACTAACTGCCTACTACATTGTCAACATAGTTGATGAGCACATCTTGAGACAGGCACTTAGCCAGATTTGTTGTAAAGACAGAGCCCTTGTTTTCAGTGAAGCACCTTCAAAAGCATAGTCAGGACTATGGCAGGAGAGAGCTAAAGGTTGTTTTATATTTGATGTTTATAACTCATTTTGGAGCAGGAATGTAAAATGTAAGGGAACATGCTTTCTGAGGGAAATAAAAATGTATTTCTCAAGCTCAAAGGACTCAGTTGTTAATATAAATTTGTTACTATTTTATTAAAATCAAATAAAGACAATAAAAAGAAACGTCATTAAACAATGAAAAGAAAAGAATTTAAATGGTTCTCACATTTTATAAGAACACATTTATTCAGATACAAGTAGCAGTTGCTAATTACCAAATGGCATTCTTTCCTGGGAAATATGGGTCTGAGGAAACCGGTCAAAGGGATGACCAAAAAAACAGCAAGGCAAGCACAGGTGTGTTCTACCTGAGATAGAAGAGGGGTACACTTTGTATAAGATCACAATTCTGTTATTGGTCTTCACAGACAAATAGCAGGGATTTCTGTTGGGACATCCCTGGAGACTTGAACATCATCTGATTCAGAGTGAGGTCAGGCATTTGGGCCCTACTCTATTGTCTAAGCCTTTTATAAATTGCTCTGGTACAACAAGCTGTTGTAATCCTCCTTTTCCATGAGGAGTGGCTGCTGTTCTTCAGAGACTTGCTTCTTCTTTCGACGACATATTCTCTTTCGACGACATAACAGCCTAGTGAGCCCCACCAGCACAGCAGTGAGGACAGATCCCACTATAGCTGCCCCAACGAGCCATGGCCAGATCCGACTTGCTTGTTCTAAGTAGGGCTTAATGTAATCTTGAAAAAAGTCCGGATCTGAAATAGAAAGACATCCTAATGTTTTTACTATTGTCGTCGTCGTCATCATCATCATCATCATCATCAAAGTTGTCATCATCATCCTTGCCTAGTACCTTAGAGTCAGATACTTGGGTTTGAATGCCAGCTCTGCTACTTACCAGCTGTAAGAGCTTAGGGAAGTTACACCTAATCCTCCTACACCTCAGTTGCTTCATCAGGAAAATAGGAAAACAACAATACCACCTTGTTGGCATGTTTTGAAGTTTATAGATAAAACCTAATATGTAAACTTTACAGCGCTTGCCCCCAAGACAGCTACTATAAAACTTTTAGGTATTCTGGTTTTTGCTTTCATATTTCTAAATAACAGGCAAATATTACTATCTCTTAATTATCAAATTTATCTCTGGAATTCCTCAAATATAAATAATGATTTTGGTTCTCTTACAACTCCCCTTTCTTTGATCTTTCCAGTATAATAATATCATGATTTGGGGTCAAATCAACATCTAAGATTTTTATTATTTTTAATATTTAGATATTATTCACAGTTGAACCAAATATTATGCTATGATTGCATTTCATTTTTTACATTATTTCTCTTTGATGCCAATAATTTATTGTATCCTTTTGTTTGATTTTAATGTACTTATCATTATTTTTTAAAATATATTTTTAAGGTTTTATTTATTTTATTTTTAGACAGTGAGGAAGGGAGGAAGAAAGAGAGGGAGAGAAACATCAATGTGTGGTTGCCTCTGACACACCCCCCACCAGGACCTAGCCCACAACCCAGGCATGTGCCCTTACTGGGAATCGAACCAGCAAACTCCTGGTTCACAGGCTGGCACTCAGTCCACTGAGCCATGCCAGCCAGGGCTCATCACTACTTGTAAAATAACCTAACGCCCTGTATCCATTCTGTAATACAATGGAAAGATGAGAGTACATATTGAGCTTAACCTTGCAGCAAATTATGGCTATGTGACTCAAGTCTTGAGCAAAAGTAATATATGCCACTTTTGGGCAATTCCCTTAAAAAGAAATGCTGTGCCTTTTCCTTTTTGCTTAGCTGGAATGTGGTTAATGTCTTTGTGAGCCATCATGGACCATGTAGTCCAGGTAAAACTCGATGTCTAGTGGAACTATAAGAAAGGAGCGGCTCTGGTCCCTGAAATTATGAAACTGATACTGGACAGCATACTGAGACTGTTACTTGAGTAATATGTTAACTTAATTAAGCTCTGGATATCTGAACCTAGATCTTCTCTCTATCCCTTCTTTTCCACCCTTGCTGATACAGGAACTATAACCTATCTTTATGACCCTTTTCCTTGGCTATAGTCAATACACTGTACCATTGACTTAAGAAGGGCCAATCAGAATTCAGTGTGCTGTAATTGAGAGTCACATAGCTCAGGAGCTGATGACAGCCTTCTCAACATGTAGAAGACAGGATCAAGTCAATACACTCCAAAAAGTGGAGACAAGTGTCAGAGAATAACAAGATTCAGAGAATGAGAGAGACAGTGTTTAGGGTGCTTCGTTCCCTGGGTCTTGCTGTTCCTCAGTATCAGCTGAATTTCTGCCTTTCCCATAGTTAGAATGCTCATCTTGCTTCTTGAAATTTATAAAACAATAAATTCCATTTTTATTTAATTTCATTCCTATGGAGTTTCTGCCATTGGCATTTCAAAAAGTCATAATTATCTAAAAAATAATTATATGTTTACTACAGTAAAGATAGAGAGATATCAAGATATTCTGGAAGTACAATTATCTGCAAATCTTATATGTAATAAAAATGAGATCCACAAACCAAGAAGAAAAGAAATATTTGTTTAATAAATTATCTTAGAAAGAATGGGTAGCAACATGAAATAAAATTTAAAATGAGGGTCTCACTGTTAACCATAAACTCAGCAATGTTCAGAACAATTAAGGGAAGGATGTTATTTTTTAATCAGGAGAACTTGTTAAAAACAAATTTTATATTAAAGCCTAGTATTCACTTAAAGAAGATAAAAGTGGAGCTTCTGTGGTTTACATGGGCTATAGAGTCAAAACCCTATCCATTTCTCTTGCTACCTTTTCTTCTTCCTTGGCACTGTCCTTTTGCCAAGGGTCACTAAGATCCTCTAAAAAACCTTAGAGCATATTAAGCATTATTTGAACAATACTGAAGTGTAGTGATGTAGTGTTTCTTTTCATCAGGAAGGGACAATGACTTGCAAATTATAAACACCAAGTTAATTACTAAAAAGATTTATAATTTTGAAGTATAGTAATTTAACTCTAAATAATGAAATAAAACAAAGCTAAAACAAAATAAAAATTTAAAAATGTGAAACCTTTTAAAATCAAACATAACAGTTATTATTTTTAATATATTTGAAATTATTTGAAAATGGGACTATAAATGCCTAGCTTATGTGGCTACTAGTCACTTTACTATATAGTACATTTAAAATGTCTAGCAAAATGCATAGTACATACAGGTTACATAATAAATATGATTTCCTTTATCTGATTTAAAAATTCAACTAGAAATAAATAATAAATACCATTAAGCCCCTACTGTGACTCATTGAGTCTCCTCTCCCTTTGCTTTCAATGGTTTTGGTTGCCTTCCAGTAAAGAGTACCTATTTGGACACCAGGGAAGGAACAGTGAGGTGGAACACATGTGTCCGAGACATGTGGGGACTAAAGACAGCCGTCTCTTTCATGGAGCAATAGAGACCTAGTCTGGGATACAATGCTTGCCACTTACTAGCATTGTGACTTAAAATTAGTCACTTTGCTTTTTGTTCTCAATTTACTTACCTATGAAATAGAATAGAAATCACTACTACATAGGACTGTGAAGACTAGCGGAGAGAACAATTTATATGCTGATGTCTCTTACATTAGTGTCTGCAGGCCAGACTCTCTTCTGAGTTTCTAGGCAATTCAACTGCCCCAGAGACATATCCACCCTGATGTCTCATATCACTGCATTTTACTCTGTAACAAATACAACCACGAGATTCCCTCTGTGTCTAGCCCTGCTCCTAGTGTTACTGTCTCAGTGGATTACAGCATCTTTCATTATTTTTATGACTCAGAAAGCTTAAAGGCATTCCTACTATCTCTTTCCACCTCACCTTGTATAAAGATCATTTTTCAAGTTCCATAAATTTCTTTTCAAAATAATACCAAAATCTTTAGGGCTTTCTTCCTCCTTTCCTATCCCCACCACTACAGTCCAAACTGACTTCATCTCTTCCCTGGACATGTATAATAGTGTTTTCACTGGCTTCCCTCAATATACTTTGCAACTGCTAGAAAACTTTCTACATGCTACAGGAAGAGAAGTAATCTTTTGAAAACTTTGATTTGACCATGGTCTGTTTAAAATTTATTAAGACTTTCATTATTCTAACAATAAGGCCAAAATCCATATTCAAGAGTCCTTTATCAAATAATTAGTTCTCCCTCTCATACTGATATCATCTGAAATATCATTTTATTGACCCCTAGAGATGGGTACATTTCTAAATGAGTCATTAGGAAAATAGTTGTTTAAGGTCTTTTTCTTCCATTAGGACGTAAGCTTTGTAAAGAGAGAGGCTTTGTTATTTGACACTGCATCCATAGTACCTAATTCATTACCAAAGGTCGTTATTAAACATATTATGTAGAAAGAATAAATAAATCAATAAAACCTTTCAGAAAAACCCAAGTGTGATAGAAGATTTGACATATGTAAAAATACATATCTAAAACTGAGCTAGGTATTAAAAGTGGTGACATTTTTTTCTAGCAAGCCTTCATGATAAATATTACTTGCACTCAAACTAATTCATTGCTTTTACTCCATACCAGATACCAGTGGTACTTAGATGGGGAAAGCTTGCAAGATATCAATTCTGACCTTGTAGGGTTCATAGCCAAGGTGGAGAGGGGAAAGATTTATCCTTAGAAAAATAACCACATAACTCTAAGAAAGGAGTGATTAAACATGACCGTGTAAGTGCATAAAATGGTCTGATATCTGAGAGTTACAAATGCATAAATAGGACCAGAATTTAGCCAGTGAGAAGAGCATGTTCAAAAGCATAAGTCAATAAAAGACTCCAGCATGTTCTGAAACGGAAGTCAGGAAATCCTAAGTGGTGAATCTTTGACAAATCTTCATCAACATGCTACTTTCATCATGTGCTGTGGGTGTTTACACAAGAAAGGGAAACATGTCACTTAAAACAACCCTTCTTTTTGACTCACGGGAACCCTTCCCCTTACCACACTTTCAGTATACAAAATCCCCTGTTGTCAGGAATCTTAAGTTTTCAAAGAATTAATCTCTGCTAGCCATTTTAGTATTCCTTCCATTAGCTGTGATATTCAGATAAATCAAAATAGCTCAATCAAACTCATATCTGTTCAACTAGTGGTCCCCCAAAGGGCAGGAAAATGTTGACAAAATGCAGGTTCTCTTATTGGCCCTAAATTGTGGTCCTGCTATGGCACATACTAGACAGACTAGAACAAGTTGTTTACTGTCTTTAAGCCTCTGTTTCTTCATCTATGAACAGAGAAAAGAGATAACAGTACCTACTTCATGAGATACTTGTGAAGATTAAAGGAAACAATGCACACAGCCCACCTAGAAGAGCTCCTGGAACATAGAAAGGACTCACCATGTGTTAGCTCTTGTGCAGTGACTAAATTTAGCTCTTGGGTGTGATTTTCCTTTGCACATACTACACACATAGGAGAATCTAGCATTCAATAAATACAAGGTATACTTTCCTCCTCTATTTTTCCTGTTATCCTTCTTTTAGTTTAGGAGAGACCCTTCCCTTTTATATCTGCTATTTGCCTGCTCACCCTTCAAGGCCTTGTCTTGTCTTTCTAGGTGGAATTATTCAGAAACCATTGTTTTCTTCTCTGTGAAGAGTTTAGAACTCTTTTATTATACTTAATACAGCCTTATGTTTCATGCTATCTTGCACAGTTGTCTGACTTTCACACTGAATTTAGAGGTCTTTGAGAACTGGAACTGTGTCAGTCACTATGTCACTAAAGTCTAGCACAAGAGGTAAGAAATTGATAAAAGTCATTCATTTGTTCATTTTATTTATCTGGTTGTTTTCACAAATTATCAATGACTATAATGAAACATCAGTGCTTGTTGAAAGCCTCTTACCCACAAGCCATATGTTGTCTTTTAGCTTTTTATTGTTTACCTTCTTTGCATTAGAGTAGAGGCATTGTGCAGTGTGAAGAGGACCTTCTGGTGTTGAAATTGACTCCTCCACATATTGGTGTTTGATATTGGGAAAGTTGCTTAACTTTTCTTAATATCAGTATCCCCACCTCTTTCTGGGGATAACAACACTATCTAATATATGGTTGGTTAATGAGGCATGTGTGGAATCTGCACATAGCAAGCTCTCGAGTAAGGGGAGGCATTAATATTTCTTCATCATCAAGAAGCTGCTGATATAGTTCTACTCAGAAAGATTATTCAAAACCTAGACCTAATTACCATTCTAGAGTTTTATATAGCTACCTTAATCATAGCCAGAGCAATTATCATTATAATAGTTATTCTCATTATCATTATTTGGGCTTAAACAGAAAATGTCCATGATATTTCCTGGTAATCAGGCAGGAAGTTCCCAGAGATGATTTTAAAACTGCTAGATGCACTAGGCTCTTGAATACATCACATTCATTTAATTATCATAGTATCTCTTTGAGGTATTCTGATCCCAATATTTCAGATTAAGAAACTGAGATTCAAGGAATTGAAGTAAAATTTTCCAACACCACAAAACAGTCAGTAGATACTCATATCTCAAACTCATTTTTTTTCTGATTTCAATTCTAGTTTCTTTCCATGGCTTTCATGTACAAAATATACATTAAGCAGAATGGGTATAAATTTAAAGATCCTTGTAACTTGGTTCATGTAATAATACATTGATGATAAGTTAAGGACTATGATGTACTTTCCTGATTTAAAGAATTTGGTGATAACATTGTAAAAACATATTTTTTAAAAAATCCTTACCTGAGTATATGTTTATTGATTTTAGAGAGGCAGGGGGATAGAGGCAGAAGGGAGAAAGCAAGAGAGAAAGAGAATGTGAGAGAGAGACACTGATAGGTTACCTTCCTAACCTATCTGGTTAGGATGTGCTCTGATGTGCTCTGCAATCCAGGTATGTGCCCTGACCAGGGATCAAACCCACATTTTGGTGTACGGATCAATGCTCAAACCAACTTAGCCACCCAGCCAGGGCAAAACATAAGGTTTTGTATTCTCTCAAAAGAGATCGGTCACACTTTATTCAGCAATTCATATGAAAAAAATTGAACTTTACCTGAATCTTGTAGGTAGCTATAGTCATAGCCCAGGTCTCTCGATGAAATAAAGAAATCACCATTTCTGTAGGGAGGTATAAAAGGAACCATGTAGGATTCCCGGTTATGTCCAATGGGTGCATTGGCTTCAGGATAAACTTCTTGAAGAGGACGGTGCCTTCGGAGCCATTGTTCAAAAATACTGCAGAGAAAAGGATTATTCAGATTCGGAAACACATTGTGTATAAAAGAAGTATTTTGATTTCTTAAAGTAAAATAACAAGACATATCTTAAATTCCCAATATATGGAAAGATGCCAAATATGTTCTTCATTCTTTGAAAATATTTTGTGAAGCACCAGTTCATGCTGTCAGGCCCTGATGAGACTCATTCATTTGAAAGAAATATTAGAGGATAGCGTCAAAACAGGATTTTCTTAGATGATAAATGAAACTTACATGGCAAATTTAGATCCTTCAGAATGCTGTGGCACAAGGGTTATTATTGTATGAGTGACAATTGAGTCATAATTATAAATTAAATACATTTCTTGTGTCAAAGAAAGTTAGCCCAAAGAATAAATGTACAAAACTACATTGGAATTACTA
Source organism: Trachops cirrhosus (assembly GCA_028533065.1). Lineage (NCBI taxonomy): Eukaryota > Metazoa > Chordata > Mammalia > Chiroptera > Phyllostomidae > Trachops > Trachops cirrhosus. Next base: position 53,304,994 of record CM052543.1, on the reverse strand, counting down.
ATGGAATTTGGTCATGTTTTTGGTCATGGTGGGGACTTGAATTATTTCAGCCTTCTTTTATGTTTGGTGAAGTGTATACATACTGAATCTTGGAGGGATGAAGACCTCACCTCCCATGGGAAGTTAAAAATACTCACTTGGTTTCCCAAGTTCTGAAGCTAGAGTATGACCATACGATTCATACTCCACCAATCAGACATACCCATCCAAGACTTTGAAAGAGGACATAGTGACACAAAGAAACAAGAACAATTGAAAACCAGTCTAGTAGTGAGCAATGGCAGTTGCTAGAACAACATTCAGTTTTTAGGGGCAGCAAGACCAGGGGTACCCGGAAAAGTATTTATTGCCCGGGGTGATCCTGTGTTCTATAGCACCTTCTCGGCAGGTGACTTGGCTGATGTCCTCTTCCCTTGTTTCCACCTATTTCTGAACCTGCTTCTCCATGACTTCCTGACCTATCCAATATCCTCTCAGCAAGTTATTTTCCTGTTTAAATCAGCCAGTATTAATTTCTGTTGCATTCAATTAAAAACTCTGACTGGAACAATAGATAAAATACTAAGTGCTCAAAAAGGTCCAGTAAGAATGAAGGAGAAACTGAAGCTATAGCAGAATTTATAGAGGGCCATTAATCGTGTGACAGAGAGAATGACTTTGTGCTGTCAGGCTGTATAACATGGAGGAAGAACACTAGGGCTGCGGTCGGAGTACTCCCCCCGAGGCCTAGCTCTGTGGATTAAGAATTGTATGAGTGTAAGCAATCACTGAAACTCTTGGATACTTAGCCTTTTCATCCTTAAAAGGAAAGTAATAGTTGTTCTGTCTGTTTCCAAGGGGATTGTTTAATGCAATAGTTTTTATGAAACTGAAAAATAAGTAAGCTATTTTTACTTAGTTTAAAATTTAAACTAGGAGGTAAAAGGCTAGTGCATGGTCAAGAGGGTGGAGTTTTTAAAAAAGGTAATAATGTTTCAAAAAAACAATTTTTTTAAAAAAGACATGTTGAACATTTTGAAGGACAATAAACAAGAGAATGAGGAAGCCAGACAGCAGGAGTGATGATCATTTTTCTGATGGAAGATAATTCTGTTTGCTCAGGGAGTCTAGACTTCAAATACTAACTCTGGTCAAAGTTGAGTTTTAATTGTGAATGAATTGAGGTATCAGCAGGTCACAGATAAACACTGAAAATACCAACCACTCTCTAAATCACGGAATTATTAACTATGCTTACTGAGTAACTCCTATATGTCAAGTTTTAGAGAAACAGGAAATGGAAAAACCTGAGGTCTTTTGGTGTGACAAGGGAAATTGTTGAAATTTCTTAACCTGTTTGATTTTCCTTTACTTCATTTGCAAAATAGGAATAATATTTATGTCATGAAAGAATTGTGAGGATTAATGAAAATAACCTAAGATACATAACTAAGCGCTTGACAAATGGTAAGCAGAAACTATCATCCCTGTTCCCCTCTTTCTCCTTCTTATTATTAATGTTATACTGGGAAAACTTTTCAATTGGTGAGAAATATGAGACATGCTATAACAGAAATGTTGAAGCTGTGTATATTTGAGCTGGATGTTTAAGAATGGTTATTATTTTGATAGGCTGAAATGCAAAGGGAGAGGATTCAAGGAGATTGGTTGTTCTGTGTGTGCCTCCATTATCTCAAGCAATTAGAAACTGGCTTAACAAATAAACCCTAAATTCTATTCAAGTGCTATAGAAATTCTGCTCTAGCTTTTAGACTGTGAGGAAGGGAGGGAGAGAGAGAAACAATTTGTCATTCCACTTATTTATGCACTCATTAGGTGACTCTTGTATGTGCCCTGATTGGGGAATGAACACACAAGTGTGGTGTGTGTGGATGATTCTCTAGCCAACTGAGCTACCCAGCCAGGGCTGGTCTTTTTGTTTTAACTTCTACAGTGTTCTGTTCACAAGCATTACTTATTCATTATACAGGTTAGGACAAAAGTAGGTTTATAGTTGTGAGTATGAACAAGCACAGAGTTTATTCTTACATAATTATTTATTAATTATTGTATTATTTTCATACAAACAACTGTAAATGTACTTTTGCCTCACCCTGTATACAGGTCAGAAAATATTGTATAAATAAGCAAGAAAGAGAAAAGAAAAAAATCATAGGTAATTGCTCCATATTTTTGTTATATCTAATTTTAAAAATATGTATAACACTACATACATATTTTAATAAAAGTAATTCTATTATAGATAATATTTTATAAGGCATTTTATTTGTAGCAAACAATGTTTAAACAATGTTTACAAGTTTTCAACTGATACATCTGTTTTTTTCATGGGAAGAAGTCTCTCTGATAATTAATCTTTCCACCAACCCTGATGAACTGACTGATTTAGGAATAGTCCAATATACCATAAGCTACTAGACAAGGGCTTGAGGCAAAAACTGTGCCTTTTGTAAATTGAGAAAAATTACTAATATAGTTCAATTTATAAATAATCTTGTTTCTTCCAAGAAATAAAAATTCTCTACCTAGATAAGACAAGGACATCAATTCTTAGCACCAAAAAATTTAATGAATGAAACCATTAATGTGATCACTCACTTTATCAACCTTTTAAAATGAAGGTATTAATCTTGATTAAATTCTTCATTGGTGGTTCTCACCATCAGTTAATTTCATCAAACCATGTCCAGAATAGCTCACATTGGAATACTAATGTTTAACTTAGATAATCACACTGACATTTGGGGGAAAATATTCTCTTACAAAAGATTCATTTAAACTTTTTCTAGATAATTTCCTGGAAGTCTGAGCAACAATGAAATATACAAAAAGAAATTAGGAAAAGGTCAAGATGATGATGGAGGGAAACAAGAAAGGTTGTATTTTATATATAAAAGTAACACAGGTTTTATAAGAAATCGTTCTGCGTGGTGTGGGCCCAGCTCCCACTCAGAGATGCACAGGACCCACACCCACGGATAGGTTCTCCCGTGGGGAATCAGGTCTGCAATGTGCCTAGGCTGCTTTGAGTCTTGCTCTTGCTAAAAAACTCCTTCAACGGGATTTGTAGCAAACATTTACTGCTAAGTAACTTCCTAAAATCCATGCTAAACCTTCCAAGGATGAGTGTAACCTGTTCAACCACTTTTGCCTTTTCATTTGCAAATATCCCTCTTCTGTGATGTAATTAGCAGCATTGGCTCCTTTGTTTTCTATAAAAGGTAACCACCTAAATCGAACCTGTGCCTAGTAAATGAGGGCCATCATGTAATGTGCAGAGAAAAGAAATAAAGGCGGGTCATGGCAAGGGCCAAGGCTTTTGCTCCTTTTGAGAGAAAAGCTGTGCTGTCCCTTTTCCTCCATGGGACTTGGTAGTTCGTGTGAATGTCTCATTTCATCCATAATGACTGAACATCATTATGTCCCTGATGGGACATCCATGATGTGGACACTGCAGGCCGGTATCTGCATCAGGTTTTACATTTGACATTCAAAGACCCTGGTCATTCTCATCCTTACAATGAGAAAAACACTAGATAAATGGAAAATCAACAACTTTTCTTGGACCCATGTGAGAACTAAGCTCACAGGGCAAACTGCTTCCCAAAAAAACTGCAGAAAAGTGCATTCAGAGGAACGCAAATGGGATTTGGTTACCTGGAGAAATGCTGGACCCATAACTGGGTAGGAATACTTAAAACATGTTGATGAACAAAGATACTAGGGAAATTTGAAGCCTTTGGCACATATGGGCTACAAAAACCATTAAACACTATTGTTGGCAGATTAACGTAAATTCTTACATTAATGGTCCATCTACCTCAATACCTATCACCTAATAAAACATGTCTGACTTTCAATAAACAATTACAAGGTATTCCAAAAGGCAAGAACAGATGGGTAATACAAGCAGACATATGGAAATGTTAAGAAAAAAAATCAAAGAAAATACTAGAAATAAAAAACTGTAATAAAAATGAAAAAGTCTTTAACAGACTCAGTACACTCAACACAGATGAGAAAAGAATCAGTGAGTTTGAAGATAGAAACTTTCAAGACTGAAATGTGAAGACAAAAAAAATCAACACCTCTGAGACAATATCAAAGGGGTAAAATTCATGTAATTAGAATAACAGAAGCAGAAAGAGTAAAGAGAGCAGAAGAAATATTCTTCAATGAAAAAAACCAGAGGTGCCAACCACAATAGTTCCCAAAGATCAAAAGTGGAACAATTTGTACCTCAGAGTAAATAAGGTTGGATTAGATTATAACCCAAAGTAAAAAATAAATATAGATGAGTCCATGCAAACATACATACATACATACATAGGCATCCTACAAGACATCTGAGCAGACTCCTCAAAAGTGTCAAGGGCATCATACAAGGAAAGTGAAAACTGACCCAGCCCAAAGGAATCTAAGGGACATGATGATCAAATGTACTGTGGTATAGTGAATGGAATCTTGAAACAGAAAAAGAGATTAGGTAACTCCTAAATAATCCTAATAAAATATAGATCTTGGTTAATAACAATGTATCAGTATTGTTTCATTAATTATGATGAATGTTCAATACTAATGTAAGATGTTAATATTAGGGGAAACTGGATATGGAATACATGGGAACTCTGTTCTATCTTTGAAAAATTTTTATACATGGAAAACTATTCTAAAATAAAAATTTATTTTAAAATATGTACCAATAGGGAAGCCTTAATGTAGTTAGAGACTTAGTACATTCAGCACCACCACCACCACCACCACAAAAATGTAACTTTCACATATACAATAGAACATTTTAACTCATGTATTCATCTGTTTCACAAGTAAATATGTATATTCTGAGCATCTTTAACAAACTGACTCTGTGCAAGATATTGGTAGAGTTCCCTGTCCTTGTGGTACTCAGAGTCTAGTGGTGGAGATAGATAGTAACCAGAGATTTCAGACACATATCTATAATTACAGACTGGTAAATACTATGGAAGAAAGCAAAATGATAACAATATTTGGTTGGGAGAACTCATTTAGCCTCCAGCCTCTGGGAAAGTCTTTGATGGTGTATTAAGCCCAGAGTTGAAGAATGAATATTTAGAGGAATGGTAGTGGTGTTCCTAAAGACTAGAATATAATTGGCAAAGGGATTTTGAGGAGAGGTACAAAACAATTTCAAGGAACTGAAAAATGACTGGTATGTCTACCCGTGGAGAGTAAGGAGAGACTAGTTCAAGATAAGGCTAGTTAAGATAAGAGGTAAATGGGGCCCAAATCATGAAGGGTAGAGGAGGCCGTTTGAAAAATATTTGTAGTTTTTCCCTCAGAGCAATAGGAAGCCACTGTTTGCATCTAGGGTGATGGGTGTTAACATGAACAAATCATCATTTTGAAATGATTACACAGATTGCATTTCGGAGAAGGGGCTGATGGATAGATAGTAAGAGCTGATGTGTGGGGATTAAGGAATGAGGAAATCAGTGAGAAAACTATATTTAGGTGAAAAGCAATGACTATCCAAGCAGTACAACTCACTGAAGGATGAGATGTCACAGAAGACTCCACGTTTCCTGGTGTATGCTGTGGAACAAGATAGTTTTATTCCCAAAGATATAGATCACCAGATGAAAAGTGTAGCATGCAGAAGGGGTGTTAATATCTGAGTTTTGATGTGCTGTGCTTGAAGATGCCTTTGAGACATTCCAGTGAGGATATAAGGTGGGTATTTGGGTCGGAATTTCAGAGCAAGATTTACTCTGGACATAAATTGAGGCACTATCACCTGTAGGAAATAAGTGAAGCTATGGGAGTAGGGAGACAATAAAAAGATAAGAGAATCTGGGGTTATTTTTTCTCAGATGTCATCTTTCTGAAAAGGCAGGACAGATGAAGTGATACTTTCATTGTCTTTGAAAACCACAGCTTGAGATGCCAGCCATCCATTCAAAATTCTAGTCACTCAAAATGTATTGCATGGTTTCCCATCTTTTCACTTTTTTGCTTTAGTTTTTTCTCCCGTGTAGCCCTACTTTTGAAACATTTACCCACTTAAACAAACCTTAATTATTAAAAAGACAATAAATATCTTCATTTGAACTCAAAAATCCCTCTAAGCCTCTAAACTTAGAGAAACTACTCATGTGTAAAATGGGGATGGAATTATCTACTTTAACATAGTTAAGAGAACAAAAATGAACTAAAGCAATAAGTAGAATAATAACACTAAAGGATAAAATGAAAGAATGGTCATAAAGTGCATGGCCTAATTCCTAAAAAGTAACAGTTTATGTTTTCTTTCCTTCCAAACCCCTCATTTTACAGACTAAATATTTCTAATCTAAACAACACAGCTAGTTAGTAGCACAACCAAGATTGGAACTGAGTGATCTGTGGCTGATTAGAGTAAATGCCCTTGTCCTCTGTGTGCTTACATAGGGTGATGGAGGGTCCTGAAGTTGTGAGAATGCACGTGCTTCTACCAGAGATTATCTCTCTCTAAGAAAACTTGGAAGGGGCTCTGCTTGACTTTCATCTTGAAATGTAAGCTGTTCAGTAGACACCTGCATTAATTATACAGTATTTACCCTAAATGTTCCTTTGCTCTAAAGACTCGCAGGTCTCACATACTCAAGGAACAGAAATGTATATGATACATAAAAGATCAGGAAAGAATAGCATAGCAAATACAACAAAAGAGACAGAGCGGAATCATAAAAAAAGACAGAAAAAGAGAAAGAGAGAGAATAGATACTCTCTGAGTGTGTGGGGAATGGGTGATGTATTACTCAGCATTTTCCAGAAAACCAGAGCCAACAGAATGGGTGTGTGTGTGTGTTTGCACACAAAAGGGAAGAATGGACAGACACACACACACAGAAACAGAATAGTGTTTGACCACATGGCTGGGTACCACGGCCTAGACAAGTTGACATTGTATTAACCAACACAGGTATTGTCCAGTAAAGCATCCCATCTTAGATGACACTTGAAACTTAGTCTTGAAAACTGAATAGCAGAAGTCTGGGTAACATAATGAAAGGGAAAAGGCATTTTAGGAAGAGGAAGGCACAAGCATGAAGAGGTCTGCTTTTGGGGCCTTGCAAGTAGTTCTGAAGGGCTACAAGGAAGGATATACGTGGTGCATGTGGCAAAACAAAGGTAACACAGGGCCTTTCTACACATTATGAAAAGTAAAAACTCTGATTATTAGTCTGACATCTATGAAGAGCCAACAGATGAAATAACCATGTTTAATTAATGTGTAATTAAGTGAACCAACAGCTGAATTTGGGGGCACAAAGAGTAACCAGGCAATAGATCATGACTTCACTGAAACTACTGGAAAAATTTAGTCTCCCTCTGGGTTGGAAATAACAATGTCCCAGTAGGTCTTTTAGTTCATGCTTCTGGCTAATGATAGAACTCATTTAAGAAGTATTTGGAAGTTTTTAATGAAAAACAATACTTTTAAAAGAAACAGACATGTTCAGGGCATAGATTGTCAAGGCTGAGTAGCTGCAAATGAAAAGCCTATTATACAGCTAAGAATTCAACTGCTCGCAACCTCAACTGAGTATAATTTCAAATATATAATCTAAAACTTTTTAGCTTAGTTATGGAAAGGGTAAACTAGTCCTTGGGAAATGGGTAATGGAGTGAAAACCGGATTAAAATCATTTAAGCTAATGATGAAACCTGAGGGAAGTTAGTGTAACAACTAAAATATCAGTGATAATGAACCAAAAAGAACCAAAGAATTAGAAGTCTAAGAATGACAAGGCCATTTCAGAGGGTTTTTTTCCTTTTCCCATAAACACTTATGGGTGTCGTTAAGTGGCAAGACACCCTGCTATGAACTGTTTTGAGAGTGGATTAAAAGCAAGCCATAGTGCTCCCCAAGTGATTATAATGTGCACCCTTGATTGGGAGCCACTGTGTTAGGGGGAAATTGCACTCAAATCAAATGAGCCAGGCTGCACTCACAAGGCCATAGCTATTCAGAATGAATCTGTGAAAAGGTATCCTAAAGGGCCATCCCTCCCAGATGAAGTTGAGTGTAAGTAGGGAACAGACTATTCATTTAGCTCTCAATAGGTATTACTGACTGACATTCAAGGTCTCAGTGGTCTTACCTGTGATGTTGTGATAATAAAGCTTACTTTCCCCCTTCACTAAAGTGTCCCTTTATTTATTCCTTATACATTCTGTCTTACATTCACTACATATCATGCTCCCAGAATGGATAAGAATAGATCCCTGTCCTTATGGATCTCACTTTATGATGTGGTGAAGAGACACATAAATTTCAAAATGATGTAATGATGCTCTTGGACGCAGGTGTGTAAATCCTGTGGGATTATAGCAGAATCAGAGTCCAGGAAATCTTCACAGCTGGGATGTGTTTAAACTGGTAAGTAGATAGATTATGGGGAAGGCATTACATTTGAAACACAAACACAGACCCACGGGGAGCCTGGGCACTGATGCAATTGAAACATGAAAGTAGTTTGGTGGGCCAGACAGAATATAGGGTAGTGCAGGATCAAGAGGAAATGAGGCTGGAAAGGTGAGAAAGGACAGATTGTGAAAGACCTTCTGTATACCAACTGGGGGAGGTAGTTTGGACTCGATCCTGAGAGCTAATCTACCACCTAAGTACTTTAGATAGAGAGTGACCATAATTTGATTTGGATTTCAGGAATATAATTATAGTAGATATGTGTATTATATTATATATTATATTAAATAATAAATAAGATGTTTTCCATCTATGAAAGATCTACATTTAATAATAATAGATCAAAATGTGTTACTTCTGTCTATTGGAGATCACAATGTATCAGTGAACCAATGGTAAATAAGGTAACTCCGATATAAGCGGACAACTAGTATTTTCTTAAGAAGGCTATGCTGCCCCCCCTTCCTTCTAAAATTTCTCTTTATTTAACTCAGACTTTTTCATTAGTTTCTATTTTTCATTAGAATAGTGCTTCTGAGTCTCATAAAATAATTTTTTAAAAGCTAGTCAATTCAGTAGCAATTCCATTTAGCAGGTAGTCATGTCTCCCGTACTCTGCTGGGGATTTGGGCAGTCAGCTCCAAGGGTGCTGCAGGGGGTGCCAGTGGCAGTAGTGAGAGCTAGCATGGCAACCACATGTCAGGTCCTGTTCTAAGTACTTCTCATACAGGAACTCATTTCATCAAAGCGATCCTGTGACATACATTTTATCCTTGTTATCCTTATCTTACAGATGGGAAAACTAAAGAAAAAGAGGATAAGAAATGTTCCCAAGGTTGCACAGCTAAGAAGTAGCAAGTCGCAGAATTAGCATCCAAAACCAGGCAGTTTAATTGCAATATATGCTCTTAGCATCAGTGAAATGTCACCTCACAACAGTAGTCACATTAAAACACATGAAAAGAAAAACAAGAAAACAAATAAAGAGTGGGAATTAGAATAAACTTCCTCCATTCATTTAGTTAATAAACGGAGCAGCAGAAATCCATGCAGGTGTGTTGCACTTGACACTTGCCGTGACACCAGTGTTTCCAATTGTGTGTTTTGTAGACACACTCTCTCACACACACACACACGAGTGAATGTGTGTGATTTGCATATTTTCTCATTTAATCAGGAAAAGGAAAGGAACACTGAAAAAGAGCTTCCAGTGGAAAAACCTATGGCATTTTGTATTAGAAATGAAAGCTTAATCTGTTCACTGCTAGCTACATCTGTAAAACCTACAACAGTGCCCGCACACAGCTGGTACTCAGATAAATAACGCACCCAGAGGCTTTCTACAGTCTGTTCCCTGGGAATGAGGAGAATATATTATGTATTTCTTTAAAACATACTCAGAAAATACTTCTGGAGTATCTATATGTGTAGGCAAGGATGGACAGAGTATATGGTACAGTGGGAAATAAAATGTTTCAAAAGGAAGAGTTCTTCCCTTAATCAACTTTAGGGAGAAAAGTCACTTATTCCATTTACATATTTGGAATATGTACACAAATACTGGTCCAAGGTCCTGTATCTTTTGCTTTAGCCAAGGTCCAAGAACTATATCTGATATGGAAAGATGTCTTTAGGTACTACAAAGTAAAAGTTATTATCATTCATGGTAATAATAGTAGTATAAGTTCAAGGTGGGCATAATTAGTAAAGACACCATTTCACTGACTGATTGTTCCTGTGGTGAGCACATTCTATGAATTATGCTTTAGGTACCATATCCCTAGACCCTAAGCATCAACTTTGATTGTTAACAGCCTTACTGCTTCCTCCCAGTTGGGATAGATTTCCCCCACTTCTGAGGACTACAGTAGAGAGTTCAGCATATGTCTTATGCCTATATAGATGGAGAACGCCTATATTCAGAATGATAATGCTCCTGCAAACAAAAGGATATAAGCACTATTATGGGATATGGCCCTTCAGACACACACTCTATTACTTTCAGCCTCACAAGGAATGGGTATAATTTGATGGGAATTCAGAGATCACAACCTAGGGATCCTTGAATTCACAACATCACAAAAGCTATAATTCCATTAATTAATTTTCTCCAAATCTCAACTGGAATTAGAATATCTTTTATTTCCATTGTAGGCTCTATGAATCTCTATTAATAAAAATCACTAAGAATCTCATTCTGTATCTTGAATCACTAATAATTTGCCAACTCATCAATACCCATACCTGACCTGAATATCTTCTAGGTCTCATTTCTTCTCCAGAACATATAATGAGAAAAATGAATGGGTTAGTTTGGTGCATATGAATAAAAAAGGGAGTTTATATAACTTTTCTCAGTCCATTTAGTTAATAAATGGAAAAATGTGGGCAGACAGGAATAACAGAGCAAAAAATATATGGGAATCAGCCTAAGGCATTTGAATTTATTCCATATATAATGAGAGTCACAGTTGCCATTTGAGAAGGTGATAAGGTTAAAAAATAGTTGTGCATGGAAAGATTTATATGAAAGTGTTGTTCATGATGGCTTTTGTATCAGAGAGATTGGAGGCAAGGGACCAACACATCGGGGTAGCTAAGTACCTTGGGCCTGTACTAAAAATATAAGAAAAATCAAAGGTAACATCTGTAAACAAAATAAGAAAGCAAAGAAGGTCACAAATGTTTGAACACCAGGAATGCCATTTGGCAGAAGGAAAATTCAGTGTGAGCTCAAATGCTTCTTTTTAGTGAACACCAAACATCCACGATGCCTAGGAATATGTGTATTTATGATGTATAATTAAACACATAGAGCACAAACACACAAATAATTTATGGGGTAATAATATTACTATCATTGGAAATTTAGATGAGAAAAATATATAAAATGTTCAAGCCTAGCCCAAAACAAAGAAGATAATGTAAAGCAGCTTTCAGAAAAGCAAACCCAGCCGGAGGTGACAACCTGACATCTTACAACAGATGACTCTGACTACTGTAAGAAAGAAGCCCAAGAAAAGACAGTTCTATGCCTGAAAAAGAGATTACTTTTATGTGTTTTTCTTTAAAATAGTAGTTATATACCCACATAGATAGGTATATAACTACCTATAAGAGGTAGATACCTCTTATTTTTCTCTGTAGCCAGAATCTTCACCTACTAATATTTTCAAGTCTCTTTACTTTTCTATTCCTCTAATCTTCTCTTCCAGTTGGGAAAAACTGAAAAATGTGTTTCTTACAAAGGCCAGTGATCTGAGTGACGACTAGCCTGTAGTCAAAAGTATAAATTGCCACTTCATGCAAAGGAGGAGAACTTGATTATTCTGTTTGTACTGTTATCTCCACTATGGGAATGGAGCCAACCAAAGGGAAAGAATCCCTGCCTTCTGTGCTAAGAAGTAATGTGTAGAAAGGTGAGAAATTAGTGAAGCCTATAAAACAATGAATAACAGAGTACAGAAGATCAAAGGAGCAAACTCAGACTATCTTAAGAAGAGTTGGGAATATAAACTAAAGAGCCTCTGACAGTGAGAACTTTGGAATCTATAAATGTCCCAAGTTGTTATCACTTGTTTCCCACTTTCCCCAAGGGAAAGTGAAGAATCTTACTTATTAGTAAGATTCATGAAATGAGAAGCATATCAAGGGAAAGAGAAACTATGGAGGTACTTTCCACTCCACTGTCAAGTAGCAGAGAAAGAGGAATTCTGAGTGATAGAATGAACATGGCAACCACTCTTGCAAATTTTTCTTTGAGTCCAGCAACTAATACTATGGTATTTGGCCATCCTTTGCATAAAAATGATGCCTTATATTCTCCATCTGAAATCAGGGTCAGTGTTTGTTAATCCCCAAACTCAAAGTCCTCACACAGAATTCAGCCAATATTTCTGAATAGCTACTATGACTCTTGCACATAAAGACCTCTGACATGTTGTTCTTGCACTCAAATGCACCCACAGTCTGGAATGGAAGACAGGTACATGAATATGCAATTTTAATAGGTGCTATGATAGAGATAAGTAAAATACAGTAAGAAGAAGGATGTGATCAGCTCTGATTGACAGGAAGGAAAAATAAGTAATGTTTGATCTGGAGATTGAAGGGTTGCTAGAAGCTCAGCTGGTGGATAAAGAGGAAGGGACAAGTTGGTAAAGAATTTCAAAGAAGAGATAACAGTTGGCATAATGGTCTTTTGGAGTGGGGCACATTCCCAATGATTCCAACTGAGAAATCTGAGCTCTCCCTAGCTGGGGGATAGGTGAGTGTACTTTGCCTTGAATTTTCAGTGCCTTTAGTTATGGTATCTACTTTTCATTTTCTCCTCAAAGAATGTTCACTGCACTTCATTTAGAGACCCATATCCAAATAGGAAGGAACTTCATAATTAATCATGTCATACCAAAATATTTGGGGTCTGTCAGTTTGTGAGAGCACGAGAGAAACTTTGAAAAATATTTAACTTGCCATTCTCCATAGAAAGAATTCTCAAGGGAGGAATATCTGAGGAAATTTATATCTGGGGGAAAATAGATGCTATACAATAAAGAAAGTTATTATTTAGAACATGTCATAGTTATGAAGCTATTATCATACAGATCCAAATGCACCCTTCCATTATCAATAATAAGGTGGACAAGTTGATTCATTCTGTTGACTTGGTTCAGCTTCTTTCTCAAGTTGCAACAGTTTTTTCTCGATAAACCCATGTGAAAATTAGTCATAGTGACAGAGATGGAGGCTAGGCATGGGTTCAGCAGTTTAGCTTTCCTTCTCATAAAGGCTGACCTAGCTACCACTATCTGGAATGCCAAATATGCTAATACCAGAGACCAACTATGAGGTTCTGATAAAACACCATTCATTTGGAGCAGGGAAGAATTCACTCACCTGGTATATTGATTGTATTGGAGTCCTATCATCAGAAAGGATACAGCAATTGCATTCCCCAGAATAGATGAGTATCTGTGTATAGATTTCCTACCTCTGTGGATAATGCTTCTGGCAGCACCACCATGGGCCCATGGAATGTTTCTTTATTATCACATTATTCTGGTCAACTTTGCTTCTGACTGCAGGACTCATTCCACACCAAAAACATTGCAACACTATTGCCTATGGAATTCACTAGCTTTACCATGTAATCCATTACCTAAAAGCAGTAATGTTCAACTGGTGTGTCACAGAAATTTTTAAAACACGTAATACCTGACTGTTTAGTCAGGGGCACTGACCTCTTTTCCCTTAGATTGTCAAATAAAAATATGACAACAGCCAACACAATAGCTGTCCAGTGTGAATGCTCTTTCTTGAACCATAAATAAATATGGCCTTTAGTAGAGGTGCATCTAAGTGGTCACATCACATAATAAGGTTCTGTCTGATGGTTTAATTCCTGGTACCAAAAATTCTTCCATATAAGTATAGGCACCTGATTTTTTACAAAGGCACTTTGGAGCAAAAACTGTAAGTGATTACTATTGCTACTACTACTAATACTACTATTGCTATTAGTTATTATTATTATTGTTGTTGTTATTGTAAATCAGTCAAAATTATACCTATTTTTGTCAGATTACAAAAGATATATTTTTTGTGTGCTATGGAATTGTAATAATTAGTTCATGAGCCATGAGATGAAAAAGGTTGAAAATCTCTGCCTAAAAGCAACTGACCTAATAAAAGAGTGGACTGACCATTCAAGATTCAGCTCGGGTACCAGCTGGGAGAAAACATCCTAAACAGCTGAGGTCCTGTCTTACATAGTCAATATGTGCTTTGTATTACCGACCTGTATTTCTCCCATGTACATTCTCTACAGGTTTTAGAATAAAAGGGGAAATGGGTGTGGTTTCTTTCACAATTACATCTTATAAGCCACTTACGTAATTTTTCTGTCACTAAAATTTTAAATTGTCTGCTTTTTAGGTTTTTTTTTTCAAGTAGGACGGCATCTGGAAGGGCACATAGCAATATTGCATTGAATTGGAAGTTTAACTGAAGGACATTCAGTTGCTTAATACCTCTGAGTGCATGTGTAAGAAAGGATACTAAATTGGTGGGTGTGATCAATCCTGATTTTCAAGGTATATTTGGGGTGTTGTTGCAGAGTGCTGTAGGGAAGTCTATGTATAAGATTTAGGGCATTCCCTGGGGGAGTTCTAGCATTTCTATGTTAAACAGTATAATTTAATGAAAGATTATGTATAGTAAACAAAGTAACTCAAAAGTACTTGGAATGAAGATCCTCCAGGAATAAAACTTGCTGTCATTCACTAGCTAAAGATCCCTGGCTAGCAGAGATATGGCTGAGGGCAAACATAACACGTTAGAGCTAGTTGGGAAATTGTAAATAACAATTATGGCATTATAATCTGTTATGGAAATGAGGTCGGCAGCAGCCATGCCTATTTTCTTCCCTGTCTATTCTAAGCATAATTTTACATACTACCTAATTTGTGTCTGTGTATATATATACACATACATGGATATGTTAACTTCTTTTTTAAGGTCTCCTTTCTTCTTGTTATTTCATAAAATTATCAATAGTGTTTAATTTTATAATTTAGTTATTAGTACAGAATATCCAATACAGGCTGTGACAGAAGTTGAGAATATGTAGCAACATCTTTTGGGGAGGGATGCTATGACTATTCATCAGAAATGAACATAATGGTTTGTGGAACTTTAGTTATCTCTTTTTGGTGATAGAATGTGAGAACCTTTGTTTGTAAAGGGAAAAGAAGCATGTGTGGCATTGGTTTAATATGAAACTTAACCATGTGTAGGAGAGTGTGTGTGTATTGATTCTAAATGGCCAAAGGGTGGACTCAGCTGGTAATTAGCTAGTGTTTCTCAGTCCAAAAATATCATACTGTACTTTACTTTGTGACACCGGGGCTGAGACTCTGTAAGTGTATATGTCCTTTGCTAGCGGGATCCCTCACACACATTGACAATAGACTGGAAGAACAAGGGACCTGTTTCCTCTTGTTTATTCTGGCACATGCTTTTTGCCCTAAGAAAAGTAGTCAAGTCCAGCCTCCAGCTCTTTTTTATTAGCACTCACAGAATCAGCCTTATAATTCCATTTAAAAAGTTTTAACATGAGTTGGCCTATCATCGCCCTCTCAGGGGTCTGAGATCTAGTTCTGTAAAAAACTGCTGAATTCCTGAGATACCAATACCAGCTGACTAGAAGCCCTACTCAGAGATTTGAATTTCTGCTCCATGAATCGCCTCTTTTAATGTAAAGTAGTGCTGTGAGATGCCAACAGTAACATAAGAAGTCTGAGTTCAATTCTGTCAAGGCCTCCAAAACCATGAGAACCCCGTATCCTTATCTTTCTCCAGCCCCAGGGGTGGTACTGCATCTTCTGGTTCCTATCCCTGCTTTCTTTCAGTATCCTTTTTCACTTTTTAATTCTCTCATCTATTTAATCTATTGTTTGTATTAAAATCTGTTGAAAGGACTGGCATTCTTTCTATTTTCTCTCATCTAATCCTGACCGATAGAGAACACACACACACACACACACACACACACACACACACACGGATCTTTATTAGTTTTGGTGATAAACTATAAAAAATAAAGTTCTTTTTGGATAATTGGTCATGGGTTAATTTTTTTACCAAGTTAATAAAAATTTTACATATAAAGTTAAAAACCTAGCCAGTAATTATAGAATATACTTTGAAGATATAAGATATAAGACATTATCAAAAATACTCAATGTGTATTTAGGTTTCACACATTTTGCACATGAAAGCATATATTCACACACTCAGATTGTTCCAAACATACCTATAAGTTTTCTAATAATAGAAGCATATATCTATTTCTAAATTAAAATGGAAAGTTACATATGTCCTACAAAATAGCCAAATTTATATTTGAAAAAATATAAATATTTAATGTGAAGGGTATGTATAAATAAGTTGTGGTACAGAAAATTCCCAATTATACTAAGAAATTTGGAGGTGAAATTTAAATAAAGTGAATATTTACAAATGGGTAATAAATATCAAAGGCATATTTGCAAATGAATTAATTGGAATAAACTGAAAGAAAAATAAAGTTTAAAAATAGATAAACTGCACACCTGAAGTTCACTAGCAAAATGTTGCATATTCAAGATCCACATGTGCAGATCTGGATCATTGGCTTTCTTACTCATATCTCACCCTGATGGTATAACAACCTATGAATGTTATTTTGAACCACATGTGGCAGTTGCAGATGCCAAAGATCAGAATACAAGTAAAATGTCACTATTCAATAGTGTTTCCACTTTTCTTCTTTGTTCTGCCTCCACACGGACCCACAAGCCTGCCTGAGAAGGGAAGCTCAGCTCTTCCACGTGAATGTCATAGGAGTAATACTGTGCCAGAAGAATTATTCTGGGTGGAAAATGGGACCACAGCAGTGCCTGAGCCTTGTTTATTTCTTGATTTCAGAACTCTAATACTTACTCCTGAAGTTTGATTCTTAAGTTAACATCCCTCCTAGTGAGCAGTTCCTCTAATAGATGCTCTGTATCAATCCTAACATGCTTTCATGTCTTAACTATAATTTGCTGCTCTCTCAAGATTCATTCCTCACTCCCTATTCTTTGCCCCAAGGTTTTTGTCTGATTACTTCCATCTTGACACTTATCAGAGACACTAGTATGCCGTCACTTTGTGACTGAGAGAAGAAAATTAATACTTATCAGTAATCAGTTCTGCTTCTGCATAAGAAGTAAAAATATTGCAAGAGAACATCATTCCCAATTTCACATTAAGAAAAATTTGCAACTTAAAAATCATATTTTTGCCTCATCAGAGAGCTAGAGGCACAGGGAAACCAGGCAAGCTGGTTCTAACGGGTAGTAAGCCATGTTGAGGAGAGCCAGGATATGTGAACTGTTTCAACTTTGGCAGAATATGAGAGGAAAGAGTAAAAGCCATAAACTTGGATGAGGAAAACAAATTTTAACAAATTAATTAAGCTACATGTGGGCTATGAAACCATTTAGAATTTCTGGGAATCCAAGACACAGAGAGAATTCTCAACCACTTACCAGCTATTTTCCATCAGCCTTTATTGGGTGCCCATGGGAAAGAATGGGAGGCAGAAGAGAAAACATGTTGAGCCTGCCCAGGTCTGAAGGTGAAGAACATGTACATTTGTGCTCTGGGCTGCACGAGCACAGGCTTCTAATGGGCTGATTGGCTGCTAGTGATGGAGAGGCAGAAAAATTGCTCAGATCACAGGTGGGTTTTCTTTCTTTCTTTCTTTCTTTCTTTCTTTCTTTCTTTCTTTCTTTCTTTCTTT
>CM052543.1:53255732-53286717 GCA_028533065.1 Trachops cirrhosus | reverse complement strand
CAGAACCACAGAAATGGAGATCACATGGAGGGTTAGCAACAGGGGAGTGGGAGGAGGAGAGAGGGGGGAAAGGTATGAAGAATGAGTAGCATGGATGGTAGGTAGAAAATAGACAGGGGGAGGGCAAGAATAGTATGGGAAATGTAGAATCTAAAGAACTTATGACACATGGACATGAACTAAAGGAGGGGATTGTGGGTGGGAGAGGGTGTTCAGGGTGGAGGGGAATGAAGGGGGGATAATAGGACAACTGTAATAGCATAATCAATAAAATATATGTAAAAAATATCCTTAAAAAAATTAAGAGTCCTAATTCCTTCTTTGGTCCCATATCCCCACTTCTGCTTCCCATTTCTCTGCTCTTTTTCTGGTCAAAACATTTCAAAATAGTTGTTCAGAACCTATTTACTATAGCTCCTGATGCTTCCAATCTACTAAAACTGCTGCTCTCAGGGTCATAGCTACCCCAATGTTTTCAGACCCAATAGGCAGAGATCCAAGATGGTAGAGGAGTAAATGGAAGTTGCACAAACCTCGCTCCAGGACCAAACTGGAATATCAACTAAATTGTAGAGAAATCATCCTGAATAACCAACTGAACACTAGCTGGAGAGAAGCCTTACAACCAAGAACAGACGGAAGACACCACTTCACCACAACAAGACTGGTAGGGAGTGTGGAGGAGATGCAAGAGGCTGGTTGGTTCCCATGGGTAGTGGCTAAAGTTTTGGAGGGGTATTTCAGCAGGCAAGGGGGTTACCCCTGAGAAGTGTGGAGTCTAAACCCCAAGCTTGGCTCCCCAGCCTTCAGCCAAAGCCAGGAATGGAACCCAGATAACATCAACTGTGAAAAGCAGTGGGGTTTCTGTCCACCACAGAGAGATGGCTGGAGATACAGTGAGACTTTCATAGAGCTAACACACAAACTTCTGTTTGCAGCTACTTACCCTGGGCTTTGACAGAAGGAGGGCAGGGTGGACTAGAGATGTGTGAGGCTAGTCTGGGGTTGGTGGCTCTGGGAAGAGCACTGAAGGAACAGCCACCTGGATCCCTGGGCTGAGTAATTCCCCACACTGCAGAGGCCAGCTTTGTTAGGAAAAGCACTCCCCTCCAAGTGTCATCAGCCTGAGAAGAAGCAATAACCCTATCCACAGAAATTACTCTGCCTCACTCTGTGAAGCTTAAGCCAGGCTGCTGAGTACAGCTTGCAGTTATATCAGTGATTAAGTTTCATAATGAAGGCCAACCACTGGTAGCTCTGAGACTTTAGCTGACCCTCCCCTGGGCCCAGTGGTAAAAGCCGGCCTTGATGCACAGCCTGGTTCTTTCTGCACACACCCAGGCACAGCAGAGGGAGCCAAATCTGTGGATTACTGATAGCTCCAAACAGGTTGCCCAGGGCCAGTCATAGGCAGCATCTGACATAGGCCCACACCAGAGTCTGTGGAGCTACCTAATACAGAGAAACAAGCAAAAAGAGGCAGTCAAAATGGGAAGACAAAAAAATAGCCCCCAAATGAAAGAACAATTGAATCCTCCAGAAAAAGAACTAAAGGAAGAGAACCACGCAATTGATCAGATATAGAGTTTAGAGTAATGATTGTAAAGATACAAAACAGCTTAAAAAAGACATAGAAACAATAAAAAAGACCAGACAGAAATAATGAATGTGATATCTGAAATAAATAATACACTGGAAAGAATAAACAGTAGATTGGATGAAACAGAAAATCAAATCAGCGATTTGGAAGACAGGGTAGAAAAAAATGCCCAGGCAGGGCAGCAAAAAGAAAAAAAAAAAAAAGAATAAAAAAAAATAAGGATAGCTTAAGAAACCTTTGGGACAACATGAAGCATACCAACACCCACATCATGAGAATACCAGAAGAAAGAAAGTGGGCAAGGGATCGAAAACCTATTTGAAGAAATGATGATGGAAAACTTCCCTAGTCTGGTGAAAGAAAAAGACACCCAAGTTAAGGAAACAGAGAATTCCAAACAAGATGAACCCAAAGGGGCCTACACCAAAGCACCATCATAATTAAAATGACAAGACTTAAAGAGAAGGCAAGAATCCTAAAAGTTACAAGAGAAAAGCAGGTAGTTACCTACAAGGGAGCTCCAATTAGACTGTCACCTGATTTCTAAATAGAAACATTTCAGGCCAGAAAGGATTGGCATGAAATATTCAAGGTGATGAAAAGCAAGGACATACAACTAAGGCTTCTTACACAGGAAGGCTATCATTTAAAATTTCGGGAGAAATAAAAAGCTTCCCAGAGGAGAAAAACCTAAAGGAACTTGTTAATACCATGCCAGAACTGCAACAAATGTTAAAGGGCTTGCTTTAAGAAGAAGAAAAAGAAAAAGAAAAAACAGAGGAAAATAGTTTAAAAAATAAAATGGCAATAAATATGTACCTGTCAATAATCACCTTAAATATAAATGGCTTAAATACTCCAACCAAAAGACATAGGATCACCGAATGAATAAGAAAACAAGACTCATATATATGCTGCCTCCAAGAGACCCACCTCAGATTGAAAGATACACACAGACTGTAAGTAAAGGGATGGAAAAATATATTTCATGCAAATGGAAAGGAAAAAAAGCTAGGCTAGTAATACTTACAGCCAAGAAAATAAACTTTAAAACCAAGGCTGTAGTATGAGATACAGAAGGACACTATATAATATTAAAGATAACAATCCAACAAGAGGATATAACCCTAGTAAACATTTATGCACCCAACACAGGAGCACCTAAATATGTAAAGCAAATCTTGAGAGACATAAAAGAAGGGATTGACAGAAATACAGTCATAATTGGGGATTTTAACACCTCTATGACTTCAAAGGACAGATCTTCCAGACAGAAAATCAACAAGACAGTGGCCTTAAATGACATACTAGATCAAATAGATTTAATTGATATCTTCAGGGCATTTCACCCCCAAGCAGCAGAATCTATATACTTTTCAAGTACACATAGAACATTTTCCAGGATAGACCACATGTTAGGACACAAAACCAGACTCAATAAATTTAAGAAGATTGGAATCATATCAAACACTTTCTCTGACCACAATGCTGTAAAACTAGAAATCAACCATAAGAAACACACTGAAAAATACACGACATGGAAGCTAAATAACATGTTATTAAACAAGGAATAGCCAACAAAGAGATCAAGGAAGAAATCAAAAGATACCTTGAAAGAAATGAAAATGAGAACACAACAGTGAAAATCTGTGGGACACTGGGAAATCAATCCTAAGAGGGAAATTAATAGTGTTGCAGGCCTATCTCAAGAAACAAGAAAAGGCTCAAATAAAGACTCTAACTTTATACTTAAAAGAACTTGAGAAAAGAACAACGAAGAAAGCCCTGAGTAGAAGGAAGTAAATAATAAAGGTCAGAGCAGAAATACATGAAATAGAGTCTAAGAAAATGATACAAAAAAATCAATGAATTCAAGAGTTCATTCTTTAGAAAGATAGACAACATTGACAGACCCAATAGGCATTTCCTCTCTCCACTGCATTAATTCCTTAAGAGCACTTGATATGCTTGTCTACTTCCTCATTCCAGAAATCATTTGCCTATATGGCTTTTATGACTTAATATTCACGTTTTCCCCTTCCCCCTTTGGCCAATGGTTCTTAGTTTGCTTCTCTGACTCATCTGTGTCCTCTCATCCTCTTACTGCTGCATGTACCAGACTGTTTGTCACTTTTCTTCTCTATTTATACTCAGTCCCTGGGTGATCTCATCTACTCCCATGATGTTATTTAATGTCTGTAGGCTAACAAATCAAATATATGTCTCTGACCCCTTTCTTTCTTTTGAGTTCCATACTTCAACCCAACCAACTATTTGGCAGCCTCTCTTGGATATCTAATCACCATATCCAAAAAGGACCCTAATATATTTTTTAAAAACCCATCTTGATTCAGTTTTCTTTAATAAATGTATTACTAGCCTATTCTTTTCTATTTCAGTAAACAACCCCGTTTTCTTTTCTAATGCTCCTGAACCTAGGAGTCATCCTTGAGTCCACCTTCCTTTTCTTTTTAGCATTAGCTATATTTATATCACCACATTGTCTGTTGATATGTCCAGTTGGTTTTACTGCTAAAATGCACATGGACTCAGTTTTATTCCCTACAGCTCCATTGTCACCCATCTCATTGTAACCACTATCATCTCTCGCCTGGACCATTGCAATAGCAATCTATGTCCCTACGGAAGTTCTCACCCCAACAATTCATTTATACAGCAGTCAGGATAACTTTTAAAAATGTCAGTCTACTTAAAGTTATTTTAGTACCTTGATAAAATGATTTAAAGTCTTTCCACTGTACTTAGGTCTCTGCTGATTCCTGCTGATCATTTTATACCAGCTTCCTTTTGTTCACCATCTTTAGCTTTGCTGATCTCCTCGAGAAAAGCTAAGCTCTTTCCTGCCATGGGCCTTTTGAATTTGTTCTTGCTTTCTGAAACACTTTTCCAAAAAGAATTTTCTATGGTTTACTGCTTCTTGTGAATCCAGTGTCAAGTCATAGCTCACTGCATTCGCAATGCCAGCTGTGACTAGCCTATCTGAATTGGAAATATTCCAAGTAATTTTTATAAAATACATATATATCACACAATAGTACTTAATTGAATTTTGTGCTCATTTCTTTATTTTTCTACTTGTGTTTTCACTTACTAGAATATAAGAATATTAATGGCAAAGACCTTGGCTGTCTTATAATCAATTGTGTGCTAAGAACTTTTGTGTGTGTTTATAAAAATATATTCATTACCAAACCTACAATTTTAATAGATACTAATATGAACAGAATTTTATGGCCAAGAAAAGGAAGCATTAGGCTCTCTAAATAATTATGGTGAGAACCTTCCTATAGTCATGCTGCTTCTGCCTTCCTTGGTTAAATATCCCCCTGTCATGTTAAAAATTACATTCTGTCTCTGGGACCTCCCACTTTGCACCACAAGGCCTCAAAACATTCTTCCCTCTACTTTGCAAAACATTGTGTCCTTGGGCAGCTCACCCTCTCTGAGTCCTGATGTCCTTATTTGTAAAAAAAAAAAAAAAAAAAAAAAGCGGGGGGTGGGGAGCAGGGAGTTGATTTATCTTACTATTCTTTTTCAGATTTTAAAGTTCAACAAATATTGATGACAACTCATGTTTCCTTATCCTTTTTTATTAAGATTTTCAAGTTACCAGTATTAATTTAAACAACTTAATTTCCCTAATACTAAAATACATTAATCATGCAAAGAGCTTAGAGATTTTCCACACTGTACAGGGTACATTCTTTAGGTTAGCACGTGGTTTCTTTATCAACTAATAGAGTACAGTTCAATTCCCTTAGGTTAATATTTTGCTCCACAATAAAATAAGGCTGCCTGACTTAGAATGATCAGTTATACAACACTTTAGTAAGCATTTAATGAATGTCTCCTATGTTTCAGGATCTGTGTCAGGTGCTTGGGTCTTTGTTAAATTCAAGAGATGATCAATATATAAACCCTGTCTTCATGGAACTCAAGATTTAGTGGAAGAAATAGGCAAACCCACAGATAAGTCCAAACAAAGCAGATCAGTATAAGAGCTCAATTCAACAATAGCAGCAAGAAAAAAAATAGTTGTGGGGACATGGATAAGGATGACTATAGTGATACAACTACTACGTGTTCTAG
Organism: Trachops cirrhosus; assembly: GCA_028533065.1. NCBI lineage: Eukaryota > Metazoa > Chordata > Mammalia > Chiroptera > Phyllostomidae > Trachops > Trachops cirrhosus. The sequence continues at coordinate 53,281,007 of CM052543.1, read as the reverse complement.
GGAATTAATTCTCCTGCTTTCGAAAACAAACAGGGAGTATTTTTAATGTTGGTCACAATCCAACAGTATGAAATGAAACCAAGAAACAGACAGATCCTCCTCTGCCATCTGTCTGATTCCTAGAGTAGGCTTGAAGACATTTCTCTGGTTTCTGAGCTCAACTCCTTCCAAAACCCTGGGATATCTGCCTCTCTGAGCAAGCTTCAGCCTTGCAATCACCAGCAGGCAAGCAATCTGCTGTTCATCCTTGAAGCTCCAGGGACATGCCTTCTGCCTGGATTATTTCTGGTCTGCCAACTCGGCAGGTACTTGGCTTGTGGGCACATGGGGCAGGGCAGCCTTCTTATCCAGATGGCCCAGGGGATGCTTGGAGAGCAGAATGGAGGGAGAGCCTCAGTGGTGTATACAGCCAAGAAGTCACTCCAAAACATGTAATTAATCTGTAGCTGAAGAGTGAGGCAAGCTTGCCAGCCCAGAAATGTTTTGCTTCAGGTTTATACCTTATCAGGATTCCCATGCACTAGAGAGACAAGCTACAGAAGAACCAGTGAAGTGTTGTCAACACTGTAGAGCACTGAGAGAACAGTGAGTAAAGAACAAAACATTGTGTGTTTTTTAAAACGTCTCTTAATATTCTACTACCTTTACAAGAACTAGTTTATATATACTAACATTTCTTCTGTGAAGTCTCTCTCTAAAACCTTTATGGAGCAGAATATAGAAAAGTTTAAGAACATGGATTCATATCCCCACATGTTTCTTAACCTTTCTGTGCTTCAGTCCATTCATCCATAAGATGGGGATGATAATGACAGTTAACTGGTAAGACGGCTGTAAGTGTTAAAGGAGTCCACCCATTTGATGCACTTAGCATTTGGTACACAGCAAGCACCAAATGTCAGCTGTGCTTTCAATCTTTTAGTAGTTTTAACTATTGCCTATTTCTAAAAATTTGTTTTGTTTTTTTGTTTTTGTTTTTGTTTTTGACCTAACACTTCTGTGCCTTTCTTGTTTGGTTTTCTATGAATTAAATGTTTTTATTACCAAACTTCACAGGTCAAAATCCTACCCCTTATTCACAAGGCCACCATCATAAGAGTGCTCCAAACAATGGGATGTAACAACAGAATATCCATTGCATATCCACTCAGTGTAAGGCATGGTGGTAGGTGCTGCAGACACAGTGCTTGAACTAGACCGTTCTTGTGGTCTTTACTTCCTTGCGCTCTTTTCTTTGCTCCTACATATTCTAGCCCATTAAACCACTATTACTGCAGAAGTTACATTTTGTTATTTACACATGTAGACTGGGAGGCACTGGGTAGAGAGGAATAGTATTAGTGACTGCTGCATCCCCATGGCCTGATACAGCACACAACACATAGAGGACATTTAATGTTTGTTGAATTAGCAGATGAATGACCACAAGCATGTAGAAGTGTGCTTGCTTTTGTTCACCGGGGCCCTTCTTAAGTGATTAGGTGCCAAGGAAGGCTTTCCAAAGCCCCCTTTCTATTGCTTTGACATTTATCCACAGGGTATCATCTAGCACTAATGTTCATCTTCTTTCCTTAGGAAGCAATAGGTATAAAAGCTCTCGATTCTATTGTGAAAATTTAACCTCTGCTTGATGGGTGTAGTAATGTTAGGTTAGTTAAAAGTTTCAAACTTTTCTATCTTTAGCATGCCCCAAATCCAATCTGCTTAGAGAAAAATAATAAGCAAAACTCCAAACTATTCTTTTTGTTTCAGTGATTACTCCTCAACCCTCTCTCCTTGCCAGAAAGGTTTTTGTTTTGTTTTTTTTCTTTCAAACATGAGGAGAGTGTCGAGTCCCTTGTCAGGCCTTAATCTGAATAGTGGAGAAAAATAATTTTAACTATGAGTTGGACTTATCTATTTGTCAGTTACCTATTAATCATAATTAAAAGCATGATTAAGCTGTCACTAAGAAATCTGCTAAAGCCCTTAATTGTGCTAATGTATTCTACTGTCATTTTTTTAAAAATATTATCCAGAGTATTGTAAAGTCCAGAAAGGACTTTGGAGCTTCAGCTCAATTCAATATTTTACAAATAAAAGTACAAAAAATTAAGGACTCTGAAGCCATGCACAAAAGATCACATAAAAAGGACCATATAAAAACAAATTCTGAGTAGCTAGAAGCATAACACTTACATGTTGAAAGATAATTAAGGACCACAGAAAATATTTGTAATGTTTTTTTTGACAAAAATGAACAATTAAGATAAAGTATGACAAGCCTTTACAGTTTAGGAACAAAAAGACAAATAGACCTAATATGAAAGAGCAGAGAATGCAAACAGACATTTTAGAAAAAATATATATTATATAACATATATAGGAAATAGAGAAATTCTAATGAATAATTTTTTACTTTTCAGAGTAGCAAAGATTAAAAAGGTTCATTACACCTAGGACAGGATGACAGATACACTTTCATTCTCTGTGAGAATGCAGCTGGCACAGTCACTTTTGGAAGGCAATTTGGAAATCTAACAATTTTAAATGTAATAAAGTGTGATAAACACCTTTCAATTCCCATGTTGAGAATTCGATCTTTAGCTGTATTCACAAATCAAAGTTATATATTTGTATATACTGTTTAGCAAAAGAGAGAGAAACAACTAAAATGCCTGTTAGTAAGTGATTTCTAAATTATGGCATGTCTACACAATGAAATTCTTATTTAAAAACCTCTATTGATTCATGTAAAGATAGAAATTATAAACACATTGAATGTCAATAGCATCTTAATATTATAATTAGTGCTGACCTTGTGCAGCCCCTAAAAATCCCTTAAAGTGTCAGTTTGTTCCAAAATATGGAAGGACAAAATTTGGAAAGTGAATTTTATTTGACCTGATTTATAATACCTAACTTAAAAAAGTTATAAAATTTGTTAAAAACCATAGCAAATTGTTCTCAATTTTGATGGCTTTTTTCCTTGGTTTAGTGCTTATTACCTTTGCCTACAATATACAGGATTATTTTTTAATTTTTAAATACCAGAGATTCTGTGTCTAACCAGAATAATTCTCTGCACTTTATGCCAACTTTATTATATTCTTTACTATTTAAGAAAGAAAAGAAACAGATTCAACAGTTTCCTCACTATCCATTTTGTGTTTCTATTCATCAGGGTTCTGATGGTACTTTGTCCGATATCAGGTAACAACAGCACAGTGGTTACCAGTCATTTCAGTTATTTAAAATGTTAAGTAGGTCATAGCCTTACTTCTGTTTTGTTGGTTTGTGTTTTAGAGAAGCTATAGGTTTACAACAAAATTGAGAGGAAGGTACAGAGATTTCCCAGTGACCCCCTGCCCCCACCAGAGTGGTGCATTGTTACACCTGATGGACCTATATGGTACATCATTATCACCCAAAGTCCACAGTTTACGCTAGGGGTCACTCTGGGTGTTGTACATTCTAGGGCTCAGACAAGTATATACTGATATACCTCCACCATTATAGTATCATAGAGAGTATTTTCACTGCCCTAAAAATCCTCTGTGCTCTCCTTATTCTCCCCATCCCTGCCCTTGGCAAATACTGATCACTACACAGTCTCCATAGTTTTGCCTTTTCCAGGATGTCAGAAAGTTGGGATCATACAGTATATAAACCTTTCAGATTTGCTTCTTTTACTTAGCAATATACATTTAAGTTTCCTCCATGTTTTTTTATTGCTTGATAGGTCATTTCTTTTTATTGTTGAATGATATTCCGTTTCTAAATGTACCATAATTTACTTATCCGTTCACATACTGGAGGATATTTTGCTTGCCTCCAAGCTTTGGTTATTTTAAAGTTGCTCTAAACATTTATGTACAGGTTTTTTGGTGGTCATACATTTTTAGCTCCTTTGGGTAAATACCAAGGAACATGACTGCCAGACCGTATAAGAATATGTTTAATTTTGTAAGGTGCCACACTATCTTCAAAGCTGACTGTAATATTTTATATTCCCATTAGTAATGAATGAGATTCCTGTTGCTCCACATCCTCCCCAGTATTTGGTGTTACCAGTGTTCTGGATTTTGAGCATTTTAATAGGTGGTAGTGTTTTAATTCAGTTGATGAGGGGATATGATGATATATTATGTGGAATATATTTTCATATGCTAATTTTTGCCATTATGTATTTTTTTGGTGAGGTATCAGTTAATGATTTTGACCTATTTTTAAAATCTGCTTTATTTTCTTATTGTTGAGTTTTAGAGTTCTTTGTATATTTTGGACAACAATTCTTTATCAGCTGTGTGTTTTGCAAATATTTTGTCCCAGTTGGTGGCTTGTCCTCTCATTATCTTGACATACAATGGAATTCTAAAACAGGTTTTACAAGGAAAAATGTAGATCTGCATGTATTGATGTGGAAATATATCTAAGATAGATGATTAAGTAGGAAAACAGTACAGAATCATGTGCAAATACAATTCTCTACTGTACACAAGATAAATATTATGCTTTTTTTTCCCCTGGGGACAAGAAGAGAATAGTGAACTAGGACTTATTTTATTAATTTGATCCTTTCTATGCTTCCCCAAATTTCCTAAATTTTTTTATTTTATTTTATTTTTTAAGATTGTATTTATTTTTTTAGAGGGGAAGGGAGGGAGAGAGGGAGAGAAACATCAATGTGTTGTCGCCTCTTGAGTGCCCCCTACTGGTTACCTGACCCACAACCCAGGCATGTGCCCTGATTGGGAATCAAACCAGTGACCCTTTGGTTCCCAGGCTGGTGCTCAATCCACTGAGCCACAGAAGGCACGGCTCTGGTTTTTTTAGATGATAGAATAGGTTTTAGGCAATTTTCCCAATTTTCTGCTTTATATATTTTTCTAAATTAAAAAAACACTGTATTTTATTCATTTATTTATTTATTTTTGGAGACTTAAATATCAAGTTTTATTTATTTTCAATAATGAAAGCACCACAGCAAAGAAGAATTAATCCACTAATTTTTAAATCTATCACAGCCTTAGCATAAAACTATCCTTAATAAATAAAAACACATTCCTAGTAACCAAGTAAGACTATTCTTGAGACTCTCTCGGGTATTGTCTGTACTTTACACAAAACTGGGTGGTAGGAAAATAAACACGTGTTAGATATTGACTGACAAGTACTGGAAGAAAAGAAGAGCCAAGGAGCAGGGTCCCCAAATATTAAGTTAGGAAAGGGAACATGAGTTTCCAAAGAAGTTTAGAAATCAGAGCTCACTGTGGGGATGCACGGGTTTGAGATAGTCCATGTTCAAGGCATTGCAGTGACATCTTCCCATATTTCTAGATTCTTGATTTGGAATCCATCACAATCCAGAGGAGCTGCTGCCAGAGGATAGGAGGCTCTTCATTCACACTGCCTGGAAACACCTGTCTCTTAATTTCCTCCTTTGACTTGGTCACTAGCTCCTATTGTCAATATAACAGAGGTTCCATCCCCCAACCCCCCAAAAAACTTACTACTATGTAGACCAGCGATTTTTGACCAGGGTGCTGCAAGACTTTTTAAAACATGCAATACATGACTGTTTAGTCAGGGGCACTGACCTCTTTTGCCTTAAATTGTCAAATTAAAAAATGCAAAAGCCAATGCAACAAAGCAGTCTGGTATGAATGAATCAAAAGTATACCTGTATTTTCTGTCACATCAGCAAAAAATATATCTTGGGGTGTGCCACAGATTTTGAGATTAGTTTATGTGTGCCATGAGATGAAAAAGGTTGAAAATCACTGCTGTAGACCAAGGTATCTCTGATTTATTTTTTCCTTTAATAAGAACACTGATATGGCCAGGGACAGTTCTGAACATACCCAGTACCTTTAATTTTTATCCTCCTACACACCTCTGCTTGGCTACAAAAATCTAGGACTCACAGATCATTGGTCCAAAGACAGGTGTTCAATAAAAGGATCTCTAAGTTTCAATGGTCACAATTTTTTTTTCCTACCTCATCTGCCTCACCTTTTTATCTACCACATCTTTTTTCTTTTTCATTATCTTCTCGATTATGTCTTTTGAAAGCAGTTATCTGAGCTGTGTTCTGAGCACCAGATTTTTTGATCAATGAATCTCAAGTATCCTCATCATCTTTTTGCAAATCTTAGTCATCCTGTTGGGACTAAATGGGATCCCATCAGCCCTCTGACCAGGCTCTGAAAAGGAAGTAGTAGTCTTCAGCTCACCACTATTTTTTTTTAAGATTTTATTTATTTATTTTTGGAGAGAGGGAAAGGGAGGGACCGAAACAGCAATGTGACTGATGTTTCGGATGGGTTGCCTCTCGCACACCATGGACTGGGGTCCTGGCCTGCAACCCAGATATGTGCCCTGACTGGGAATTGAACCAGTGGCCTTTCCAGTTTGCAGGCTGGTGTTCTGTCCACTGAGCCACACCAGCCAGGGCTCACCACTAGTTTTAGAAAAGGCCTATGCAACTGTTGACAGACCAAAGTTAAACTTTTTCATTAACTACAGGATGATCTTAATGGCAGCTCCCACTGCTGGTGGACAAACTTTTTCATCTTCTTCCTCATCAGGCTGCATCTATGAGTCTTCCTTAGGTGTGGGTGGATCATCATCACACATTATTAACTGTATTTCAAAATCAGGCCTCTCCTGCACCACAGCCTCCTCAAACTCCCCGGTGGTTTCTACAAACATCTTTTGGACTGCTTCTTCATTCTCCTTGATCTCTACCTTTACAAATTCTTCTCCAGGCAAGTCTCGAGTTGTCTTATTCCATAGTTCCCTGCTATCAGCAGCCTCCGGTCTTCTTCTGTGTTCTGCTGGAGTTTCTGGGAGGACGGCTCAACAGGTACTTATGTTCCTAGCCCTGCAGTGCTTGAAGTAGCAGTCCTTCCAGGACTGCCAGGAGTGCTGAGGGAGCTGGTCAGGCTGAAGTTGCCCCAGGCCTGTTAAGATAGGTTGAGCCAAGAATTCTGGGAGGGCAGAAATTTTTTATTTGCAAAGGTGTCAAGAGTGGCATCTAAAAGCCACCTGCATAATGGCTTTGTTTCTGTTAATCAGACATGAATCCAGATATTGAATCCAATTAGAGCATTGTTTAATAAATATATATTTGGTGGGCTAGCTAAAGCTCAACTTTTTTCTCTTATCTGGTATATAAGTATATAAGTATGAAATTTTGTGGTCTGGTAGGGGTCAACAAATTTTTTTCTATAAGGTGATAAAAACTAAATATTTTTCACTTTGTGGGCCATTTGGTCTTGGTCACAACTATTCAACTCTGCCTTTGTAGCATAAAAGCGGCATAGACAATATGTTAATAAGTAATTGTGCCTGTGTGCCAATAAAATCTTATTTACAAAGAAGGTAGAAGATAGATTTGACCTATAAACCATAGTTTGAGATTCCTTGCCTAAGACATTAAGTGTCTAGGAAATCTAGAATTCTTTCAATTTATGAGATAACACTGAAGATCAAATGCCAAAAACTCACAAGGATAATACAATATAAAAATGACTCAGTAAAAAAGTTCAATCTATTTTTTCTGGTAAGATGTTGATCCAACCCTCCTTTATATATGGGTATAGGTGGTTATAGTATTTTGCTATGATAATTTTAATGTATATACACTTTCTTAAAAACTATTTTCTGGCCCTGGCTGATGTGGCTCAGTTAGTTGGGAGTCAAACTGCAAAGCAAAAGCTTGCTGGTTCAATTCCCAATCAGGGGACATGACTGGGTTGTGGGTTCGGTTCCCAGTTGGGGAATGTTTGAGAGGCAATAGATGGATGTTTCTCTGTCACATTGATGTTTCTCTTCCTCTCTTTCTCTCTCCCTAAAAATCTAAAAAAATAAATAAATGTTTTCTGAGTAAAACTTGACTTGTGATATTAATTAAGTCCTATAATATGAGGGTTGCCATGAAGACAATAACAATCTTTCTAATAATCTTCCAGACTACTGGTCATTTTCTTATTTAATATTATGTCCATGTTCCTGGGAGCATCACTGAGGTAGAAATGGTGATGAGTAAAACATTCAGGTTTCAGTTTTAGTTTCCCTATCTTTACAACAGGAAAAATAGAACCTGTTATATTTACTAAAGAGAATGACAGTATTATCTTAATGGTTGGTATATATTTGTGCCCTTTGTTCATTAGCTGTTGTGAGAAAATTACTTTAGAAGGAACAGAAAAAGAATGCTACCTTTGTTTGTCATGATTTGATGCTTTATTTTCTTCTCTCCTCTTGAATACCAGACACAGACAGCTGACCATCCTCCATATACTTTCTCTTCTGCTATCATAGATAAGGATTAATAAGGGAGAGGGGAGCTCCAGGAGAATTAAATTGCTTTAAACAGGATGGTTGGGCCATAGTGCATCCTGTCTGGAGAACTGCTCATATAATTCTCAGGCCAGTCGTTGAGACCAAAGACTGTATCTACTTATGTGTGAGGGTCTGAGGTTGGAAAAGAAGAAATAACAATACAATACCAAAGAGAGAAAAAAATATATATGAGATACAGCAGATTAATGCCCTGTTCAGATGGTATTAGATAGCCTTGCACCAACTAACTCTATGTGCCCACCTTCCTGACTCTAAACAACGTAGCCAATGGCTACTCAATGTGGGAGTCTAAAAAATCAGTTCCTTTGTCTTAAGGCAAGACAAACTGAGGTGTACTTTACACTCTACAAAGATCTGGCTGAGACTGGGACTTGGACTGAAATTGTACTCTTATTTGGCTTCTTCCTTTTTCTTACCTGCTTTACTTATTCTCTCTGGTTTCTCTGTAATAAAATATTTCACTAAAACCTTTACATTCAAATCCTTAGTTTAAATTCTGTTTCTTGGAGAACCTGATCTGAGACAATAGGCCATCATAGCTCCTTAGCAAATGGAATAGCTACAGTTACACTCATTTAACACCAATATGCACATAATTTATAAAGAACTGTCTACCAACCTGTCAACAAATGCATGGTGAAGAAGGAAAATGGGGTCGTTGGCAGATCCTTGTACCTGAGACATTGTTCCATTCATATACACGTGCAAGGCATTGTGCATAGTGCTTCGAGAGGCATCTGCTATCCCAGTGAGTGGACTAGCGAATCCTGTTAGTAAAAAGAATATTGAAAAAAATTAGTTTACTTTAATGATTGAAAATCTAAGTGATTATTTCATTTGGTTTATAATAACAAGTACAAGCCTAATTCAAAGTCATAGAATGAATAATAAAATTCATTCTGTATTGGGATTTTTTACATTCTGAATACCCAGTATTTAATAAATCTTTCTGGAATTGAATGGTATTAATCTGAGTACTGTGAACTGAACAATCAGATAAATTAGGTTGAGCCAATTTGTCCTCCCTTCTGTTGCTCCCGTCTATTATTCCTCCTTTAGATACTGAAAAGTAGTTAGACCTTTTTATAATTATCAGCATAGTTATTCTCACTTCAGTCTGTAACACTTAGAACAGATCTTTCTAGCCTGATATGTGTTCTTTTGCTTTCTAGTTCTGGTGGTTACCTTTAATTTTGGTTTCTGATTCCATAGAAAGTATAATATGTATGCCTGACCTTCCACATCACTATGCATTATCAACAGTCTGGGGTCTGGGCCGGGGGTGGGGAAGCAGGCATCAGGTGAGAGTGTGTTTGATTTTGCAAAACATTCATTTCAGATTTCATCACAACTCCATTAATTTGTTCCATTCACTGCATCAGGAATAATTATGGGAATAATAGTTGTAATAAGAGCTATTATTTTCTGAATGTTAATTGGACTAAATGCTTTATTTGTGATATATGTCCTCTAATCTACAGCAACTCTGTCAATTAGAAATTATTATTCCCATTTTAAGTAAGAGAAAACTGAGGCTCAGAGAAGTTCTGAGTTTCCCAAGGCTACAGAAGTAGTGGTAGAGTTGGGATTTTAACTCATTTTAATTAAGCTTCAAGATCTGAGCTCTTGATATTTTGTTTTCTCTCTCACACACTCCATGGGAAGAGGTAGAATAAGACATAATTTAAGTACATTCAGTCAAAACAAAATATAAGCAGAACTCAAGACTGAGAACAAGACAAAGATGTCAGAGTAATAGAGTTAAATTCTAAGCTGGAACCAAGTTAGGGAACTATGACCAAGGCCATATTATTGAACTTCAGCATTTAGAAATATCAAGCAAGCAGAAACTGGTAAGATGATGATGACAATGATGACAATGATGATGATGATGTAGAATAGACACCATTAAGGCACTACAATTTTGGCAGGGGGGGGTCTTGCTTTATTTTATGCAATTAGGATTTCTTAATCCACCCTTTCATTTCTAAAGGTGCAGTTCTTGACTTTTGCATTTGATGCTTTGCGGTTCAGAGTAGTTCTGTCCCCTCTGCTGGGGATTCATTCCCTTCTTTTAACTTTTTTAATTCATTCTAAGAGACCATACTAAGCCCTGGTACCTCTGGAAGCTTAGTCCAAGAACAATCACTTACCTCCCATCTGAACTCTCTTTTCTATGTCAGCTTTTACAATTGACAATCACTATGTGCAGAAATTTTTCTAAGAGTTTGACATAACTAATTTCATACAACCTTGAGAATGGTGCTACAAAATTAGTATCTTCATCATTTCCATTATATAGACTTGGGAAAAAGGGGCTTAGAGAGGCCAAGTAACTTGTCTAAGGTTAAAAAACAAGTAAGAGGAGTTAAGGTTAGAACACCAACCTGCTTTATTGTAGAGCCTAAGCTCTTAACTGCATGCTTTACTGCCTTTCCCCTGTAGCAACGAGTCACATATCATGCAGGGCAAAGTTCTGTAGAGCAATGGACTTCAAGCTTTTATTCTTGAGTACCATCAAATGAAACACTTAAAACTACATCTTGTGTATGCTTGTACATATTTTAAAGTAGATTCCAAAATGTTTTAATCATAATTAGAAATAGTTTCAGAGGACATAATTTCAGGGATGTTACAAATAGTATAAATTTAAAAACTAAGAATTTAGTATCACTTTTAGAAAATGTATCTTATTCACCATCATTTATGTAAAAATACCTAAACATACTTTATTATACTCTAAAATTTTATGGGGTTTCCTTTTTCACTTAATCTCTTCTTTTTATTCTACTTTCCCAAAGAATTATGCCTAAATATTATGTTATACCTGAAACATTTTTAAAAAATTGTTGTATCAGCCCATCTTACTTTTCTGCAGCAACAGTAGGTATAAAAATTTAAACTTGTAAAAACTTTCATGTGACCATTAACCTAATCTCCTGGATTAAGTTAACACTAAATAATTTAGTTATAATTTATTTTTAAATGTTTATATTTTTCAATTACCATTGACATACAACATTATATTAGTTCCAGGTGTACAAAACAGTAATTAGACATTTATATAATATAACCCAATTAATCTTGTACCCATCTGACACTATACATAGTTATTATAATTTTATTGATTATATTTCCTATGATGTACTTTACCTCCTCATACCTGTTTTTATAACTGGGGATTTGTACACCTAAAATAATTATTAGACCCTGGCTGGGTAGCTCATTTGTTTAGAGCATTATCCCTAACAGCTAGGGTTGCAGGGTTGATCCCCAGTGAAGGCACGTACAAGACTCAACTGAATGCATAAATAAGTGGAACAACAAATCAATAGTTCTGTTTCACTGTCTCTGTTTCTCTCTCAAATCAATAAATAAAATAATTATTAAATATAAAAAAGTAAAGTTTTATTTAAAATTAATTTCTTTATATCAGTGAAAGATTGTTAATTAAAAATTAATTCAGAAAAGGGGAAGGGTTTACAGGAACAAGTATAAAGGACACACGGACAAAACCTAGGGGACAAAAACTAGGGGGGTGGAAATGGGAGGGAGATGGGGAAGGCTGAGAGGGTTTGTGGGGATGGGAGTAAAAGACAGAAAACTGTACTTGAACAACAATTAAATAAAAAACAAAAAAACAAAAAAGAAAGTAAAATAAATAAATAAATAAAAATTAATTCAGAGATTAAGGAATGAATATTATTCATTTCTAGAAAGAATAAAGTTCCACATAAATTTTATTCTAAATTTTTAAAAATAAATTGAGTCCTAAGAAAATTTTGTCCTCATAAAAAACTAGGTTAGAATGAAAATATTTTCATATTAATTTCACTTAATTATTTGAACTCCTTTTTAGTTATATATGCCAAAAATGACATACTGATCCAGGATCTGAATCATCTGATCCATCAACTGACAATTTAATCAAGATTCTTTAATGAAATCAATCTTATAAATTATAAATTTATTTACAAGTCACTTGACTTGCAATATTTTTGCTACTTAGTTATTAAAGTCATTCCCTTCAGCAGCACTGCCACAATATTTTGAATTCTCTGCTTGCAAGTTTTTACCCTTTCTGGGAAAGTGCTGTGTTGAGAATGGGTTCAGGATAGGGGAAAAGGTATGCCTTTCTTCTGAAAAGTCAGAGAAAGGGGACTGTGAAAGTGGAGGTGGTAAAGGAGCACTCTCAAGGAGTCTTCTCACTCAGATTCATTGTAGGAAAGTATACTTGCAGGGAGGACCTGGAAATAAATTTCCTTAAAGTGTCCTATGCCATGTACTCTGTAGCAAATCTTAGTGAACCTGCAGTAGTGTGTCTATCCAAGTTTGAAGATACTACCACAGAGGAAGGACTTTTAGAGCTAATCAGATCATGGTTTAAATGCTACGTTACTTACAGAAAGTGTGACCTTTGTCAAGTTAGTTATCTTCTTTGAGCCTTGGTTTCTTTATTGGTAGGAGAGAAAATAATGAATTCCAATCTCTACAATTTTCATGAAGATTAATTTTGATAGCACACATGAAGCACCCAACATAGAATTTGGTATAAAATGGATGCTTCCTCAGTAGAAGCTATCATTTTTATAAATTCATTGAATTTGATAAATGGGTGCTTATCATAAGAGCTACTAATCATGACTAGAATAAAAGCCTATTTTATCACAATTCACCACTGTCAGGACCCATTCCAGCACCAGACACCTCTTCCCTTCCTGAACTCCACTGCACTACAGAAACCTGCTTGCTTCTTGCCTTCATTTAACATTAGGTGCTCCTGGGTGATCCTAGGATTGTCGTTCTAATCCTAGAAGTAGGATTGCCATTCTAGTAATTGCCACGCTAGTAATTGAGGGAATCAAGAAATTGAATATAGCTCTGATTGGTTTCAAAACCTGTGCTTTTTTCCTGTAGACTAGAGGTAGACTGTGTCTGTACTGACTTGCTGACACACCTTAGGAACCTCTTATTCCTATGGACTATGAAATGAACCTATTGACTTGCTATTTTCATCCATTAACTGTGACGTGCAGAATGTGTTATTACCTCACTCTTGTCCAAGGAACCCCATGGGTAGAAAGTCTAATAAGCCAGCAGACACCTTGTTAGTAGTCACAGATGCCAAAATGGCTCAAAGATCTTTGTGAAGGACAGTGACAGTTGCCCAGATTACTCTGTGTTATGCCTTTAAATTTTCATGCTACATTCCCACCAGAAATTAATATATACAGTTTCAGGCTGGTGATAATAATAAGAAACTGCAGTTTGTCAATCCACCACTTTCTCTTTCATTTCTTTCCCAGTAGTACTCTGAGAGTGTTTGTCTGTTTAATATTGATGCCTATCTCTGATCCCTGGAGATTCAAAATGTAATTGTGTAGAGTGGGGCTCAGGCACTTGGAGTTTTAAAAACACCTCAGGTGATTGTAAAGTGCAACAAGGCTTGAATTCACCAATTTAGGCTAAGTTGCTCTCCCTCCTTTAAAATTGAATTCACACTTTAAAAATTTTATTGAATATATTATTTATCTGAATGTATTATTTCCTTCACTTGAACTTTTCTCCTCCTATATTGTGACAGTCTAAAAATACTTCTGCCTTTAAAATCTCACATCACTCACTTCTGTGTTTACATTGATAACTGTTCCAATGTGGACCCTTGAAAATGTTCAAAAAAAATGAGCAACTACTGAGTGGCAGGCACTGGGCAGACATTTTCACACTTCATCTTATTTAATTCAGTATGCGCTTTTGTAGGAAGCTGGATTATAGATATACTTTATGTTGCCTTTTGAATTTTGAAATGTGGAAAACTATGTTGTTAAATCTTCACAACACAGTACATTTAATTTATTTGATTTAGTTGTATTTTAAGTGAATCTCTAACCAATTTTAATATTTCATAGAGTTTTACAGATTTAATTGGAGAAAAAAGTAAAAAGAAGATCAAAAAGTATACATTAGTGCATGTGAAGATTGAAGAGAAGTAACTGTTAGACCCACTGGCTATATCTCCCCTAATTTACTCTTCTAACATGCAACTTAATTCAGAAACTATGACATGCACAAGTTAACACACAATAATTTTAAGAGATTCTATTTGATGGCTGAGTACTTTTAAAAGGCTTGTATTTTAAACTAATTGCAGCAGAAGTGTAATATTACAGATCAGGAAGGATTCTGGATCTAAGCAAGTCCTTATGTATAATAGGAACATTAACTTTTAATCCAATTCAAGTTTTCTCAAATAAAGTGCTAGCCCTACAGCCATAAATGTAACTAATTAGCATTTGTATTTATTAGAACATACTTTTAATTTGACTCAGGAAATTCTCTCACCTACAAAACAGAGCAATGAAGTAAATGTAGTGGTGGGTGATTGTTTCTTGCCATCTAATTACATGTTAAATGATAGTTAAGATCACGGATACTCCATAAATTCTGTGGTCATGAAAAGTATGAACCAGCAACACAACATGTAAACTTGTTAGAAATGCAAACACTCGAGCCCTGCTAGAGACCTACTGAAGCAGAATGCTGGTGGGATTCACCACTTGCATTAACAAGTCTTCCAGGAAATTCTAATATGCACTGAGTTTGAGAACGACTCCTCTAATTACCTTCACTTTTTGCACAAAGTTGGATCAGTCATAATGAGTCACAGTCCATAAACTCAACACAAGAGATCAACAGAACTATTTCATTTGTTTTTACCTTAAATTGCCTATTATTTTAAACATCAGATTAATTTCTCCTCTTGGTAACCTCAATGTTTGTGCGAGTGTTTGTGCACAAGTCTAATCTTTTGCTTTATGTAATTATATCATCCAGTGATTTTTTTAACATTTCATAGATCTTATTTCCAATTTCTAAACACATCTATAGAATTATCTTAAACATCAAGAATACTGGTCCATTTATTCATTTAAAATTTATCTGAAACTTGCTTTAAGGAACAATTTTATGCTGGCTTTCTATAGTCTAAGACTAGATTTGTGTGTTTGGGAAGACTTGGGAACAGTGAACCACACAACAGAATAATTTAGTTCACCAAGTTGTGCAGAATGAAATAAGCAAAGATCTTTATAGACAAAAGTATGATTTAAGCTGTATTCTCTTCCTGCTCTTATGACTGAATTGATAATAGTTGGTATTTTTGGGTATATTTCACTGTGCATGCTGAAACATTAATAATATACTAATACTAACTATTTTTTGAAACAAAGGTAGGGTAGCTAACCATCCTAGTCTCTGTTTGCCTCCAGGGTCCTGGCTTTAGCACTGAAAGTCCTATGTCCTAGGTAAGCCACCTTCATAAGCATGCAACTGAGCGTTACCTGGGACTTCCCATGCTTGGCTTAATGCTCTCTGCTGTTGCTATCTTGAAATTCTTAATAATTTTCAAACATGGTATCCAGTGTTTTAATTTTGCACTGGGTCCTACAAATTATGTAGCTTGTCCTGGTCCTTGGAAAGACCATATTAGTCCTAGGCAAGCAGATGATCAGTTGCCTTGCAAAGGTTCTATGTAACCTTCATTGCCTTGATTTGATAGGCCCTTTTTATAATATACAAGTCAATTAAATCATTTAAATGTGTCCTACTATCTCACTTATATCTTTGCTTTTTAATTAGAAAAATCCTTTGATGATATTTTAATATGCAAGTCTCAGATTCCATATCTGTAATTTTCCATAATTAATATTATAACATTATTTTCATTACATGTTATAGTTCACAAAACACTTTCAGGCACATTTTCTCATTACACATTCCCAGTAGTGTACTAGCAAAAGATTAGTAACTAAATCTCAGAAGAGAAGTGGGGGACTATGGATAATATTTTGATTCGTAGCACCTGTCAATTTTCATGGTGTAAATATTTCATGATTGTTAATTTCAAAGTATCAACTTATTATCATTGAGTAAAGAGTTTGGAAAAGATGCTATCAGTTCTCACAGCAGATGTGTCCATTCCAGCGCACCACTGGATGTTCCTCCCCTAAGGGAGATAGAGTAAGCATGAGCATGCCTATACTGTGGATGAATGTCTGAGTATACTCCAGAGCTTGGGGAATCCTGATGACATATTAAAGGTCACATGTCTTCTGAATGGCTAATTCCAAAGCTATCTCCTCAGCCTTCTCCTTTTGAATCCTGTGGTCTTCTCCTTATACTATACTATTTTGTTTTTACCTTCCATATCTATAAATTTGTATATAGGGATTATTGCTATGGGTGTATAACAAGAGCAAACATATGCCACAGATAAAAAGTTAACATTAAGTAAAGTTAGTTGCAGGAAAACATAATAAAGATTTTACTTTTGTTAAATTAAGGGTAATTGTTTTTAAGATACTTTGATTAAAATCACTTGAAAATATCTTTGAATTTTTTACAGGTGTGTTTGCACTTATCAACCTTCAATTTCAAATAGTGTTTCCTTATGCTTACATATGACAAAGCCTCATCTTCACAGTTTAATTATAAATGAAATATGATTCATATATTTTCTATTTCTCTTTGTTACTATTACTTAATTATCATTTCGCAACAAGTTACTACCATTACTGTACTTTCAACTCCTGGATGGTTGGCATTAGACTAAGTGGTTCCTTGTGTTCTTATATAAAGTAATCCTCATAGTAACTCTATAAAGAAGATGATAACATTCTTTTCTAGCTTTTTTTCTAGTTCTAACAGCACCTTTGTTTCCCTTTCTTTTTTTTTTTTTCATGAAAATGCTGAAAAAACTGAGGCATCTGATCCAGACCAGTTCTCCATTGATACACTTGGTAGGTAAGAGAATGCCCTTCATGGTGGTTTCCGCGCTCCCTCTTCCTCTGGATGAGGGCTTTAGAAGTTTCCTATCATAGGACTTGGGATAGCATGCAATCAGCTTGATCAATCAGATTCTTGTCACGAAGCACAGGAAATGCTGGAATTCCTTGGTAGTGCCACCAGTGTACTAGTATAAGGCCAGATGTTCACCTCCGTAAGACCAATGTTTGTTTCTGTTCAATTGAATTCCCTGATTTAGTTTCAAGAATTTGTAGTAAGTATAATTGTAGCTTAGAGGTTGTGTTTAAAAAGTAATTCTAAGTAGAAAGTACTATAATTTTGTTACACTTTGGGTATCAGTTCAATTTAGGACTAATGTTTTTCTGAAACAATTTTTGTCCACTGGAGTTCTCAAATGCTAGTCTACTCCATTATTTAGGGTTTGTTTCTATAGGGAGCTAGAAAATTAGCACATCAACATGCAAGAGTGACTTTATTATTTAATGACATTTTTCTATTACAGAGACTGTTCTAAGTAATTTACAAATGTAAACTGAAGTAATCTTTTCTAAAAACACGTTGTATGTATTGTTATTATTTTCACTTTGTAAATGAAGGATTTCAATAAAAACAGGTTAAACTTATGAAAATTCATCTGGCTAGTAAGAGATAGTAAAATCCTGATTTTAACCCAGGGAGTCTGACTCTTCACCATTGCTCTCTGCTTCCTCTAAAATTATGTCTCTCTGTTTGAAAGACTTGGGGACATGACCTCCCCTTTTGATGATCCTGTTTTGCTGTTAGCTGTATGACATTGTCAAGATTTTTAAATTCTTTGAATCTCAGTTTTCTCATCTGCGAGATGAATATAACAACAAATGTTATAAGGCTTTTGAGAGGAGTAATTAAAATAATAAATGTGAAAAGTTTTAGGAGCAGAAAAACATTGACATCCATGATTATTATTAATTACAAGAATTCTATGGAATTTTTAAGGCTATTTTATTAGGCTATTGGAAAGAACTTGTAACTTCTCCCTCTCTGCTTCTTTGCACTTTAGCTGATCTGCTTCACTTATCCTTGAGTATATCAGATCCTCAGTCAGAGTTTCTCTGACAATAAACACTTGATTAGGAACCTTTATTTAATAACATTTATACTTCCCTCTTT
The DNA here is from genome assembly GCA_028533065.1 of Trachops cirrhosus. Lineage (NCBI taxonomy): Eukaryota > Metazoa > Chordata > Mammalia > Chiroptera > Phyllostomidae > Trachops > Trachops cirrhosus. The sequence goes on along the minus strand of CM052543.1, from coordinate 53,262,704 downwards.
TTAATAATTTATTTCCTTTAGATTATAATTAAGTATTAATGGTTCAGTTCTTAATTAGACTTTAAGTTCCAAAAGAAAAGGATCTGTATCATATTCACAGTTATTCCTAATGTTTTGCAAAGTGCCTGCACACAGTAGATTGCTTTATAAATGTTTGTTGAATAAATAAATACAGAATATTTATTTCTCTCTAAAACATGTAACTCCAGTTGCTAACATAATTTTAATATCAGTTAAGCTAAAATTTTTTGGAATGTTTCCACAACATTCCAAGGTTTGTGTCTAAGACAGGTCATGACTCTGAATCTGGCTCTTATGTCTTTATGTAATAGGCCATTCTCCCAATATTTTCCTGATGGAATACTTAATTGTATATAGAGAAAGGACTAAGCAGCTTGTAAGAAAAATATCCAAGGTATTGCTCAGCATGGAGATGATAATAGATGTTAGGAGATAAGAGCTAGGTTATTGTTCATTCAAAAAAAGCATGTTAATAAAAAACAATGAGTCACCCACAAGTTATGAAAGTTACTTTGGGAGATGCCATTGGAAAGAAGAATATACAATGACTAATAGAAACAGAATGTCATGGCCTTTTTCTACTTAGTGAAGAATTGGTAAGTGGAAAAATATTGTAGGAAGGAGGGAAAATAAGGCAATGAGAAATGAGAGAAAAATAAATTATCTTTGTCAGCCAAGAACTGAGGCTAGAATGTAAATAAGGTAGCTCAACCCCAAACTAAAACCCCAAGCAATGACTGGCCCCTAGAGGGGAAAAAGCTAAAGAGGCTCAAACAGAAAGACGCAGCAGATCCATTCAACGTGTTTATGAAACTTTTTTCCTCAAACTCCTGGATGTGCAATCAACTTCCTTTTTAGGTGTGGCCTTGTGAATGTATTTCGGCCAGTGGCATGTGGGCAGAAGGCAGGCGTGGCCAGAAGGCAGGCGTGGCCACTGGCAGGGTTGGCCCATCTATTCCTTCTGTAGGACTCCCTAAACACCCTGTTCCCTCATCTCCCACAAGATGCAGAAGATCCATCAGAGAGTTGGGGGACAGTAGAGTCACTGAAATGCCCATGTGAGAGGCCAGTCACCAAACATTAACATTTGAACTGGGCTTTGTATGAGCAAGAAACCAATTTTTATTAGGTTAGGCCACTAAAATTTGGTGGTTGGTTTGTTACAGCTCCTATGTCTTAATCTGTTTGGGCTACTGTAACAAAGTACCCAGTCTATGGAAAAGAGATTGTGCTAGAAATTGCTACTTTTTCCACTAATACTATTTTCCTTGGTTGTCGGAGTTCCATGAAGCTTGATTTTCTGGGACTTCTGGTTGTTTATGGTTTTTAAATTGGTTGTTATCTTTCTTTTGGTTGTGTGAGGGAGTGAAGCATTGCTACCTATATATACATCTTGGCCTGACTAAACCCAAAGATTTTTAAAGAGTGTTTGGGAAAATCAGAGACACAAGGTGATAGTGATGGGTTGGTTTTACAGTCAAATTAGTTGGAAATATTTAAGGTTTAACAAATTAAAACAAATCTCTATATTGTATAACTTCTCAGATCCCTTACTCAAAGATGTATTTTGAAGCTCTAAAAAGGTATGTACCATCTATTATTGTTGTTTTTCATTAATGTATGAGATTTTCCTGCTCCTTATTCCAATTTTATACCTGTATGAGGCTGGATTTTCTTCAAATTTTTCAACCAAATACGATAGTATAATATATTGAATTAGAAGCAGGCATTGAATCCAGGTATCTTTTTTTAGTTTTTTCAAAAATATGAAGCAGTACCATTCCACTTAATATTTTTGATATATATTGTAATTATGTTATTTTTACTGACATATAATAATTAATTTTTGTTATTTTAATAAATCAATAAATATTTTCAAATTTTCTCAGTTTAAGTTTTAAGAATGGTACATAGTTATAAATGTAACCTATATAAAAAATAGTTTGTTGGAGTTCTCCACATACTGTAAGAGTTGTAAATAGATAATGAAACCAAAAAATATTTTAAATCATTCACTGTAGAAGATTAGAAAGCAGTCCTACAGATACATGGGATATAGATAATTTACCTTGATATCCTAAAGTCTCTCATATGTGCTAAATGAATAAATACATAAAAATAGAATTCTTTTTTTTATTCCTTGTATTGTTTACTGCTAATGAGTAGTAGCATCTTCATCTGAGATTTGTCTCAAGGAAGTAAAATCTGTATATATACAATGCTAACTCTATACTTAGAAGAGGTGGATTATTATTTTGCTCCTTAAAAATGTTCTAGGTTTTTAAGTTGAGTTATTGGAAAAATGAGATTATTCTTTAGCAAACAGCCATTTTCCACAACAGTGAATTCAAATGATGAGAAATTAAATAAAAGCTATCTAATATGAATAAATATACATCATAAAGACTAATAGCTTATGCTAAATTATAAGGAGAGTTGAGAAGACTGAAGATTACAGAGAGGACAGGAGTGGGGGAAAAGGGAGACATTATTATATATGTAGTAGGAGATAGATATTTATACATCTTTACAATAGCCTAAATATATAATTATTAAATAAATTTCTAAAATGAGAGAACAGGTGCTCATAATGTTACAAGTGAGGTTTAAATATGGTACTATACACCTTCAAAATCAGTGTTTCTATGCTCTTTAAAGGGTCCTTCCCAATCTGGGGAGTTCTTTGTCTTTCTCTCTCCAATGTAGCCTCCGAAAATGGTGTTTGCCAGCATGTAATACCAGCACCCTTTATTTTTAATTTTATCTGTTTTTCCTTTTAAATTTTTATTCAATTAATACCATTATAAAGTTTTATAGTTATAATGAAAACAGTGTTTTTTCTGTTCCAGTTTTTAGTTCTCCAAATTTCTAGATGTTTTATCTCTTTTTTGTCTTTTTAAAAATTAATTTTTTGAGGTGACAATAGTTCATAAAATTATATAGATTTTAAGTGTACAAATCATCTGTACATTGTATTGTATGCCCACCACTAGCACCTTTTAATTCATAGCAAAGATGTCACATGCCTTAAATAAATTACTTTACTTTCTCAATATTCACATTTGGTGAGAACAATTTGCATGGCAGTACAACTAGTAGATTATGGAAGAAATGAAGAAGTCATTTAAAAACATAAATACATGGTGATTGATACTCCTTTTCTTTTTTATTTTTACAGAGATTCCTCAGGTTATATCATTATTGCACTTGCTGCTAAAAGTTTACTGAGTATCAAGCAATAATATCCCCAAATTTTAAACTATTCTGTTTTTAAGTTGTTTTTCTTTCAGAAAAAAAAATATAAAACTATGAGTTTCTAGCACTGAGATATCAGAACAATGTCTCTGGGCCTAAAGAAATCTGTCTGCAAAACTGAAAATGTCCCCTAGTGTTCAAACAGTCACAGTTTCTATCAGTTTCTATCACAGAATCCTGACCTGAGTGTTTCTGACAAACAGGTACAAAGAACGTATGCTGGTGTTGCTGCCCTTCCACTTTAGGAAACAAGGCACTGGCTGAAAATTTAATAGGTATTGGTATACATAGAAATTATTATTCACTTACTTTTTGTGAACCTAGTATATAAGTATTAACTCTTCCCTGAAAGTAGCTTCTGCCCTAGATATCTTAAAACATTTATACGTACCGACAAAGTCTTTTCCATCATATGGCAGTCCCCATTTTATTTAAGGCTTTTTAGAAGTTAATGTAATCTTCTGATTATGGAATCACATTCAAAGTAAACCCACTTGGACAGTAATACACAGGACACTGTTTTGAATTCCGTACATGCTATAGAACAGGACCTCTTTGCCAAGACAAAAGGTTATGCTTTGAGTTAAATGAGTTGAGTTAGCTCATTCAACTAGAAAGAGACAGTCACCTAAACTCACTGGAATAATTACTTCACTGAAGATGGTGCTTTAATCAGTGAGTATTAAATATCATTAGACTGTTCTAAGGACTAAGTGACGTAACAAGAAATTAGAATGTCTAGTACATAAAGATTGTTGTTACAGTTATTATGATCAGAAGTATTGCCTGATCAGAATATCAACAAAATTGCTAAGGTGGTAATTCTGGGGAACCAAGTAACCAAGCCTTGGAAAAGTTATCCTGGTCTAGATGAATTATCTGTCAGAAACTCCCACCTTTGTTCTGACTCAGCATTCACCAATCTGTATCAAGCTACTCAGCCTTCTGATTCCCTCAGAACTGGTAAAGATATACAGGAAAGGACTTGATCATTCCCTTTCCTAGAATGTCTCACCCTGCTGAAGTAATCTCCTTAGCATTCTGGTTTACATAATCAGTCTCAATTGAATTTATTTATTTTTTTCTGAGTCATTGTGATCACTTCTGGATGTCCTAAGAAAGTTCTGGGACTTTGGGAAAGTCTTTGGGAAATTCCCTGGGAAAGTCCTGGGACTTTGGGAAAGTCGCTGGGAAAGGCAGGGACACTAAAAAGAAGCTTATCCTTTGAGACTTCATTGTGATTTGCCACTGGCCTTTCTCTTCAGATATGCACACTGTTACCTTAAAACTTCATTCAAAATTTCAAAACTTCCATAATCTTTTATTAAAGCCCAGAGCTAACTTGCCACTTTCTAGACTGTTCCTCAAGAAATCCTAGGAAATGAAGAGGTAAGATACTTCCAAGTGACACAGTTGACAGTCATAATAAATCAGAAAGGATTAAAGGACTGTAGGGGGGAAAAGGTTCTGGAGAATTATACTAGCAAATTTTTAGATGTTATATGAAGACAAGCTCAACTTTTTAATGGCATATAGCTTAAGAGGACAAAACAAGACAGAATATTAGAAATCAATGGCAGACATTTCAGAATCATTCTCGATGTGTTGCTCACCTTGCTACCTCATAATCACTCACCAAGAAGAACTTCTGGTTCTTTTTACTCTAGAGTATACAAGAGTTTCTGTACCCTAGCCAACTCATCTTCATCTCATCCTCCCCATCTTAAAACAAGCCCTCACTACCTATCTTCCTCCCATTAGCTCATCGATCCATCTTTCTTCATCCTGCTAAGGCCACTAGCTTCATGTATTTCTGAAATATAGGTAGAATCATATAAATGTACTGCTTAAAAAGCTCTCATTACTTCAGTTGTCTATAGAAGTGTTTCACAAAACAAGGTATGTAGACATATACTTTTTATTTTATTTATTTATTTTTATTTTTTTAATTTTATTTTAATGGTTGTTCAAGTACAATTTTCTATCTTTTACTGTCATCCCAGCCCACCCACCCAGCTCTCCCCAATTCCCTCCCATTTCCACCCACCCCTAGTTTTTTGTTCATATTCTTGAAGATATGAACATTATATCATGACTTTTAAACACTGAGTTTTCAAATATATCTCTTTTATAGGCAAGATATGAAAGCCATTTATATAGACTACACTTTAGTCCCTCAATTATGTAAGAGTATGTGGATGTATACTTAGGGGCCTATATTTTTCTTCCTCCAAAGAAAATGGAGAAACACTGGTATTCATGGTATATTCTGACCTCTTTATACCTCCTGTTATTTCCCACTACAAACTTAGTATTCTAGCTATATACCACTTCTTACTTTTTGTAACTAACCTCACCCATTCACTCTTCTAGTCCAATGCATGTATTGTTCCCTTTGCTGAAAATACCTTTCCTTTTCTCCTTTACTTGGTGAGAAATTATTGATATTTCAAGATTCTGTTTCATTTTTATCTTCTTGGGAAATATTTCTGCTTTATCTCTGGGTTCTAAATTCATTTTTTTTCTGACCACTATATTGTTTCCTTATGTGTTCATGTGGTATTTCATTAGATGGTGAGGTCCTAGAGGTCAGAAATTATATGTCATTGTTGTATGTTTTTGTTCTTCCATAATTTCTTGAAATGCCAGGATTATGGAGGGCTCTTTAAATTGAATGAAATTAATTTTTTCTCAGTCTAAAGAACTTCCTCTTCTCCCTTGTGAAGTAAGTGAATCCTAGTCCTTGAATGACCACATAGGGATATACCATATTGGGCATCTCAGCATAGTGTGGATGTTAGACTGAATACATTGAAAAGTGTTTTCTAGTTATAAGCTCCTATGATCCTAAATTGCACTGTGCTTAGGGCTGAAAATATGCCACTAAATTAGAATTGTTTCTTGTTCCTGCACTTTATTCCCTTTTGTGTAACAATAGCCACCTTTGCTCTTGTCTCCTTGTTTGGGAGAATTTTCCCCAAAAGCTAGTTATCTTAAAAAATATTGTCTATCCCTGGGCCTATCTTGAGAATTTTTCTTTTTCATCCTTTCTCCTCCCTAGTTTTCTGCTACATCTAGCCCATCATGATCTATTTTTTCAGGTCAAGTCTATACTTGCTTTGTAAGCTAACTGTGAAAAAATGTAATGACTGAAAACTGATTGCCAATAGCTAATTTTAGTTTAACATAATAACAGATGCCATTTATTGAAGAAATGTTACAAATTCCTTACATGTATTATATCACTCAATTCTTATTTTTTAATTTATTTTTTATTTTTTTTTAGTTTACTCAGTACAGTTTCCCTCCTTTATTCCCATTCCAGCCCACCCACCCATTACTCCCCTCCTCCCTCCCCTTTCCAACACCCCTAGTTTTATCCATGTGTCCTCTATACTTGTTCCTGTAAACCTTCCCTTCTCCCCTGAAATTCCCTCCCCTCTCCTCTCTGGCCACTGATATCCCGTCCTCTATTTCAGTGTCCTTTGTTATATTTCACTTGTTTCTTTGTTTTGTTGTTTAGGTTCCTGTTAAAGGCGAGATCATATGGTATTTGTCTTTCACTGCCTGGCTTATTTCGCTTAGCATAATGCTTTCCAGCTCCATCCATGCTGTTGCAAAGGGTATGAGTTCCTTCTTTCTTTCAGCTGCATAGAATTCCATTGTGTAAATGTACCATAGTTTTTTGATCCATTC
>CM052543.1:53235246-53255232 GCA_028533065.1 Trachops cirrhosus | reverse complement strand
ACACATACACCTATTGTTGATTTCAGACTGGCCAAACCGGTTTTTCTAGGTGGCTTCCGCCCACTGAGGGGTTATTGGAGACAGGTCCCCCCCCCTGCACCCCCCCGACCCCGTTCAGGACTCAGTCAGCCTCTGATGTACTGTTCTTACTGTTCTTAGTGCAGGGTCGCGCCTTCTCCCCCAGCTGGTCTGATGTCTCCCGGAAGGGACCTGTGTGTGGGGGCTGGGTGCAACTATGTGCGACCTTGGGAGTTCACCGCAGTGTGCGCCGATGTCCCGCGGAGCGCCTGCCCTTTTTCCAGGTTCATGCTTTCTGGATCCCAAAGGGCTCCCACTTGCCCCCAATTCACAGCTTGGGTATCGTAGGTCCTGGGAAGCACCTGTGCCTTTTCATTTTTCAACGCTGTGATTTCTGGGATTTTCACCAAACCACGTTTTCTCTCCTGCTTGGGGGCGCAGGCATAGAGGCGGTGCCTTTGGATGCACGGGGTGGGGTGAGCACCTTCACCAGGGCTTTGTGTAGGTGCTTACAGTTCCTGTGTGTGTACCTCTTTGTCCTCACTCCTCTCTGTGTGCCGTCTGGTAAACTGGCCTCCCCGGGTGCTGCTCAGTCCTTGTTTGGCCAGTGAGGGAGCAGATGACCCAGCTCTCTCCCGGGAGCCCTGCTGGCCGACCCAGGTGTGCCGCCGGGTCTGGAGCTGCAATCCCCCTGGACCCCCGCTGATCCACGTAGTCTCCTTACCCTTGGGTTTTTCAATATCCGCTACAATTTGTGATCTCCTATTTTCAGTTATGTCATGATAATGTTGGGTCTTTGCTAAGTTCCTGCCTAGAATGGCGATTATTTTTCCTCCCCTGGGTGTGGGAGATGTAAAATCTGCTCCTTCCTACCACGCCGTCATCTTCCCTCTATCACTCAATTCTTATTCAAATTCCATAAATTATTATTCTTGTCTGCATTTTAGAGATGATGAAACTAAGGTTGAGAGGTAAATAATTTACTTAACACATCCAAGAAGTGGTGGAGTTTGAATCAAATTCCAGTTAGTTTGATTGCCTTTAACCACTTCGCTAAACTGCCAGTCCTCCCTCACTCTCCAACACACACAGTAGTTCTAATTTTGCATGAGTAGTATTATTAAACTGTGAAATACAAGACACCATGAGCAGTCAGAGATTTGCATGAGAAGATACTTTGTGTCTAATAACCCATACTCCATGGGGACCAACTATTTAGTCTTATCAGAATACTTTTTATAATACATGCTTATTTTTCTTTGCTTTATCTAAAACCATGTCTCTTTTCTACAATTTATCAATTGTACATCTTCAATATTTACTTCAGCCATAAATCTAAGAGGAAAGCTGTGGATACATAAATAACTTCAGTAGATGAAAACACAACAGCTCCTCTACCCCAGGAGTGGCTGTGAGAATTTTTTCTACAGGAGATACATTATACACTGCTCACAAGGCCTGCAATGAAAAAGGGCAGCAATAACTGTGAGGTTCAATCAAAACCAATCATTCATTTCCACCTGCATTTATTGAGACAGCAGAGTGCAATGGTTGCCTTTGCTCCTGATTCCCCAGGCCCATTCTCCACACAACTACATTCACTTGAGCACTCCTCTTAAGGCAAGGCATCCCACACCCCCCACTACATCTGGGTTTTGAGATCAAATGTGTCTCTCTATCAAGCAAAACTTACTTCCAGATCTTTGTCTCTAACAACCTTCCTCACTGAGAAGAACCAATGTTTCTTGGAGATATGACTGATTCCAGGCCTGGGACAGTATAGGTACAGGATGACTCTAAAATATTTTATTCTACCAGAATGGGAGTGCTAAAAAAATTATGGGGATATAAAACAGAGACATGAGAACCAGCTTAAAGGTGAGGTCACAGTTGAACTTTGGGACCATTTGAATATCAAGATAATTATGCACCTTAAGGAATTATATATATAATTCAATAATATATATATATGTTATTGAGAAAATTTAAAGTCTTTACTCCATATGGTAGGCAGGAAGGAAAGAAAGAAGGAAAGAAGGAAGGAAAGGGTCTTGCTAACCACAGAGTACTAAAGTGCTGGCTAATAAATGTAGAGGTAGTGCTAAAGTTGGAAAGTCATCATTTTGAGTGGATGGATGGTAATTGCAGGAGAAAATTGTGATGAGAGGCAAGATATTTACATAATGGTAAAAATGTCTCCATGTAGTCAATTTATTCATTGGAAAGGGGAAAATATAATTTTTACAATGGAAAAATTGCACCACACCTGGAGCAAATGTTCAAATTAATATGACCAACGTGAGACAGATGGTCAGCATGTGCCTCCAGATGTGACACCCTCTGAGAAAGACACAAAATTGCCTGTGTAGAATTCTGGCTAAGAATATATTACTTGGATTCGATCATGAGGAAATATCAGACTCACTCAAACTGAGGAAAAGTCTATTTTAAAATGGTTGGAGGGAAAGTACTCCCCAAAACATCAATCTCATTAAAAAAAGACTGTGAAAATATTTGATATTAAAGAAGGCTAATGAGGCATAACAACTAAAAACCCTTGACAGGATCCTGTTCCAGAGAGGAAAAATTCTATAATGGATATTATTATGTTTATTGAAAAAATTGGAATATAAATTCTAGATTAGAATAAACTTTACATCAATACAGAATTTACTGAAGTTGATAACTGTTCTGTGGTTATGTAAGGGAATGTTCCTGTTCTAAGGAAAAGCACACCAAAGTGTCCATGGGTAAAGGATTCTGATCTATGTGATCTACCTCAGATAGTTCAGACTGGGAGACAGAGAAAGAAAGAAAACAGGATAAAATGTAAACAGTAAGTGAATCTGTAAAGAGTATGTGTGTGTGTATGTAATTCTGTTGTTATACTGTTTTTATCGGTGCAAATTTTCCTTAAGATTAAAATTATTTCTGAATCAACATTTAAAGAAGAGTAAACTATGTGTCTACAGTCAGGAACAGCTCTTGTTAAATAAGGTCAGTGTTTTCTAACATGTTCCTACTACTACATTAGCTTCATATAACAAATATAGATAAACTAAACAGTGAGTTAGGTGCAGTTTGAAATACCTTAGATATTTATGTGTTCAGTTATCAACATTATTGAACACATATTATGTATCAGATAATGTGCCATGATATGCCTTTCCTCACCTCCTCAAGTTACATGTGAATGTGAATAAATTATTGGAATATAATTATCAAACAATTTTTAGTGGTAGCAAATTATTTCCAATAAACAATGTTCTCTACTCATCTCTGTGCATTAGAAACTCATTTGAAAGCTACTAGCTGAGTTGATACAGCTCAAGCCACTTATTTTTTATTTGAAGCCCAGAGACATGAAACTCCCCTACCTTATTTCTGTGAGCAGCCCACATTCCTTAATAACAGAGTTCATGCTTTCTCACTTCTAGAAAATCTGCCTAAAAGACCTGTAGAAATAAGGAGAGTTAGCAACAGGGAAGTGGGAGGAGGAGAGAGGGGAAAAAGGTACAGAGAATAAGTAGCATAAATGGTAGGTAGAAAATAGACAGGGGGAGGGCAAGAATAGTATGGGAAACGTAGAAGCTAAAGAACTTATGACACATGGACATGAACTATAGGGGGAATGTGGGTGGGAGGGGATGTGCAGGGTGGAGGGGAATGAAGGGGGGAGAATGGGACAACTGTAATATCATAATCAATAAAATATATATTTTTTAAAAAAGACCTGTAGAGTACTCCAGTTCCTTTAAGTGTGGAGCCTCTTTGCATGTCATTAAGTCAGTGTTTGGAATCCTGTTAAACCCTCCACAGTCCCCATGGATGCCAGACCAACCCTCCCAGATCATGGCTGTCAATTTGTGTGTGCGCCTTAGTCTCAGCTTGTCTTGTCTGAGGCTCCTGGGCACCATGCATTGCCTTCATGTATGATTATTGAAGGGCCAGCTTTATGTTGTCCACCTTCAAGAAACTCAGTGCGCTCTGCTCATCAGAGTACAATGGAAAGGACTCTTGTATTTTGGCATTTGACAAATCTAGAATCAGATTTAGCTCTGCCCCTTAACAAATGAGCCATGGTACCCAAATTACTCAATACCTCTGATCTTGTTTCTTCCCTTTAAACTGTAAATAAGGATGCCTTCTTTCTCAGAGGGTGACTTTAAGGATTAAGTGAGATAGTGCTATACAAATGCTGGGCATAGTGCCTTGCACACAGTGATTATTTGGAAAATGTTAATCATTGATATTACTTTAGTAAAGTAGGCATACTTTTTATTTCAACTGCTGCACCAGGATTCTTCTTTAGAGTGATATTCTCTTTGTTTTAATTTCTTCTCAGGGAGCATAAGGCCCAGAGTTAGAGGGTGTAAGGACACGGGGAAATGAAAGAGACAGGGAAATTCCTTTACATAGTTGAGCAACAGAAATTAGAAAATAAAACAATCATCACAAGGACAAGAAAACAAAACAAAAAGTTAAGGATGAAGAAGGAAAGAGAGCAAGGTTTTTCTACCTGGTAGGGTGCCAGAGGTTTTTTTTAGAGGGTGAAGTGTCTAGTGTTAAATTCTGTTTTGTCTTGTTGCAAGTCAGTACCCTATGTTTTTCCAAACCTCTAGTGACTTGAGTTAATGTTCTTGTTGCTTGTGTTGTTTGTAGGTTTGTTTTCATAATGCAAATTGAGGTGAAGAGGATGGATTTTATGACTGGGACTTCCTTGGGCAGAGGAAAATGAACAGGTGCTGAAGAAAAGACATATGCAAGATTGAGAGCTTTGCAGGAGTAAGGAGGACCTAAAGGAGACCATGAAATGGCATCTCTGATGAAGCAAAGGATCTTAAGGGATAATGGAACAGAGGCTTAACCCCCACATGTGGGTTTTATCCTTATTCAAGTTAGAGGAATGGACTTGCCTCAAAGAACCTAGGGTCCAGAATATTTTAAACTAAATAATATACTAAAGGTTAGGAGAGTATAATAGATCTCCAGTTCTATATTAATAATTACAAAAACTTCTGAACATGTATTATTTTGTTTGGCACCAATACTCTTTTAGTGGAAAGACCTGACTTTACTTGTCATTAGGATGCCTATTATCTCTACTGATTGCTATAGTGGATACAGCCACACATTTTGCTAATGAGTTATTAATGTGTTGGATTATGGTACACTGCCTAGACTCTGCTTTGTTTATGGGCCAACTATGTAAATATGGCACATGTCCTTTACTCAGAATTCTGAATTTTCAAACTCTTCTGCACTTATGGTGTTGGATAAGAGATAGTAAACATAAATTCAGAAAAAAATATAAATTTTAAATGAATGAAAGAGGGAGGTATTACCTTCCAGTGTGTTTCTAAAGCTGAAATTGGCAGTTCTATCCATGGAGCCCGTTTCATACTGGGTCAGACTCAGACAAATTTCCACGTCAGCTGAGGAGGGGAGCCTTGGGGTCCTGGCTTTGTCGTGGTTTCCGGGGTTGCGCAGTAACGGTCCCTCAGGAGTCCCATTGCACAGTACCTGGCGACTGTTGTACTCCTCTGATCGGCTACAGATGATCTGCACAGAACACCTTGATGTTAAAGTTGTCACCACCTCTAAGTCACAGTCAAAGGGAAGTAGGGAGGTTGAAATTCCTGGTTTCCATATTTTTATCTCTAATCATAAGGAGGTTAATAATTTAAAGGAAGTTGTTGAAGAAAGCAGCTTTCTGCATATTGAAGAATAAACCAGAGAAATTAAAATCTAGAAAAGAATTGCAGTCTTGAATCTACCACTTATGAAAATGTGTTAAATTCCCTAAGCTTCAGTTGTCAAATGGGTATAACAATGTCTTTATATAATTGTTGTCAAATATTTATTTGAGGAGAAAACTAACTTGACAGACATGTTAATTATCTGTTGTGTGGCTTCACTAGTTTTATGCCCAAGAGACCAGGTATGGCCCAGAGTTTAGGTCTGTACCCCTCTTATTTTATCTCTTTCTGTATCTTCTCTGGCTGAACAACCCATTCCATGGCTTACATTATATGATCAGACCTCCCCAATTCCTATCTCTAGTTCAAAGTGACTTCTCTGAGCCCTTAGTCTGTATATTCATCTCTGACTCCTTTTTTCAATGTTATCTCACATACATTGCAAATATAACATTAAAAACCCTAAATCTGTTACTCAATCTACATTTTCTATCTCACCAACCATCCTGCAATTCAAACCAGAAGCCCGTGAATTACCATGTTTAAGCCAGAAACTGGTATTTACTGTTTGTATTTTACTCTCTTTTGTCTTTCACATTGAAACCAGCAACCAATATTATCAATTCTGCCTCCAGAGGATATCTTGAATTTGACAGCCATTCTGCATTTGCTTAAAATTCTGTGATCCTACTGTGAAATTATGATGGGCTACTCTTTTCTGGGCATTGCAGGTGCCCCTTTATCCCACACTTTTTTTCCCTCCATAAGAACACCCATTCCTTGCCATGCAGCTGATAGTGATAGTCTACCCAATCTTTGAGGTCAAGGCATCTTTTGAAAAAAACCAAACACTGTAGATTCTGACTTAAAAAAGTAATTCAAAATGGTTTGACTCTAAATATGAAGTTATAGACATCCTTCACCGAAGTATTCTTTTTATAGTTTTCTTTATATGTATGTGGAACAGTGAACTATGATAAAAATATTTGACTAAATAAGACAAAAGTAGCTCTTTCAACAAATATAAAATAAAAATTCTAAGGGGTTAATAACATCACACTATAATTTAATTGAAATATTAATATTTTAGTGGTATATAAGTTAATTCTTTGTTTTAAAATCACTGATGCCTTAGATTCAATGAGAGCAAGTAACTCGGTAGCACGATGTCAACACTAAACCAAAACATAATTGCAGGAGAGCCTGCCTGCCGTCACGGACAGTTCACGACAGACACAATCTTCCACGGGAGACCTCTGCCCACTCACTAGATAATATTCTTCTTTGTCAAATTTACACGTTCGTCTCCTGTGATAAAAAAAAATTTCTGTATAACTTTCCTCAAAAAAACTATAATCTCTGCAAGGATAACTTTCTTCTTAAATTATTATTATTTTTGATTCTCAGAATCTACAATAGAGGCTCAATACATATTTGATGAGTGAATAAACAGATCCAGTGATAAACCAATGTATCTTTAACTACAAACATGTGCCAAACACACTTTTTTCCTAGTCCTTTTATTGGTAACAACTTCTGCACTAGAAGATATTTCCAGAAATGTATTATTTTTGGTAAATATATATCAGGGCCCCACTGTGTCCCAGACCATGAGAAAGACATCACTGTGTACATTTTTAAAAATTCTCACCTTGTTGGGTTATATGATCTTATCTTTATTTCAGTGATGAGAAAACTAAGTCTTGGTGTGGAAGAATATGGAAGGGTGCAAGACCTAGAGCCTTCTGTTATGGTTAATAATTTTATAGAAAACAGGTAAGGCACAAGAATAATATTTTACAAGTGAAAAGAATTCCTGGTCAGCTGTTTGCACCACAGTTAAAAATAACCAAGACAATGCTATATAGGAATGTCAAAGCAAATTAAATCACCATCAACTGAATGAACCCTGTGCTCCAGGAATGGCTGCTGCTGTGTAAAATGAGAAACACTTAGAGAATCTTTTAACTTTTGGTCAGCAAAATAATATTTATGAGTTGAAAAGAATCGGGCTCTAAAATTGAGATGAATATGGGATTCATTTCTAGCTCAACTACTTACTAGTAGTGTATCAATGAGCATGTTATTTAGACTTGTTAAGTCTCAGTTTCCTCAACAATAATATGAAATAATAAATGCATCTAACATTATATAATATAAATATGTGATTAATATATTGATAATATAATAAATAATAATTGAAATAACATAATTCTGACTCAACAAATGACAGCTTCTAGTTTTCTTTATACTTCAACACATTCCACAATCCTTTTACTCATGCATAATTGAGAACTAGAAGAGTTATGTAACTTTTCTAAGGTCATAGGATGTTTTCAAAGGTCATAGGGCTAGAGCTAGAAAATTAATATGCACTCTTATTCCAAAGCTGTATCAACTACATTTATTAGTGCCTGTAAGTGACTTAGGGATGTCTGAATAAAGTCAATGTAACTTTTGTTTCAGATGTAATGTGTTGGATTCATTTATAGTGTCAATTAACTAGACACCATGGCAGGAACATAGAGGAGATCACTTTCATTTCTGTTTGAATAATAGAACATCTCATGATATTCTTGGTTAAATTAGAGAGGATTGAATGGAACTATTTTTGCTGAAATGCCACCTGCCAAGTGACTAAGTGTTCAGATGACTGGATGTATTAGTAACAAGGAGGAAATCTACCTTGGTTCCAGAAATAATTTGAAAACCTTAACCTCAAATCATTGTCTTTCTATTTGATACAGAGGGGAGGCAGGGTGGGAGAAATTGTTGGCACTAATATTATGACTTATCATGCAGATCACAATCAGAAAGACATGGTTCCCAAGATTGACTCTTTATTAGCTACATGACCTTGGACAAAATACTTGAGCTCTCTGAGTATCAAGGTTTTTCATTTGTAAATGGGGATTATAACAACTTTCTATGAAAGATAAAATAATCTAACATGTGTAAAGCCCTTAGTACATAGTGCCAAGGATAGAGTGTTTAATAATAGCAGCTCTTAAAATTTATTGAATACAAGACCATTGGGCAGGTTACCAAATTTTTTTAACTCTGATTATATAATACTGGTTGAATATTCATTATTATAGTAACTAACATTGTCCTTATATATATCACATAAGGACATATTATAATAGTAATTTCTACACATGTAATGCAAAGAATATGTTAGGTACTAAACTGATTATTTTACATTAACAGATTTCATCAAATCTCTTCATAATGCTGCTTTACAATATTATTTTAATATTATTTTTAATATTTTATTGATTATGCTATTACAGTTGTCTTGATTTCCCCCCCTTTGCCCCCCTCCACTCGACACTCCTCATTCCCTTAGACAATACCCCAATCCTTGTTCATGTCCACAAGTCCTGTGTCTAAGTTCTTTGGCTACTGTACTTTACATCTTCATGGCTATTCTGTAACTACCTATTTTTACTTCTTAATCCTCTCACATCTTACCCACTCTCCCACAGCCCCCTCCCATCTCTTTATCTTTAACTTTTGCCATTTTAATTATATGGCTTGGAGTGGCCCTGTTTGAATCCATCTTGTTTGGGACTCTCTGTGCTTCCTGAACTTGCATGTCTATTTCCTTCACCAGATTCGGGAAGTTTTCTTTCATTATTTTTTCAAATAAATTTCCAACTCCTTGCTCTATCTCTTTTCTTTCTGACATCCCTATGAAGTAAACATTGGATTGCTTAAATCTGTCCCACAGGCTGCTTATGCTATCCTCATTTTTTTTGGATTCTCTTCTCCGATTGGTTGTTTTTTGCTTCCTTATGTTCCAAAACATTGATTTGATACTCAGCTTCACCCACTCTACTACTATTGTTTCCCTGTAAGCTGTTCTTTATTTCAGTTAGTGTAGCCTTCATTTCTGACTCAACCTTTTTTATGCTGTTAAAGTCCTCATTAACTTCCTTGAGCATCCTTATAATCAGTATTTTGAACTCTGCATCTGATAGATTATTTATCTTCATTTCATTTAGCTCTTTTTCTGGGGTTTTGATCTGTTCTTTGCTTTGGGCCATGTTTCTGTGTCTCCTCATTTTGGCAGCCTCCCTGTGTTTGTTTCTATACATTGGGTAGAGCTGCTTTGACTCTGTGTCTTGGTAGTGTGTCCTAATGTAGTAGGTGTCCTATAGGGTCCAATGGCACAGCATCCCCTATCACCCAAGCTAAACACTCAAGGTGCACCCTTCATGTGGGCTGAGTACACCCTCCTCTTGTAGTTGAGCCTTGGTTGCTGTTGGCAGATCAACAGGAGGGATTTATCCAGGCCAGTCAGCTGCAAAGATTGGCTGTGACCACTTACTATCAACCTCCACCCTCTGCAGAGGGTCAGCTGTGCAGGGGAAGAATGGTGGTGCTCCGGTGTGGTCTGTTGCTGTTCACTAAGAGCACTGGCCCTAATATTTCCCAGGTGGTGCTGGCCAAGATCAGCCCCTACCTGTGTTTTTCTTGAGGCCACCCTGCCTGAATTATAAAGCAATCTGAGATGGCTGCTACTGGTGCTGGGCTTAGAGATTTCAGAGCAAACCCAAGCTGTGAGTCTAGGCTGCTAGTTCCAGGCCTGGGGCTCACTAAAGCCAGCTGATTCTTGTTTGAGGGGATTTAGGAATTTTGAAGCATGAGCCAAGACCAGCCATTCATATGAAAATGAAGCTTGGGTGGGCCCTAACGTGGGTAGGGTAGAGTCTCTGGGGATCTCCAAGGCAGGTCAAACAGGGTTAGCCATGTTGATAGAATCTTAGATATGACACCAGTCTGCTGCTGGCTCTGTGGGGATAGGCTCCAGAAAAGGGACAATGGCCTCTGCTCACCTTGATGCCAGACACCTCAGTTTCTCCCTGCATGCCACTCATGCCCCTCAATCTCCACCCTGGTGCTGGAGTCCAGAGGGAGTGAGTCTGAGTAGGTGAGTCCACGTGTGGGTTCTTTAAGAGGAACTGCTTGGGGCTCCAGAAATTTCTTCCACCCACTCAACTTTTGTAGCCAGAAGTTGTGGGGACTTATCTTCCTGGCACTGGAACCCTGAACTGGGGCCTGGTGTGGGGCTGGGACTCCTTGCTCCCAAGATATCCCTCCCAAGTTTTTATCCACCACACTTTTATGTGGGACCTGCCCATTCCATGTCTGCACCCCTCCTACCAGTCTGGATGGATGTGGTTTCTTTAATTCTATAGTTGTCAGGCTTCCATTCAACATGATTTCTGTCAGTTCTGAGTGATAGTTTTTCTATATTTTAGTTGTAGTTTTGTTGTGGTTGTGCAAAGAGGTGAGCCATGTCTGTGTATGCCACCATCTTGATCAGAAGTCAGGTACTTTGGACTGCCCAAGGTCCTTCCCAGATCTCTTTTATTATTTTAATTTTAGAAAAAAAAAAAGATATCAGAGTAAAGTTTCAGATACCAGATACCAGAATCTGATTCTGATATTCAGATACCAGAATCTTGTAGCTAAGTTACAATAGTCTACTGATACTCATGTTCATATGCCCTGAAAGATTACATACCCTTTCAACAATACTATTCAGTTTCCTATTCCATTCTGTATTTCCATTAACACAGAAGACAAGCATATATGCTAATTGTAGCCCAGCTTTTTTGTTGTTGAGAAAAACCAAAGGTCAGAGAGTCTAAATAACTTATCCAGTATCATCTGGTAAATGGCAATGGTCTTTAGACAAAGATTTGTTCTTTTTCTATTTCAACACCTGTAGTTAATAATAATAATGGGGAAAAATCAAGTATACCAAGTCAAATGATAAAAGGAGATAGAAAAAACAGATGCATTAATGGAGAAGGTGAACCTAGACAGTGCTCTCTTAAATTTAAAGAAATAGCAATAAACTACCAGTTATTAAAAGCTTTCAGGAGCAAAGATTCTTATTATGGCACTAGAGATTCTGTCTGAAAAAAAAAATGTAGAACATATGACATTCCACAGACTCTTTTTCATAAAAAAAAAAGAGAGAGAAGCTGTTATTTCATTGGGCTGTTGCCATGGTTACCTAAAACCCATGACTTTCTGCTAAAATGTGACTTTTTTTCTTCCCACTGTTTGCTTCCATGTGATGTGTTTTTCACCTGATGAGTGAATTCCCTGGTAACATTTCCCTCATGTCTAGCATCTAGGAAATTGTTTTTTCTTTTTATTTTGATCCATCATGACAGCTGTTCCCAACCTACCTTTTTTTTATTGGCTAGCCTTTCTGCTACCTGCATAACATTGAATCAAACTGTGTTGAGCATAGGTATTTGTCCTTTAATATTATTAAGAACCTCCCCATCTCCAAAAATAATGAACTGTTTTAATTGATGACAAATGTTTTTCCTTGAAAAGATTTTGACACTAAACAAAAAAATAAATGAACAAACATGCAAAAAATGTGAATTCTGAATATAAGCTTTCTAATAACTAATATTAAGTACCTAATTTTTAATATATTATTTTACTTAATAGAAAACCTTATCATTCAATATTATTAATCACTTTAAATGACACTCAGATATGCTCAATCTTTATTATCATGTGGTCCCTTCTTTTCAGGCACACACGTACACGCATGCCAAGAGAGAACCATACAAAATGTCTTCTTCGAGACTGTAAGTTTGCTGCTTATAATGGCATTTTTGTATCCTTAACTTTAGGGATTTAATGTTATAAAGAAGTGCCATGTTAAATTCCAGAAATCCAGCCATGCAGAATTTAATTTTTAATGTTTGTTAGCGTTGGAATTAATATTTCTGAGTTTTAATTTTATTCCTTTCAACATACATTTGGAAAGCCCATTCCATGTATATATCATGGTCCTAGCATTTGTGGATATAAAAATAAATAAGAAATGGTCTCTACCTTGGAGCAGCTGTCAACCTCGTAGACAAAGAGAGGTTTACAAACAATGACATACACTGAAGAGTTAGAGGTGTTATGATACAGATCTGTACAAAGGGTAATAATGATAACAAAGGGGTTAGGGCTAATTCTACTTGAGTAATGGATGTGGACTATTTTTATTTTAATATGAATGAAAAGGACGACATCAGTATATCTGCCCCAGTTGTCTGTGCAATTGAATTTAAGGGAGTCAAAGTGACTTCAAGGAAAATTTTACACCCATAAAGCAGTGGCTTATTTAATTCCTTCTGAGTCTAACTGGCTCCTTGTAAACAGGGAACAACATGGTTGGCTTGAAATAGTGTTGGAGTCAGAGGCAGTAGGTTTTAGTCTTCAACTGTGTGACCGTGGACAAATCATCCTAGCTTCTGGGGCCTCTGTATTTTCCTTTATAAAACGTGGACACAATACTAGATACTATTGAAGGGTCTCACAGTCTCAGAGTTCTCAAATTCTATGAATCTTTAAAATTCTATTTTTGTATCAAGTAAAAAATAACTAAAATCAAGGGGGAAACATAGGCTTTGTGTGAAAGGGGCTATCTAGCTGATTTGGAAAGTATTAATGAGTATGGAAGCTTTGTGATTTCATCTCACACAAAATAGTCTAATTCTTGATTTGAGTGTTCAGTGCAGGCAAAAATGTTTTACCAAGTGGTGTGTCTATTACAGAACCTGAATTTATAAAGTGGAAGAGGTACCAAAACAATCTAATATTCATTAAACCAGTGATTCTCAGTGTTGCACATTAGAATCGCATGAGAAGGTTTTGAAATGCAGATGCCTAGACTTCACAATGGACCAGCTGAATATGATTTTCTGGTAGAAGTTAGATGGGAGCCCATGTGATTGTTTTGGGCTTTTTGTTTTGTTTTTTAAAGCTCCCTAAATAATTTGGATGCTGGGAACTACCAAATTAAACCAATATAAACAATTTATCTTAATTTTTAAAAGACTGTAACAAGACAGATTGTATGAAGGAATGGAAACAGCCAACTAAAGGTCGGTTTTTGCTGTCACTTCATGCAGTGACACCACATACAGTAGGTGAATATGAATGCTCATTCATCTCACTTTCTTTATTTAAACTATTGTTTACATGGTTTTTGTCAATGGCCTCTGTCCACCCTGATTCCTAATTTCCTTTTTAACACCAGTTACTACATAGCAGTTTAAATATAGAACTACATTGAAAAAATGTTATAACAATTTAATCTAGTACTTACCTTTTAGATTCAATAAACTTTATATAGAAATGAAATTGGCCACAATCA
Source organism: Trachops cirrhosus (assembly GCA_028533065.1). NCBI lineage: Eukaryota > Metazoa > Chordata > Mammalia > Chiroptera > Phyllostomidae > Trachops > Trachops cirrhosus. The sequence goes on along the minus strand of CM052543.1, from coordinate 53,241,324 downwards.
TAAAGGAACAAAATGAAAAATTTTCCACTAAAAGTTAATAAATGATTCAAAAATAATTATAAATATAATTCAGGTATCACCAAGTAGCATACATCTCACATAATTAAAATATCAGTTAGTATCTATCTATTAGGCTTTAGTGTGGATGTTATAACTTTTTTTGTAATTTAGATAATTCTGGGTCAAGTGAAGCTGTACAGTTAAGGAAAAGCATTACAATTTCCTTGAGTGAAATGACTCAAAATCCCACATCCAAGCTTAGCAGTACGTTAAGCAGTAACAGAAGTTGTGAGAGTTAGATGACAGTTGTCCACTTATAGATTAAGGCAGGAGGGTCTGAAGTCTTACTGAAATAGACTTTTTCTCAGCACCTTTTTAGTGACCTTTCCTGCACAAATACATTCATTAATCTTGATAAATAACTGACAATAGTGACACCAGACATTATACAGTGACTATTTTTCAATGAGCTTCAGTAGGCTCCATTTGGAAGATGTGAGAGCTTAGTTTGTTGGGTGGGGGGTGGGGGAGGCAAAGGGGATGGATGAGAAGCCATCCACATTTCAAAACTTCAGAATGTGAAGCACAAATATAAGATCCTTCCCATCTTATTTAAATAGTGGTCTTAGTTCCATAAAGCACTGCTATAATACAAATGTTTGGAAAACAAACAGAAAAACATTCCTTCTAGCTTATGGTTTAAAATGATAAGTAATTAAAAACATATTTCTTTGGTTACCTTTTGCCCCTAATCCAGAATGAAAAATTTAGAATAGAAAAATATAAATTAAATTTTAGAATAGCAATTCTTTATCTTGCACTTCTAAAGTATGCATGTTTTAGGGAGAAAAGAGCTAATTACTTATGCAGCTTAAGGAAAAAAGTGAGACAGAATAGCCATATCTTTTGGCTGAAGACATCCAGTAGTCATGTCCTTGGAAATAGTTTTGGGTGATCATGAAGCCAATCTATCAGATAACAAATCTTGTCTCTGCTATTAACTAGCTCTGTGATCTTGTACAAGTTACCTACTATCTTTACATCTCAGTTATTTAATCTTTAAAATGGGAATAATTAATAAAAGTATTAAATTAGTTAATGCACAAAAACACTTGCAACAGGGTTTCACACATGCTAAATGCTCAGTAAATGTAATCTATTTTCACCATTTACCTATTTGGGCCTCAGGGTTCTCATGTATTTAAAATAAAAGAGATTTAATCTAAAGACTATTCCCCAAATTGTCCTGATGGTAATAATCACCAAAGACATTTAGTAAATAATGCTTCCCCAGGACCATCCACTAAGGATTCCAATCAATGGGTCTGGGATTAGGCCAGGGATTTTTATTTTTAACATGTACTCTGTATGAATGTCATTGTGATGAAAATTTCAGAAACACTGATATAGATCATTTATTTATTTAATCATCTAAATATTTATTCATCCATTGTCTCAATAAATAATAAGCCCTTACCATGTGCAGGTAACTGAACTTACCATGTGCATGATCCTAAGTGCTGGAGGATACAGTGATGAACCAAATATTCTGTTTATTAGAGTTTGGGAACTTAGTAGAAGATATCAGACAAATAAGCACAGAAATAGCTATGTAACTGCAATTTCGAAGTGTGCTCTATTAAAGGAAAAACACAAGGCATGTTGAGAGTTTTGAATAAGGGTCCTTTTCTACTCCCAGTAGAAGAGATAAGGAGGGAGGTTTACTCAGACCTGCCTGAAGAAGGGATTACTAAATTTCCTCTATGCCCTGATACACTCTACGTTCAGCACATCTTACCTGCCAAGAGGAGAAGAAGGATGCTGGGCTGAGTAGGTTGGGGTTTGTTGGGTTGCGCCCTCCCATATATTCATCTGTGCAAATGTCACAGTTTTCAGCATCTCTCCAGTCCCAGTAAGGAATGGTGAAGTTCTCATCCCCTGTAAGCTCCTGGATTTCTCGTTCCCACAGCAACAAAAAGAGTCTGTGCCAAGGCAGGAAACCTGGTGCTTCATGAGCAAAATCAATGTCTCTCCAGATTTCAGACCCCCCAAGCAGTGTGTCCCTTGACACATAATAGTGCATCCAGACAAAGAGGTCATAAATGTTGATGTCACTAAACATGGGTGTTGACCCATTATTCATTTGGCCATAGGTGCCCGTGGGGATGACGTAGTCTGGGCTAGTGGTACGCTTTGCTAAGGTGAGGTAAGCAAGAAATTTGTTCTTCTCTGGAACACTCAAATCAAAGATGTTTCTTCTCACCAAAAGTCGCCTTTCTGTGCAATTTGGTCCCCCGAAGCCAAACTTGCAATTTCCACAGTTGAATCCCATGAAGTTGCTAGAGCACTGGCAGGTCCTGTTATAAAAGACAGAGGGCCAGGACTCCCGGTCATCCACCCCCGTGAAGGGGAATTGAGGCCCAAGTGGTGCTTTGGACAGAACAATGTCCTGACAGGAACCCCTGCCTGAAAGCTGGCCACAGGGACTCCCATCACCCCTCCATGGTGGGCAGCATTCCTTCTCCATCAAGTCCTTGGAGGACACACAGGCTCGAGGGAAATGGCCATTGGAGGTCTGGGAACTCCACAGCAGGCAGTACAACACAGCCAAGAGCATTCTTCCTCTAGTTCTCACAAGGTCTGTTTGAGCTGGGTAATCGAACCACATGCTTCTCTTCCAGCTACCCCTGCAGTGACTATCACATGTTCTGGCTAAGTCCTGTATAACACCACTCCTACCTCCAGCATCAAACACTCTCAGTCTTTATCTTAAGCTTTCATCTTCTGAAAACCACATGACTAACTTTTTGTTGAAGTTGGCATGTACCCGGCAAGTGGGATAGGCCTGAGAAACACTATTCACCATTAATAGTTTCTTATGGTTATAATAATAATAATAAATAACATTATTAATAATAATGCCTGATCTATGTAAAACCCAGTTAATTGACTATGAAGTTAATGATGATTTGAATTTGGAAATAAGAAGTAGTGTTAGTGATAGGGGTTCTCTTACTAAGAAAGCTCCGGAAGTGTTAGACATTGTGGGTGTAAGGTAGATGTTCCTCAGAGATCATAAATAGGCCACAGCATTTTCAGAGGTAAGCTTTGCAAAAAAAGGACCCTTTTCAGAGCCCAAAGATTACTTCTTATAACTGAATATATTACAGTTTATTTATTTTGTATAAAGTATCAGAAGAAAAAAAAATCATTCTGCTACTCTTCCCTGATTATCTTGATGCATTTGGCTGCTTGCCAGCTCTCTAAGCGCTCATTTTCTGACTATACCTAAGGATAGGTCACTTTGATGGGTAGGTGATCTGCCTCATTTAGGGGACTTTTACTAGTTAATATCCCAAAAGAAACTCTTCTTCTTTTTAATGCTGTTGCCATTGCCAAGTTTTCCATTTAGTGAGTAACTGACTCAGGATTTTTGTATTTACTCAACAAATATTTATTGATCATATAAATTCTCCCAAGAATTCTTTCTCTGTGTGTGTAGTGACCTGGATGAATTAAAATGCATGAATAAAAACATAATTTTACCACTTACACTAATTCTTGAATGAGTAATACAAATAATAAATATATGAGATTTTTAATAGAGGGACATCTCATCAACTGAGGATCCTTGAAAGAATTGCACAGTTTTTTATAATAGTATTCAAATTTTATTTAGGGAGTACCTTGAATAAAACCTTGTATGGAGGGGATAAGTCAGAGAGACAAATGAGAAAGGAGTCACTACTTCAAGCAGGAGAAACTATATGGGAGGGAGCTGCATTTCATTAGCAGAGCATTGGATTCAGACAGGCTCCCCACATGATAGGAAATTAAACCTGGGACCAATCCATGGAGAGGCTTAAAAATGAAAAAGTTTGAACTAAGGCGAGTTGAAGAATTAGAGGATAGAGTAGTCAAATCAAAGTTGCCTCTCCTAGACTTCCTTATCCTGCTCCATACCCACACCTGGGTGGTCCCAGGAATGGAAAGAGCAAGTGTGGAAAGTGAAAGCTCTGAGGAAAGCGGCAGTGTCTGGGCTCTTGGCTGTGGGGTTCTAGGGAAGGTCAACACTATCCTGGTGACCCCGGAATGTCAGCCTGCCTGCCCTCTTCCCTTTCTGCTGAAGTTTATCACATGAAAAAATGTCTAGGTTCCTTCATACTACTCTCTGGAGTCTCAAAGCAGCCTTTTGAGGTGGAAAGAGCAGTGTGTGGGTGAAGAGGAAGAGAAGTTTCCATGGAAATGCTGCCTCTGGCTGGGGTCAGGAAATCATCACATGATCTCCACAAGGAGACTTAATCTTTTTTCTTCCTCCTTTCAGAGCCACAAAGAGATTAAAACAGGGCTTCCAGTCCCTGAGGAGTCTTGATTCTGTATTACTTTTAACCACATGGGGCCTTTTGTAATTCTGTTCCATCTACTTGCAGACAGAATTCAGCTTCTCATGTTCAATTTAATTAAGAATTTTGTTTTCCACTTGCCCCTCTGTCTCAGTGAATAACTTAGAAAGCTTACATCACGCCACCCAGCCTCTGTGTCTACTTTCCCAAATCTGCTTTTCTTATTCTTCAGAGCATGCTCAGACAAATGGCTAAAATGTCATTTGTCCTCTAATTTCTTTCACAGGGTTGATTTTTTTAAATTAACAGACCTCATTATTATTCTCAAATATAGGATACTAACTCCTCTGGCCCATATGTATATCAGTCTTATTGTCAATACAAACTTCTTAAGTATCAAACCTCATTTAGACTGGTTCCTCTCTGAACTCAAGGTGAACTCTAGGTGTCTCTAGTTTATAGAATTTGAGCGTTCTATCTTTTCCTGGAAGGTTATTGTATGATTCAGCACCTCAGTTCATGAAATGCTTTGTTAACCAGTACTAGGGGCTCAGTAAATATTCTGCAAAGTTTTATTGAGCATCAATTTTCAGGCATCTACTGAGAGATGCAGATGTCATGGCAAGCACAAGCGAGAGCTTTCTACCTTCATGAAGCATGTTAATATCTATTAAAATAATATTTTCATTTTAGTAATTTTAAATAATATTTATAACTATATATATTTTAAACAATTTTTTCCTGGTTAAATGTCTTTTTAAGGGGCTATAAAAGAGAAACAGAGCTACTAGGGAAGATGGCAGAAAGAACTATCTAGTCAAGAAAGGTTTTCTGGGATTAGTTACATGGCAAGTGCCCTCTGAAACATTAGTAGAAGCCTGTTTAGTGAAGAGAACAGTGGCTGTGAGAGCATTCCAGATAAAAGAGGTTTCATGTGCAAAGTGAAGGGGGCATGGCACGTTCAGGGAACTGAAGGACATTTCAGGTGGTTATAACCCGCAAAGCTATGAAGATGTGATACAAGTATGGAGGTATGTATGTGGATGAGATCATAGTTCTCAGATGGTTTACAGCAGAGTTTTGAAATAATCACGAGAGAATTAAAAAATTCCACTCAAGCTGCTGAGATGACAACAGATGTGGGAGTGAGAGCAAGAGTAAATGTAAAAATAATTGTTAGAGATTACTGGAATAATCCAGGCAAGAAATTATGTGGTTTGACCCAGAATGATGATTCCTGAGGTAGAAGTGATGAATTCAAGAGGAGGGAAAGGTGGCGGGGAGAGAGATTTGGAGCTGACATCTAGGTTTCCGTGTGTGCCACTAACTAAAATGAGGAACAGTCAAGGATAAAATGTTTGTAGGAAATGGACATGGGTTCATTTTAGGCATGTCAAAGTTGACAGTTTAAGCTATAGTGTAGCCATAAACAATTGTCCTCTGTTTTCTGATGTTTGCACTGATCATTTACACTCACTGGGTTTCGATCTAGTCAGTCTTGCTCTTTCCTTCACTCTGAGCATTTGTCTGTTCATTTATCGGATGATAGTCTGGTTTTGTTTTTAGCCATTATCTTAGCTTTAATAGTAGCTACAATTTACTGAGTAGAAGTGACATACTCAGTTCAGCTTGAATAACTACAATGGAACCAGAAAAAAAGTAATTTAATGAATTAGCGTGTACCCATCATCAAGATTGAACAACTATTATCTTTCTATAGGCATTGTTTCTTCTG
>CM052543.1:53099435-53234746 GCA_028533065.1 Trachops cirrhosus | reverse complement strand
ATTTTTTTGTAAAGAATAACTTTTCCTCATCAACTATTTGGTTGCTCTCAAACACATTCTGTACAAAAAGAAGGGTAAACGCTTGATTCTTGTCCTTTATCAGTTTCATAATAATGATTTAGTGCCCTACAACCTCTAAACATAACTGATGTATTCATTTTAATTATCATATGATGACTTCTAGAGTTTAATGTATTTGGTGTGTTTCTTTTGAAGGTAAAAATTGTTTATATATATATACCCAATATTCAGCTAATTAGTACACATCAGCCAAGCTACATTATGATATATTGGGTAATGATAATTATGATCGTGTTTATATATATATACATGTGTAGAGCTGAAGGGAAAAATATGTAGCCATCAACTCTGTACAATTTAAGTTTAGACTCATTCACTTATTCAATAAATATTGAGTACCTACCATGCCCAAGACCCTATCCTAGATACCTGGGGGATGCAAAGTGGTATAGTTCTAAGGCCTCAACTGTCCCTGGATTTGATGCTCTGAAGTCAGACCCTGAAATTTTATCCAAAGTCTGCCAGTTATTAGTTCTTATACCCCATGGGAATTAAAAAGGGGGAAGGAAAGAAGTATATGTTCAATAATTTCATTTTAGGCACATAGTTATGATTGTCCCATAATTTAATGTATCACTGCCTGAGTATTCTCAACCTTACAACATTCTTTGGAGTTTTACAAGTTCTGACACATGTTAACTACTCAATAAATGTTAACTGCTATTATTAAAAACCACAAGTTGGGTGCTCATGATGTTCATTGCTACAGGATTCTCATTACTTCTAGACCTTCTCAGTGTTAAGAGCTAAGAAATAACTACTTTGTTAGGTAAAATTAGATATCATTATTATAAATTGACCCTTTCTTCTCTACTTGGCATTCTCACTTTCCCTTTTCTTCCAATTAAAACCTTATTCTCAGAGATACTGAACATCTGCCATTACATAGAGATGTCACACTTACTTAGGATTCTGAGCTTAGCACATGTTCTTTTCCCTACTAAGAATGTTTTCTTCTTTTATTTGTTTGCATAATCTAGTCATACTATAAAGATTCAGCTCAGATGTCACAGCCTCAAGAAACCCTTTGCTTTCTACAGACTTCTAGTTTTGCTATTGCAATCATCACAATACATTGTAATAATTTATTTGTGTGATGCTCCCTTCAGATCAATTATTTGGGGTAAAAAACATGATTTAGTGCTAAGTTCTGGTACAGTGCCTGGCACTCTAAGAATATCTTCATTAGCTGGAGAATGGATGGATTGATGAATGGATAGATCAATTATTGTTTTGTATTTCCCTTATTGTGTGAAATGTATTTTAAAGTTCTAAAATTTTCAACATATAGAAAAAGATAAATAGTAAAATGAGTATCCATAAATCTACTATACTGATTTAATAAATCAGAACATTTTAGGCTACTGATGATTTTTTAACATCAGGTAGCACCATTTTGGAGACATGAAAGGCAGAATTGGAGGAGGGAGGGAAAATGTATGAGTGAGACTAGCCCCCATTTTGAAAATGATGTCAGGTGCTAAGTCAGGAGTGTAGATCCCTGCTATAAACTTGGCATAGACCCATGAAAAGGGACTGATGGAAGGAAGGGACACATTTTACCAGCACTCTGACAGAAGCTCAGCTAGGCAAAGAAAGGGGACTAGTATTGACCTAGGGTTTATTCAACAATCGATTCCATGCAACATTATTCATTGGAAGTTTATATTGGGCTGGGCATTTTACATACAATTTTTAAAAATTTAATCCTCCAAACAAGACTGCAAGGTATATATTATAACCCTTCTATAGTTAAGAAAACTGATGTTAATGATTAAGGTCAAATTATCATTAATTTAGAAGAGGTAATATCTGTATAATTCCAAATCTCAGAAATACTTTCTTTTATTATCTTCTATGTTAATGTAATTTTACTCACTGCACTTTGCTGTGCCAATCCCGCTTCTATATTATCTATACCTCATACTTTGCTTGTGCCACATTTTGTGCTCATAACTGTTGTGAAGGGCAGCTTTGTGTACTTGGCCATATCTTTGATAAGCTTCTAGATGTATAGATGAGTCTTAGCCATCCTTTGTTCCAGTTTGAAGGTGGTCTTTTGCAATAGATTACCTCAACCATATACTAAATCTCCCCTCAAAATTGGTTCTTATAGACTGTTGGCTGTTAAGTACATCATGCTTACCACAGTGCTGAATGATTTGTATTTTCTTTCCTTCAGTTGAACTGTGTGTAAATTATCATGAAGGCAGATGGTATTAATCTTCAATTGTTCATTTTCTGATCATGCACGATTCTAATATGCAGAGCTAGATTTTCTATTGCTTAATGTATACCCCACTTATAATTAAATTTTTATTAGAAATTATCTAAATAGCATTAATAAAGGTTGCTACTTAATAAATTATCTAAATAGCGTTAGCAAAATCGGCATTACAAGAACAGTGGGCATAATTTAAGACACCTTATAAAGAAAATGGGAAAACAGCTATCGGGGCTGCTGAGAGACAGCACAGCCTCTGATGACATTGGAACAAACCTAGCTAATGAATCCAAGTGTGGAACTAAAATGCACAGCCTTAGCAAACATAACAAAACAAAGCAAAACAAAACAACAACTTTTACTGTCAATAAATTGTGCAGATCCTCTAGGAGAAAGTATATGTCTTTTTGTATTTACTTACTGAATATAAATAATGTTCATTTTAAATAATTTTTTGATGTGGACCCTGGCTTGTGGGGTCCATGGCATTATGGATGAGACACAACAAATTCACAGGGACTACTGAGTCATGTGGAGGAAAAGGGACAGGGAGAGTGCGACTTCTCTCTCAAGAGGAGAAAAAGCCTCAGCTCTTGCCTTGCCAAGCTTTTATTGCTTTTCTGGGCACATTACATGATGGTCCTCATTTACTATGCACAGGTTCACTTTAGGTGGTTACCTTTTACAGAAAACAAAGGAGAAGATGTCACTAATCACATCACAGAAGAAGGACATTTGCAAATGCAAAGGGAAAAGTGGTTGAACTGGTTACCCTCCCCCTTGGAAGGTGTAGCATGGATTTTAGGAAGTTACTTTAAAGGTATGCAGCAAATGTTTGCTGCCTCAATTCAGGGTGAGGGAGTTTTAGCAAAAGCAAGTCTCATAGCAGTCTAGGTACAATGCAGGCCTGATTCCCCACGGGAGAACCTATCCATGGGTGTGGGTCTTATGCATCTCCAAGTGGGAGCTGGACCCACACCAGGCTGAATGGTCTCCTATAATTTTTTATTCATTAAAATTGATATTTTCTTTTTAATAATGTATACAAGCATTTATAAAATATTAAGTGTATATGTTCAAGTCAGAAAAATCACTCAGTCTGCACATAACCACAGATTGTTTTTGAACATGCAAAGCCCCATGCATTAACTAGTTTCCTTATGGCCTCTGCACAGAATGGTTGGAGTCCCTGATGTGGGTGACACCATCCTGCAGTTTGGTGTGCTTGTGAGAGCATGTGTGGTTCCAGGACACCGAAACTTCAACCAAAGTGAGGATCCTCACGAGCAATCCCCAAGGGTTTCATCAGTAAAAGTAATCTTTTGTTATTTAAAAAAATCGCATAAAAGTGTCAAAAACAACAAATTTACTATAATGAAAAATAAACATATACAGCTCTTAGAAAGAAGAAGGATTTGGAAAAAGGGGGTACAATAAAGTCAGGTAAACTATTGGTCAGTTCTGAGTAAGGAGAATCATCCTGGTAAAGTGGAAAACACTGGGTCACACATTCCTTCACATTAGTTCAGGTACTGCCATGTTCTGTGTGACTTCGTGCAAAGCACCTGACTTCTCTGATTTTAACCTTCCACAGTTATAACATGGAACTGATAACACCTGCCTGGTCTACTTCCAAAGGTTGTTAAAATAAAGTTGCTTTTTCATAGCTTTAGATAACAAAGTATGTTCACAAACTCAATCTTCTTGTTTCTTAAAGTATTACATTCCAAATATGAGCCCCCATCTCAACCCATAATTTCTGATTGGACACTTGGAACCAAGTATCTGTTTCTGAGCATCTCTTTCCCAGGTACCCAGTGATCCTTGTGACAACTAGGATAGAGTGTAATTCCTAACATTATTCCCACCCCCACTAAATTGACATGATTAACATATCACTTACGGTAAAGAGAAAAAAGTAAACTAGTGGTTATGCTTCAAGTGATATCTTTTCAAATGGATGCACCAAGATAATGTTCTCTGCAAGACAATGATTGAAAACATGTTTACCAAATAATCTATTGAATGCTTCCCTTCTCAATTCACTTCTTTCCAAATAGTTACATAGATTACTGAACTAAGTATGGGCTTATAAACATTTTTACATTCATTACTGCAAACATTTATTTATACAGGGTGGGGCAAAAGTAGGTTTACAGTTCCCATGGAAATAACAATTAATAAATAATAGAAGAATAAACTCTGTGTTTTGCATACTCACAACTGTAAGCCTTTTGCCCCACCCTGTATTACCCAGCGTGAAGCATTATATGCAGAAGAATAAAGGACAATACCTACTTTTAAGGAGTCAAAATAATAAATATTCTTTCCTTTCTTCATTTAATCAATCAACGATCACTTTTGAGTGTTTTTATTTTGCAACACAATGTATGTGGTAACAGGAATAACAGTGACAAATGAGTCATGGTCCCTGCTCTGAAGTAGTTCACAGTCTGGCAAGGGATTCAGAGAAATCAAAAGACAATTACCGGACAGTTTGTTAAGTGCATATTGTTAATAATATTGAATGTGGTATCATCAGTCAGGGTCCTGGCAGGAAACAGCTGACACACTCAGGCTGACTTTTAAAGCTGGTTTCATAAAGAAGCTATTTACAATTCTGGGAGGAGGGTTAAAGAAAATGAACAAGGAATAATGTAGTATCCTAGGCATGAAGGGTAAGGGGAGGAAACAATTGCTGGAACACAGAGAAGGTCACTGTGTTAAGTGAGCCAGCTGGCAGGGGCTGAACCCTTGCAGGAGGATGCAGGCGACCTCTGGCTAACCGGCAAAGAGGGATTTGGGGACTAAATACCCTGACCCTGACTTCACTTTTCTTCTGCCCTCTGATCTTTCTGTCTGTGCACGTCTGTGCATGAAGCCCAGCTCAAGCCAAAGGGGCACAGAGCCCACTAACGAAGTTCTTATCAGTCAGCCTCCTGGACCCCAGAACAGGGTAGAGGAGGCAAAGAATGGGCCTAGGAGGAATGGTGTCTAGTACAAATGCCTACTCTGTGCTTTTCACATAATGTCATTTCATTCATTTTTGCAATGAACCTATATGAATGGTTATTCTAATCTTGCAGATAAAGAAAATGAGTTTCAGAAAACTTAAATGATTTATCCCAGGTCATGCAATTAATAACTGATGGATCCAGGGACTGAACACAGCAGTGTGGTTACACTATCTTTGTTGTTTACACCAGGCCCACATGTTGGGATTTATGTGAGGGAACTATGGAAACACGATGAAGACGAATAACCCAGATCATCTGTGAAGGGCCCTGGGGAGACTAGATAGTCAGGAAAGTTTCCTGAGGAGAGATGATTCCTGAACTGAACTGTGAAGGAATAATGGTATAAGAAAACAGAAGAGGAAGAAAGTATAACATAGGTTGAGAGAACAGCAAAATACAGAGGTGAAAGCATGCATTTAAGACCTCCAGTAATTAGTTATGATTGAATCAGGGCAAAAGAAATAAGGAAATGTGACTTCTATACTAGCAGTGTAAAAAATTGTTACAATTTAGGGACTTTAGGTGAGTTAAAGGCTGCATGCTATTACCTCAAGGTATATAGATATTAAAGCTTATGTAGACAAATGAATAGGATTATTTTAGGTGAAAATAAGAGAAAAGATATTAGGAAAAACCATTACGAGGACATAGCATGCTTCTTCATTACTGAAACCCAACTCTTTTACCATTAGAATACAATTCATCACCCTCAAGGACTAGGCCAATATTTTCTAGATGTTTTATCATTATAAAATGTAAAATTCTTATTAATGTGCACAGTTTTATCATAATTTTGTACTATTAAAGTGGCTTATAGTCCTAAGCCCGTTATAAATATTGCATGTGTGAAAAAAAGTCAATCAGTGATGCCCGATCTACAAGACTATTGGCAAGACTTCTGGCCTCGAAATTCTGTAACAGTACATTTGGTATAGCTTTGTCCCCATACCATTTAAATATGAACTCCATTATTTTTTTGTCAAACATCTCCTTTTTGTCCAATGACTGAACAATAATAGAGCCTTTATATAGAGTCAATCATGATCAAAGCAAAATCAAACAAATAAGAAAAAGGCTTTTTTTCAAAGCCAAAGTTTTGTCTTATAGAAGCCATTGACCTCATTTTGAGCCTCAGTTTCTCTTTTTGTAAAATAAAGATAATAAAATAAGTTTATGGGATCACCATGAGAATGCACTTAGGTAATGTCTTTAAAATAGGGGGCTTCTATCCCTCAGTTCCTCAAATATTCCATACCCCATTGCTTTGTATTAGATTGGCCAAAAACTTCTTTTGGTTCTTTTTCCCTATGATGGCTAAGTAGCACTTCAACTTTATTTGAAACAATTTTGTTATACTATATTGTGACAGCTGTCATATCAGCGTGCATTAAAAAAAACATCAAAATTGGTGAATTTTTGTGTAGCCATTTTAATATTGAAGATGGAAGAAAATATGCAACATTTTCAGTATATTATGCTTTATTATTTCAAAAAAGGCAAAAATGCAACTGAAACACACAAAAAATTGTGCAATGTATGGAGAAGGTGTTGTGATCGATTGAATGTGTCAGAAGTGGTTTGCAAAGTTTTGTGCTGGAGATTTCTCACTGGATGATGCTCCACAATTGGGTAGACCAGTTGATGTTGGTAGTGATCAAATCAAGACATTGAGAACAATTTTTATACCACGTAGGAGTAAGCCAACATATTCAAAATATTCAAATCAATAAAGTTATTGGTAAAAATGAAAAAATGTGTCTTTTACTTTATGGAAAAAATTAAATGGCCTTTTTGGCCAACCCAGTATTTTTTACAACTCTTTGCTGAAGTCCATGCCATTATTTGACTTAAACAGAAGAGGTAAAATTTTAAAATGTGGAATTCATATATATTTAATTTGTTCCTTATATTAAATAATTCTTTAAAAATATTAGACAATAAATAGGATTCATATAAAATTTGGGTTATCAACTTCTCTTTCAGCTCACATAATCTCAATTTATTCATAGTTGAGTTTATAAATAAATGTGTCTTTGCGCTACTAAGATTGTACATCATATTATTTCTATATTACCTGTTAGAGAATCAGACAGTCTAAAGGATTAATAAACTTTCCTTGATCCTAGGAGTATTCCATAGCTGTAACTAAATCCTCTGACATAGAATTCCTCATCCTCTGTGATCACTTAACTTCTAAAGGGTCTGATATCTGTAAAGCTCTTTGATATCAGCAGATGAAAATTGCTACTGTACACAAGAGCATATTTATATCATATTATCAGAAGCACGGAAGCACGTAGAAAACATATCCTTTGTGCCATAGGAAAGCAACTCTGATGCTGCCTGAAATGTTTGGCCTTGTGTTAGCATAAAAGAAGCTGGGGATGAGGCAATTGCCCCACATCAATATATTTTATAAAGCAGTCCTGGGGAAAGAAAACCTGTGGAAAAATCTGCTAGTTTTCCATACAAGCAGGAACTTTCACCTACACCACGTTCTACACAAAGTCAATTCAATTGTCTCTCCCCAACCTGCTTCTCTTCTTTCACCCTGTCAAGAAAAGATAGTTTATTACAAACTATGAACATGCAGAGCACTGACAGCTTTCAGATGCTAAATGTATGATTCAGTTTCATTTTCTTGAGTTATAATGACTAAATGAAAAGCCAAAAGAAGGCCATACTGTGCAAAGGGTGAGCAGAGGACATCAAGTATGCATCAGAAGGACAGAAGAAGGGGGAGCTGTGCTTGGATTTGACAGCCCAGACCCTACTGCAGAGTCAGGCTGCCTTATGTGCCTCTATTTAGTGGCTTAGAATCTTTCCAGCCAAGAGCTGGGTTAGCAGACTTATTTTTGTAATCAAGGTCACATTATTTTCTTTTTAATTAAGAAATAAGTCTAAATTAAGAAGAAATAAAAATTTGTAAGATACAAGCTTTTTGTTACAAGGCTCCTAGGGATACATGTGATTATTTTCCTTTTTCTTTCCAGAGTATGAATATAATATATATTTATAGAAACAGGAAGTAGAAAACTGATACAGACATTTGGCATGCTTTAAAATAAACTTAAATTCTGAAAAAAATATTTAAAAATACATAATTGGTAGAAGTTGAAAGTAAAGAAAAGGAGGAAAGGAGGGAGAATGGGAAAGAGTGAAAGAAAGAGGCAGGAAGAGAAAACTTTGTTCTAGAAATGCATAGAAAATAAAAAGCCAGAATGGTAATCTATCTATTTGTTGCATTAGTACACATGAGGTTAATAATTCTGATGCGTTCTTAATGCAAGGAGATGAAGTTTTAACACCAATATCGGGCTGATTTTGAAATGGAAAACTTTGTGCAAAGTTGGCAATGGGAAAAGTTTGCTCCTCAAGGAGAGGTTGAATAGCACAAACACATCCATCAGCACAGAGAAGTCACACATGAGTAACAATTACAAATGCCTGGAAGTTTTACAAATTATAATAAAATATTGTTCCTCAATTTAAGAAGTGGAGTGAGCTGCAAGCAGAATAAACTAATAATTTCTAAAAATATTATAGTAAAGCAGAAGAAAACAAAGCAAAACATAAATCTTAAAAAATAACTTCATAGAAAAGACTAATACAATTTTTAAAAATGGCAATTATAAAGCACAGAAGACAATAAAAGGACATACACAAAATACTAAGAAAAAATAGTCCCAAAACATACAATTTTATAGTTAAACATATTATGATATACAAAGACATTAAATAAAGACATTTTCGCTGAGAATATTTACCATTCACAGCTTTCCAATATAAGAATGACTAAACAATGTATGTCATTATGGAGGAAAAAAACAGAAAGATACAATGGTGGGCAAATATAACTGGGTAAAAGAGATGGGAAATTTAAAATACACTGACCATAAAATCAGTAACAATATTGAGTAATTGGAGTGGTTTAAAAATGAAGTAGAATGGTAATATGTAATAAACAATATGAACTTTAAGGTAAAAGCTTGATTAAGGATAAAAAGCCATCACTTAAACATAAAGAACCAATGTACCAGAAAGCTAATTTTTTTCTGAATTTTTAAATATACCTATTCATTGTCCCAACCAAGGTCTCAAGTATAAAGATACCAAAAGGTTGAAGTAAAGAAACAGAAGAAAAAAATACAGGAAATTATTATGCAAAATAAATCTATTATAGCTTTATTATTATCAGATAAAATAGACTTTAAAACCAAAAATGTTTATTAAGGATAAATATGCTATAATTGACAATAAAGAAACAATTCCCTACCATATCATTCAAGGCTATTTATTTCATTTAGAAGCATCTTATTTGAATAATATAAATTTTAATTATAGTCTTTTATTGTTTAATTATAAATATTTTATAATTGTGTACCAGCAACATACAAATTTCTGTACTTTTACACTCCCCAAAATTTATTAAAAAAGCAAAGAGGCACTGACAAAATTGAACACTGATATTGAAATGTTCAAAATTGGTAACAAAGATCCTTTAGAAACTGTTACAACAAAGTTTATCTTTTTAGTAAAATATGAAACATTTCAATAATCGACAATCTACTAGACCAAAAATTAAATCTCAATAAACACTGAGTAAACAAAATTAGACAGATGTCTTTTCTAGCTATATTGAAATAAAAGTATTAATTAGTTTCAAAAGGTCAAACCATATACCATATATTTATAAATATCAAATGTTGAAAGAAAGATAAACAGGCATTAAAATATTTTAGAATTGAACATACAAGCTTTATGTAATAAGGCTAAGAGGATGCAGGAAAAAAAATGTTTCTTAGAAGGAAATTCATAGTTCAAAATGCATATGTTATAATAGAGGCCATTACTAAAGATTAGTGATTTAAATGTTCAATTCAAGAAGTTAGGGAACAAAAGAGGAAGCCAAAGAGTATAAAACAAAAGAAATAAGACAAAATACTGATTTTTAAAGTTGATAAAACAATAAAGAGGATCTTTTTTGTAGAACTAATAAAATAGTTAAATTTCTAAAAATCTTGATAAGAAACTCCAGAGAAAGCTCAAACTAATTCTATGAAATTATAAAGGCAGCATAACTACAAAGGCAGAGGGCATTAAAATCATAGAAGAATTCTACCAAAAATTTATGATTAAAAGTTTACAGGCTTAGATGCTTTCCCTTTTCAGGTAAAATACAATAAATAAAACAGACTTTATAAGAAATAGAAGATCTGAATAAACTAAAACAATTAATTAATTCATAGCAAAATACCCATGTCTTTGGAAAAAAGCAACATTCCCAGGTGGTTTTACAATGATGTCTTGTCAAAACATCCAGGAACACATATCTCTTATATTAATCCCTTACAGATTATAAAAATGATCCAGTTAACTTGATTTCAAAACCACATCAAGACAATATGAGAAAGGAAAACAAAAGGAAATATCACTTATAGACATAATGAAAAAATCTCAATAAAATTTTAGCAAAGTTAGCAAATTAATTAAAAACTAACATGCTATGACCAACTAGAAATCATCTTAGTAGTTAGAATATAATTTATAATTATAAATTTATTAATGGATTTGGCTAAAGAATTCTCAATTTCACTTCCTGACAAAATTAAACACAAATAAATGATAAAGGGGAATCTTAAATGAATAAATTCATAAGGACATGAGTAAAAGAAGTGATAGCAACACATCAGAGAAGATGCAATACAAAGGATGAATGGTAAAGGTTGCCATCCTCACCAAGCTGAATCCTAAACTGGAAGAGAGGAAATCAACAAAGCTATTCAATGTGTACTGTAGAAATTCTGAAAGGCTCAGGAATTAACAGCACAATGTAACTTTGGGGGTGGCAAAGTTACAGGCAAACTGAAAACAGTATGATTGAAATCTTCTGAAGATACAGTTTAATTTCGACATCTGGAAACCCAGTTCTGATTGTCTCCTCTGCATGCCAATACCATGCCAGCAGAAGTGCAGATTGCTTACTCTCTGGGAACCACCTCCACAACTTCTCTAAGGGATGAAATGCACAGTTGCAGGTGGGATACTGCATTAGAAACAGAAGAACTGGGGAGAAGCCCACCTACCTATTCTAAGGTGCTCCCCAAATGTCAACCCTCATCTCCAATTTACCTTCTAGATTTCTAACAGCTGTTTGTTTTTCTTTTCTCTTTTGGAGAAGAGGTAGTATATTTTCTCTGAGAAATCTGACCAGCCCTAGACAACAATCTGGGGTTTCCAAATAAAACAGCTTTTTCAGAGACCTCTCTAACATTAAGCCTACAATCTATACCTGCCCCCAACATGCTCAATAAGCTTTTTAGTAATTTAAGTTGAAATGTGAGCCAAGATCACAAAATA
The DNA here is from genome assembly GCA_028533065.1 of Trachops cirrhosus. Taxonomy (NCBI): domain Eukaryota; kingdom Metazoa; phylum Chordata; class Mammalia; order Chiroptera; family Phyllostomidae; genus Trachops; species Trachops cirrhosus. The sequence goes on along the minus strand of CM052543.1, from coordinate 53,223,064 downwards.
CCTGAAGAAATCTCCAGTATAAAATGATGAATGCAAAGAGGTAACAACAACTGTGAATGAAGCATAACTGTTATAAACAATACGTTGTTTTCTAGAAACTCCTACTGTAGGAAGCTTTCTCCATCAAAACATAAAGATGAATATCCATTGACTTCAGGCACTTGGTTTTATGAAGTATGAGACCATCCTTACTTTTATTTCTTTCTTTACAGATGATTTGCCTAGATTCTTAGAGGATTCTGTAATTGGGTAGGTCAGACCTGGATCGCTGAGGAGACCCCAGGTCCAGGAGAACCCCACCCCCAAATCGAGCAAAAAGGCAGGGGAGCAGGGAAAGCTGCTGAGGCAGCAGATTAAAGCAGCCTTGTCTTGGAGGCTGAGGCAGAGGGCAAACTGTAAACAAAGACTATGTGGTCCAGTCACTCCCAATGCGGTGGAGGTGGGGGGTGAGAAGAGGGGAAGGAAGCTCATACAGTGCTTGTGTGAACTGTGGGGGCTGGACACCCTGCCCAGGGTGACTAGTGACTTCTGCCCATGCCTTATAAAAGGGGCAAAGACAAACATAGTCATTGATTGGAAAGCAGGACACTCCCACTGGCTTCTTGTGCACATAGGATTTTCGGAGGGCCCTTTTTAAAAGCAAAGGTTGGGAGAAGTTTGTTTTCTTGCTTGGTACAGGGCTCTCTCTCTCTCTCTCTCTGGCTCTTGGTGCCAGGTTCAGGTTCTAGGCTCTGGCCTTGCTTCCAGCATGGACTGGCACTTGTAGGACCTGGCAGATGCTGGGCCCACCAAGGGCTTAGCCCTGCATGGTTGGAAGCCCACTCCTGGAAGCAGGGTGCCACGCTGGGACAGGTGCATCACTGGGCTCCAGTCCCTGGGACACTGTGATCCAGTGGGGCAAGGCACATGCGTCCTGGACTGCTACATGGACAGTGAGAACAGCACACCCCAGATTTTGAGAGTGCTGCTGCAAGAAGATGGCGACTCTGAAACTCCTAATTCAGGAGAGGATGGAAATCTGTTTGCGTGGCCAGCTTAAGGACAGACAAGGAAATGGGGAAATTCTGGGCATGGCTTTGGCTTGTAATCTTTTGGGGAGCAAGAAAAGTTCTGGGTGTCATGGGAGAGAAGGGCTCAGAGCAGGAGTACTCTCAGCATCCTCCCCCCAAAGTTAGAACCCTGTCAATAAAAACCTGTTTCCTTCAACACAAATCATGGGGTCATGTATTAGGGTGACAAGTGGACAGACACCATTCTGTACAATTATAATTCTTTTTGTCTTCATAGGAAAATTAAAATTTTGTAAAAGTTGGTAGCAAAAAGGAAAAAATATTATAAACATTTGCTAAAAGTTCTTTCAAGAAAATTTCAATGAAGATTATTATGAAGTTTTACAATGTAATTTACACTTTGCTGTCTCTTTAAAATAGTTAAATAATGGCATGCCTGGCTAGCTCAGTCAGTAGAGCATGAGATTCTTAAAATAGTTAAATAATGATACATAATTCTTTTTCAAAATTTTGACTTCAATATTTAGTTTATTTTGATGGAATATCATGTCTCCAAGACTGTCCACAAAGTGATCCAGTAATATTTGGCTAACAGATGCAAATAAATGCCAACATTTCACTAACATGTCTTTGGAATTGTTATATCTTTATGGATATTTTTAATATCTGGACATGTGGGGTGTGGAATAGTAATCTTGCATTTCAAACATAGCCTCCATGTAGAGAAGGCTGCTTGTGGGAATGTGGCGGTCCATTTTCCTGTTTGACAAAAACCTGGATCTGTCAGTTGGAGAATTCTAAATCAAAAGAGAGAGATAAATTACCTCCTTAACTTCTTTCATATGGATTGGACTCTTTTACTTCAAGAGGTGATTTGTGAACAGGACACTTATTGATGTTTGTTTGTTTTTACACTGGTTTATTTTAACCAGCTCTATCAGTATTAAAATTAGTGGAAATTCTTAGCTCTTAAATTGTCAGTGTCCCTTTAAAAAATGGTGCAAATTTTATCTTTACCTATGTCCTTACAAGTAAGTACTTTAGTGATAAGTTAAGAGGACACATCTGGAGCTGCTAATAAATTGCCACTTTAAATGAGAATTCCCAGTTGTTCTTTAATAGAGTTGGCATTTTTAAATTAAATATTTTGTATGCTTCCTTATTAAAACTGTGTAACTCTCCAGTGGGGGAAGTGATTTGGAGTATTCATCCATATAACATATTTATTTTTTATGTATTATGTTCCAGACTCTGTGTTGGCCCTAGGGAAATAACCATTTATATGATGATATTACTTTACCTTCCAAAGGGATAACAATTTAACATGAAGAGAGCCTAGTAACAGATAAATCCAAATTCAGTACAAGTTGAAGGAGCTATAATAGTGGAAAGCACAAAGTAACATCAAAATTGATGAGTACAAAACTGTTTTGAGCAGTGGAAAAAAGTCTTGATAGGCGTATTGCATCAAATGGAGAATACTTTGAAGGTGACTGAAGTTTAAGCATGTAAAAATACACACTTTTTTATAAATAAATTCCATTTTGGGGGTTCCCCCCTTGTATGTGTTCACACAGAAACATATACATGAACATTTATAATAGCATTATTTATAATACACCAAAGTGGAAACAACTCAATTATCTAACAATGGATGCATGGATAAACAAAATCTGAAATATCCCTACACTGGAATATAAATAAGAAAAGGAACTGGTGCATGGATATCCATGTTGTGCTCCTTTATTTGCATTCTGAGACATGAGAATGAGGGATCCAAAACAGGTTAGGACTGCAATCACCACCAGCTTCTGCTGACCTGAACTGCACAGTCAACAAGACATACTCTTCCTCATTCTCCTTCCACATGTTCCCCCAAGTCTCTCACATCATAGGCTTATCTGAGAAAATATAGGGCTATGGAACTGGTCTTGATTTACTTTATCATTCAGAAGTTTACCAGGTTGAAGTGAAATATATTTTAAACAATAACAGTAACAGTAAAGAAAAATAAACAATGCCAAAGGACAAATTTGATTAAACCTTATATTCCTGAGATAAACTTTACTTGATTGTGATGCATTTTACTTTTTATAAGTTACTGTGTTTGATATGCTTGTAGTTTTCTAAGAAATTTTGCATCCCCATTATCTAAATATAATAGTAGAGCTCATAGGTTAAATGCTTCACAGCAAGAAAAAGATGGAGTTCTGGGTTAAATTCTGGCCCAGAGTACAGGATATAATTTATTCTAAGCCATTGCTGTTCATTTTAACAGTATTAATAAAAATCCTTTGCCTTTCTAATGAATTTACACTTTAAAATTGCTTTTATAAGCATTAGTTAGTAAGATTTTCACAGTAACTCTGTGGAGGAATATTCACTTTTTTCATTGTTTTTGATAATGAAAAAGCAACTAACATTTGAAAAGATAAAACGATTTGCTCAAGTTCTTAGAGTTTAGAGGACTGTACTTTAAAATAGCTATTATTTTGGAATATAACATTTCTAACTCTAATTCAGTATTCTTAACATTTTCTGTACCTTTGAACTTCTTAAAAGTTTAGCCTAATATTTTGGTACAGATGGTTTATTTTCATACTCCTGGCCACCCAATTCTATACCCTTTTCTTTTCCTCTGCCCATGTTCAGTCCTGAAACTCTAAATATGTAGGGTCTGCATAATCTATTTCCTAAATCTTCACACACCACAACACATCTCAAGCATCACAACTGTCTTAGAGCTTTCATTTACAACATCTTCAAGAACTATGCTTCATTGACTCTAAGATACTACTGGTTATCAGATGCCTTATAAATAACACTATTAATTTACTAATGACACTATTAATATGAAATTTATTATTGCACATTACACTGTGAAATGATGCTTTCTTATCACATTCCTTATAATCCTAATAGTAAAAATGTTAAAATGTAAAAAAAGCTGCTTCATTTATCTATTGCTGTGTAATGATCCACTTCCAAATTTAGCGGCTTAATATAAAAAATCATTAGTAGCTTTTTTGGTTCTGTGGGTTGACTGGACTCAACTGAACCACCCTCTCTTGAGTTTTCTCAAGCAACTGCATTCCAATAGGAGTTATGACTATAGTAATTCAAGGCATCACTGGGATGGATGTCCCAGAGGGATCATTCACATGGATGGCATTTGATGCTGACTGTTAGAGGAGAGTTCAGCTAGAGCTGTCGAATAGACTACTTACATATAACTTCACATGGCATTTGCTTCTCACAGTATAGAAACTGCATTCAAAGAAGGAGCATTCCTAAGTGTGTCCCAAAGAGAGAAAGCAGAAGCTGCCAATCTAATTAAGAGTTGGGTCTGTAACTGTAGTACCATTACTTCATTTATAATTTACTGGTAAAAGAAGTCACAGGACCTCCTTTATTTGAGTGAATAAAGAAATAGACTATCATGATGGAAGATTAGCAAGTGCAAATATATTACGAATATACATATACTTCTGTGAGTTCAAGAATGATTTGAGGATATACACCAAGCTTCTTAATTGTGGTTTCTCCTTGTTATAGAGGTCTGGAAGGAGTGACTCCTTTATAGTACTACAAATTTAAATCTTGGTATTATTACAGATTTTTACTTTTTGTGTTTTCCCTTTATTTTCCAAGTACATTTTAAAGAGCATTAAAAAATGTTCAAAATTAATATTGATTAACTGTCCTTTCCAAGTTTTCCATGATGTTTCCAGGGATAGAGTGATTACTACCATTAAAACTATAGTTTATCTGATTATTTTTCAAATTCTTTTTTTTCTAACAATTCCTTTAAAATACTGCTGTTATATTTTTATCCCTCATGTTTGCACAGGCATCAACCTCTTAAAGAAATAAGACTTCACAACTTTATTCTTCAAAGCCCAGAGCCCACATTTTTGGTAGTGAAGTAAAACTTAGAAAGACAAGTGGAGTCCTTTGGAAAAGTGAGGATTAGAAATTGTTTCTCTTAATCCTTTGTGTTATATGGATTGCCATAATGATGGGAAGATGAAGGAATTGGGGGGATTCTGGTGGTATTATTTAGCTATTTCAACATAGTAACTCTTGGTAGAATCTTCTCTTTCTCATTTTGGCTTAATCTAGGTAAGAACATGTTTCAAGAAAGGTTTCTAAGAAGGCAGGTAAATGGCTTCTACTTCTTTCTACAGCTGACCTTGAAACAACACAGAGGTTGGGGGCACTTATCTCCTGCACAGTCAAAAATCCACAAGTAACTTTGACTCCCTCAAAACTTGACTGCTATTTGACTGATTTTGAGCAGAAGCCTTTCTGATAACATAAACAGTTGATTGACATATGTTTTGTATGTTGTATGTGTTATGTACCCTATTCTTACTGTGGAGGAAAGAATGTCCAGCCTATAGATGTACAAGCCAAAACCAGATTGGACTGACATAAGAAAGTCAGTCTTCTCCAGCTACGTACAAAGGAAGAACAGAGTGAGTAAGTTTTTGTTTTTTTTACAAATGAGAAAAATGTTTATTAAGCAAACAGTTTAATAGTTCTCCTTCAGCAGAATTTTACATATATGAGCACAACCTGAAGGCAATTAAAGTTTCAAGTAACACACTACATAGGGTGCCTATTCTATAACTGAAAAGTTGTTGAAGTTTGTGACATGCCACTATAAATATAAGTATTATGAAAAATTATAAATTATTTGATGATTATTTTGATAACCTCTTGAATGCAGCAATGGTGTGTGGCTCCGTGGCTCCATATTGGCAAAATTCATGGACATAATCATCTTCCACCATTACAGATAGTCCATATTCCTGAAGGAAGCTGATGAGACAAGACTTCAACTTTCCAATAGCTCCTTCAGTTTGATAATTATATACCCCTGGATAGCTATCATGTTGTTTATGAAATCTATCCATAGCCTGTAGCATTAAGTATAATACCATCTCATTATCTGGATTGCCCATGCTGGAAATAATTTCATCCCTGTTAACTGTATTCAAGCCATATTCTTCAGCTAAGGATTGATACCTTACCACTCGAAGAAGTGCAGAATTGCTGCAGAGTAATTTTAATTCTTTTTCTGAATGGACTCTTGTCCCTGGCCTATAGACTGCAGCAATTTGGCCACATGATTACCCACAGCAGCAGCATCTTCCTTGGCTTTATCATGGTAAACATTTTGCAGTTTTATATATTTGGGCAGAATGTGCAATCCCGTCAGGAATTGTGCCTTGGACACAATCTGAGGACCTGCCCAGAAACAAAATCTCAAGTGTTTGAGTAAATGCTCTACAAAATGGCAGTTTTATAGCTTATTTTGTGCACTAGGATCGAAGGAGGAGATGTAAGGAAGGTTACATGAAATCCAATGGTGGTAGATTAAAGAGGTGGGAGAAAGCAAAGCAAGGAAACCTCTAGGACTGGATAAAAAGCAAAGTGAAGAGACACATACTTCTTTCACACTGGTGGGTACAGGATGGTTAACTTTTAGTATTTAAGGCACATAGAGATGGAATGTGGGCAACAAGGTACAAAGAGGAGCTTTTGTAATCTTGCAATCTGATGCCAGAAGTTGTGCCTTCGAGAGTTCAGGAAAAGAATATTACTCTGTCATTTCAAAGGTGTGTTATCCTAGATGCACAAAAACAATAGACAGAGCTCACTTAAGGTGAAGATTACAGTTTATTAAGAAAAGTATGGGCCTAGGATGTGACTACCCACCATGACCACCATTAGTTAGGAATTTTTATGTTCAAACCATTATCTGTGGTGACTTTCGGTCACCACCTTTGTCAGGACCACCACATGCCCCTTAGCTGAGCTTGTCATTAGTATATGGGCCCCTTTTCTTTAACATTACAATAAAGTAAGTTAGAGAAAATATGTTAAGAACATCACAAAGAAGAGGAAATATTTATAGTATTTATTGAAAAAAATGTGCATATAAGTGGACCTGCACACTTCAAACCCATGTTTTTCAGGGGTCAACTGCATACTATTCCTTCACCTCTGGATGTCCCCTTTCCTCAAAAGGGCCACATCTACCGAAAAGGGGAGAGATGGAGTACTTGGAATAGCAACATTATTGATTCCCAGTAGTAGGAAAAATAAGTGATGATTATTTTTGTAATCACTGTAGAGACACTATAGGCATTCATAATTACTATGAAATCAACTTTAAGTCTTCATCTTGTAACTGGAAAAGACATCAGCATTCGGGCTACTCGTCACTACCAAACCCAATAAGCAATGACAGCGATTGAATCTTTATGGGCGCTTTATTAAGATGGCCGGAGATCTGAGAAGATGGTGGGTTCATACCCTAACAGACCATCTTCCTTTCTCTTTCCTGGCCAGAATTTTTATAAGGTGGGGGTGAGAGGATAAACAAGGAGCAGTGAGGGCTTTGAAATTCAGGGAGGATTAGATGAGTGAAGTTCGCATTCCTGTTCTGGGCAGTTAGCTGTTTCCAGGGGAGGGGGTCTTCTTCTCTCCCTGGAGCACAGAAGGTCCGCAGGTCCCCAGGCAGTAATCTTCTATCAGTGCCCAGGGGGCCAGCTGTTTTCCCAGGAGAGAGGATGGGCCTTATCTGTAGTTTCTGAAACAAAAGTTTTAAGAAACTACACATTATTTGCTGGGCTTATACTTTTTTCCTTAAGCTAAATTTTTCAAGTGTTGAGTCCCCTACCAATCTTATTTTTAGTAAACCCTCATGAGGTGAAAGAACTGAAAATTAAAGTGCAGGCTTCTGAAGACATCAAAATAAAGTCTTTGAGAGTTTAAAAATTGATATGCTCCAAATCTGTCATAGAGGATTTTGTATATGTTTTTCTTTCATTTACTGTAATGCTTTCTCCATGGGTCACACTGCTTTCTGAACATCTATTCAAGCGTGCTGTAACAGTAGATACTGGAGTAATGAGAAATGATTTTATGATCTTTATAGTTCATTTCCCCTTTCCTGATTTTCTCCCTTCCTGTCCATAAAACTTGAAGAGCACCACTTATCTTTTTACAGATCAGATTGACACTAACTAAGGTGTATCCAGAGTTTGAGGCTGATTCTGTTATGACAGGTAATAAATCACCTGAACATTCTTTTCTGTATTTGAGGAGGTGTCAAAATCTCTTTTCTAGCAAGCTGATTACAGATTATTTTTCCCCTTCAGATAGCAAGAGCTCTCACACCTATACCAATTTTCCAGTGGCTGTTGAACTAATGCCCCAGTTCCAATTAAATTCTTATATTTCTTGTCATCTGTTTTCCAGTCACAAAAGGGATGGAATGCTGAAGGTACTGATATTGGGATCTTTTTTCATATATTAATACATAGAGAAAACATTGTTATTAACCTTATAAGTAATTCTTCCCCATTTTTTCTACTCCAAATAAGAAGGAAGTCCAGTGAGATTTATCAATAATATTCTTTCCTAGATTCCATTCTCAGAGTGATACCACTAGGGAAAATAAAAAATTATAGTCCTGTGACCATCTGATCAAATACAAGTTGAATTTGTTGAATTTAGCTGGACTTTCAGTATTCTTCTTCATCTTTCTTACAAAGGATACATCAAACTTGTTTTTTATACTCTTGCTTCCTTTTCGCAGATGACCCAATCTTTTGCTTTAGCTAGAAAATTTCTTTTTCACAGGAAGGAGATTTTCACCATTCTTCCCATTCTTTGATTTCTGTCACAACTTGCTCTTTTGTTCTCTCATACCTCCTCCCACATCCTGCCCCCAAGCCCTCATCACATCCTGTACTAGTCTTTGCAGCCTGCCCTGAAGCTCATCAAGTCTTCCCTCCATGGAAAAAACTTCTCCTGAGTCTTCCAGAATTGCCTTTTTTTGCTTTCATCTCCATAGTCTAAATCCCTTTTTCTTTCACTCCCTACTCTGACTATAGTTCTCTTTGTGGTAGAAAGCCTCTCTCTCACAGGTCAGCAGTAGATTCCAAGTACCTAGCAATCAGTTTATCTTAGTTTTTATTCTTTGACAGCTCCCTGCAGACTGTTTTGTTATCTTCCTCTTCTGTATTTAAAAGGAACCACTTTTGTTTTCTGTGATTTCCAGCTTCTCTGGTAATTCCATCTTCTTTCACCTGTTTTTCTTTTTATTTTTCCTCCTAGCATCACTTAGGTGCATTCTACTTCTCAGCATTCTATTTTCAGCCTTTCAATTATTTATTTTCTCTCCCAGAGGGTTATCTAAACTTTCAGTTTTGAAACCAAGGGTCCTTGTAATTCTGATTTGATTTTAACTTTAGTTTTTAAAGAACCATTTTTCCTTCTGTTCTCTTAGTACACTTCACTGACCTGACCTTAGTCTCCCATCTTGATGAACATTGACCCCTGCGGCGGCAGAAGACTCAAGCCCAGCCCTGACCAATGGTCACAGGTTTAAGCCCCAGACAGGCTACAGGCAACAACTGTGGACGAAAAGGGGCCACATGCTAAACCTGACAAGCTCAGGGGAGGCCTACATGGAAGCCTTACAAACACAGAAACCTAAGGTAGCCACTTAAGATAGTCTAAAATTAAAAGTTTTTGACTAAAAGCAGTTCTTGGAGGGTAGTCATGTCCTAAGGCAGTATTTTTCTCTAACAAAGGTCCATCTTCAACCCAGCTAAGCCTGTCTGCTGTCTTCTTGAAACTGGAAAAGCCAGGGTTCCTGCTGCCTGTCACTTACCAGATCCAATAAGCAGAGACAGGGATTGAATCTTTGTGAACGCTTTAGTCGAAGGACTGTGATCTGAGAAGATGGTGGCTTTGTACCCTAACAGAACTCAGAACATCTTATTCAATTTTCAAATGACCCTTTTTACAAAGAAACCAAAGTGTAGGTAAGGGGATTGGAATTCAGGGAAAAACTTAATCAGATAAATAAAGCTGTGGCATTCTTTCATCTGTGCCCTGGGCGGTGGTCTTTATATGTGTCTTTGGTGGTGGGTAGCCGGCCTCTGTCCCTGGAGCACAATGGCTCAGATACCATCTTGATTTCTTGCAGTCCTCCTGAGACACAAAGGTGGAACTGTTTGTGGTCTCCTGGAGTCAGGGTGGGTCATACCTTCAGTCCCTGAAACAATAGCTTTTTACATGTATTGATTACTAAGATTATTAGTTATTACCCAAAACTAAAATTTTTCCAAAATTTGAGCCCTCCATCATTTTTACATTTAGGATAACATACCTGATAACATGTCTTGGCAAAAATAATTTATATTTTTTCTGGACCCCTTAAACAATAGGCCCCACCCTGCGGAGAGCAAAGATTCCCTCATTGTTATTGTTATTATGTTAATTGTTGACTATTAACTATTCTCTATTCACTTGTGTAAAAGAAGTTTGTGTCTGTCACTGTACCTTTTATCCAGTCCCAGAGGTTCCACCCCCACCCCACCGCCTCTTTGCTTTCTCCCACCTCCCTAATCTATCGCCCGTGGATTTCATATTACCCACTTACCTCTTCTCTTTTGACTCTAATATATAAAATAAGGTGCATAACTACCATTCACTGGAGCATTTTCTTAATTCATTGAGGTTTTGCTTCTTCCTGTCAATTGTCATCAGTTTGGCTCAAATAAACTCATAAAATTCTCTATGGGTTTGAGCATGTCTTACATTGGTATAACCTAATCTAACTTAGTTTCAGCTCTTGAGCTCTAAGGCAGGTCAGCCCCCTTGGCTATTTCTCTTTGAAACTGGTTCTGAAAACAGAAGCTGACCTCAGAGCTGCCCTTGAGACCTGAAGAAATGATTGATTACCCTTATCTTACCTCTGACCAATCAGCTCCTAACATGACTCTGAACCCCTAATCCTTAGTGTCTTGTAATATTGCTTTATATAATCTGTAGCCTACATGCCATCAGAGACTTGGGTATTTTAGAGCACAGGCTTGTGCATCTCTGGATTGGCCAATTCTAATAAACTAATTTCTTTTTTTATTGCAAATCCCTGCTTATGTATTTATAAGCAGGGTGCAGGCAGATGAACTTAATTATTTGGGTTTGGTAACAGTTTTAGTACCTACTCTTAAAATACATTTTCAAAATCTGTATCTCCTAAATTGCTTCTCTTCCTGTATTTTAGCTTCCCAAGCAAAAAATCTGGGTGCTATTTGTAAAATTTTCAGCTTCCATTCTCCCCGTTTAGACCAATAAACATTGAATAGGAACAGAATTTGGCACACGAAAATATGCCTCTTTAGCATAAAAATTATCTTTAGCTGATTATTTTTTAAGAAACAGCAGACACAGGAAAAGCTCTAAAAACTGAGTAGAAGTTATACTTTTCTAAGGGATTATTTACATATCTAAGGGAAATCTCTATTTGTAAGGATGTATCCCACTCTGAAACACAAAGAGGAAGATGACAATGTCTAGAGACTCTTATCAGTAGAAGACAGGCCTGAAATCTACATTACAACTATACCCTAATTTACAGGCATTTTTTTCTGTAAAATTCCTTCTTTTATCTTTAGTTGGAGATAGTATTTAAGGTGGCGGCTTGGGCCATATCGGAGAGTAAGTCAGTTTTCCTGAGTGTCTTCCTTGTATACAGGAAGTGTGCATGTTATTAAACTTCTGTTCATTTTTTTCCTATTAATCTGTCTTTTTATTACAAGGTGGTCCCAGCCAGGAATCTCAAAGAGTAGAGGGAAAATTATTCTTCCTCCTGTACAACAAACAAGAGTAACTCAAAAATACTTCTATTTGATTCATTTTCTTCATCAAGAATTCACTGGTTCATTTCTTTTTAAAACTTCATAATCTCTTGTCTAGACATGTGAAATAGTCTCCTAACTCTTTACATCTTCAGTTTCTTTTCCCTATATCTGTTTCTCTAACTTACTAGCATATTCTCTCTAAATGTACGCTTAAATATATCTCTTATAGAGATTTTGGCTCTTCAAAGTGTGCTTCACTCAACACAAGATTAATTTCTCTCAAATTATCATTACCATGTGATAAATCAATGTCTGCTTATATTTTAATTTTGCAAGTAGAAAAAAATGAAACTTTAAACACATAAGGTTGCTCTGAGATCTGAAAATATTAGAATCCAAATTGCAATTGTTTGTTTATCATGCTGGCTATTTGTACTTATTCCAACTCAGAAAGCTTCAAAATAAGTAAATAAACAATAAAGTAAACAAATGTCATTGGCATCTGTCATGATAGGTGAGAACCCACTGAATAAAAGGCAGTAAAAATTTAAAGTAGAGCTTGTCATTTGGCTGGATACTGAAATCACCTAGGGAGTTTGAAAAAAAAGGGTTGATGTTTAAGCTTTATTAGAATCTCTGGAGATGGAGCTCTGACATCAGTATCTCTCTCTCTCTCTTTATCTCTGTGTGTGTGTGTGTGTGTGTATAATTTTTAAAAACATGTCAGTTGATTAAAATTACAAGCAGAATTGAGAACCAACAGTCTGCCTTGCTACCCAATGTGTTGTGAAGGAGGAAGAAACTTTCCTCTACCCTCAAGTTTCTGTTTAATGGTCTAATAGTTAAATCTAAATGAGACAGATTAACAAGAGGACATAACCAAATTTAATCACATACATATGCACAGGAGCCCCACATTGATGAAAGAGTCAGAGACCCCACAGCAGGAGAGATTCAGAGACAGAATGGGAAAATGAGATGCTTCATGACATTCTGAGCCAAGGATGTTGTAAGCTGTCTTGGGTCTTCAGAGGGGAAGAAGATCATTGCAGGACAATAAGAAGAGCAGAAGTTTGGTAATTTGTAGTTTGCCTTAACATATAGATGGTCAAAAAACGTTATTTCTGCTGAGAACTCTTATTATGGGTAAGGCTCCTAATTTACATGCTAAGGGAGAGGTAAAAGTTTCTCATGAGACTGCAGGGTCTTGATTGCCTTCAGTTCAAAATAATTCACACACCCAAGTGGCACATTTATGGGAAGCCAGTTCTGAACCTCTACTTTGTGATCCTTTTGGTGCAGGTGTTCCAAGGGTCAGGGGACCCAGAGGTCCATGACCTGTGGGTTCTTGGCTTCATGCAGCAAAGAATTCAATTAAGGGCCAACATAGCATTTAAAGTGAAAGTGAGTTTATTAATAAAGCAGTGAGACAAGGAATGGGTTACTCCACAGACAGAGCAGTCCTTTAGTGGAATTTGCTTCCTTTACTGAGGTTCATTTAATGAAAGGGGGTTTGGTATTTAATAAGGGGGGAGGTAATATTCAGGATCTTCCCAGGCAGAGGTTGGAGATTACTCAGAGAAGTATGGATGGCCATTTCATGTCCTTATATGGGCTTTCCATTTCTGGTCTAGGTAGCTCGAGGTGTGTCAATTAACATGCTATTGAATTACAATGCGGGTATAATGAAGCTATGGGTTATCATTGGGTGAAATTAGTCACCATGTTGGATTGAACTGGTCTGTCTTGGTTTTAGTTATCAATCTAGTGGGGAGTGGTCTTACTTCCTTGTTGACAATCCTCTCACCACATACTCTATTTCACTCTGACTTCGAGTAACAATATTACTCTCAGAGCTAGTTAGAAACACAAAATCTGGGATGTGACCCGTGATTCCTTATTTCTAAGGCACATTCTGAAAGTGGTCTATGGGATGTTACAGAGAATATATTTAAGGAAAATTGGATTACACAAAGTTAAATAGAACTGTTTAGTGCTTTTATATGCAAATGTATTAAATTCTTCTCTAAGAAAAGGTATAGTATTCAGAATTGAACAAATTTACTTATCACTGTTACATTGTTTTGTGAGTTGTTGGTGTGTTTTTCATAGTATTTACTAGGACTGAAATGTTTGACAGAATACTTAAGAAAACAATTGGTATAACAATGTTTCTCATAGGAGAACTATTGGCATTTTTGGTGGCATATTTATAATGGTAGTTATTATTAAGACTTTGTTTGTTTTACACATTTCAGGAAGTTTTGCATCCCTGACCCCTGTTCATTAAAGTCAGCACCACTGCCTAGTGAGGAATACGCCCACAAGTTACCAAACAATTTTAAAGGGTGGTACTCCAGATTGAGAACTATCTTTTAGATAGTCATTGGACAAAAAGAACAAAGGAGATCAAGTTTACCAATTGGAAATGGCTTTCACTACAAATCTCTGAGCTTTGTTAACATTGGCCTAGGTCTTTCTTGTCTTTGTTTGGACCATTATGTAAAACATCAATCCCTGCTAGCGCCATATCTACATGTGCTCATTAGGAGCACTTCCAAGAGCTAGAGAGGTCCAAAGTCATCACAAGAGTTGTGTTCTGTACAAAGATTACAGAATCCCATACCTGATAGGGAGCATTGCACACTGATGAGGGTTAAACTTCTGGGGCCATTCAGATCACATCAACCTTAGCTTTCTATCCTCATTTTCCACATGTCCACTACAGTTTTTTTTTCCTAAGTCACTGATCATATTATTTCATTCCTCTACCAAAAAATACTATATTAGTTTACTATTTCTAAAGATTACAATCTAGATCCTCAGTGAGACATTTAAAAAATCATAATATTTGAACAAATTGTCTTTTTCACACATACCTGCACACTCATATACACATGCTATTTTTCTGTTTTTCTCTCTCTCTGTCAATTCTAGTAATGAGCTCTTTCTGACTGAATTCTCTCTATTTGCCAAATGAGCTATATACTTTGTATCTCTAAATTTTTGCTCTTATTACTTGGAATGCCCTTTTCAACTTGACTGCCTAATAAAAATTCTACTTAACTTTCAAAGTATTTTATAAATGTCACCTCTCTGCAAAAAGTTCTGCAACTTTTCTAGTTCTTTCTGATCATAGCTTCAGACTCATACCATCCATGGCAGTGATCTACCTGGAATTAGAATGAGTGTTGGGTATGGTGGGAGATCTCTTTTTCCCTTTCCCACATTCCCACTTAGGCTCTTAGAGGAAAGCACTCTGCAGACCTGATGTTCTCTGTTATCAGGCTGAGAAGGCAGCTTCCATCTTCTATGAATCTCTTCACTTGCCCCTGCTTAAAAGAGAAATAATTGTTAATCTACTTTGTGAGGCTCTGACATGTAATGAGCAACATTGTTCAACCAGCTGTTAGCGTTATTTTGCCTAAATATTAGTAAATACAATCTACTCTTTTCCTGGTTCTGCCTAATGAATACAATTAGTGGAAAGACTTTCCTGTATTTTTTGCCTCCATGTGGTAAGAATCTTTAGTCAGGGGCCTAATACCACCTTCTAAAGGCAGTAACCTCAATCTCTCTGTCTCCATCAATCTTTCCATCTGCTCTCCCAACACCCCTTGTGTGGGTGTGTGTGTGTGTGTACGCATGACTATGTTTCTCTTTGTCTCCTCTTTCTCCTTACCTGGCTGTGTATGCTCTCTGTTGCTCTCTGACTTCCTCTCTCCTTTCTCTGTGAATAACTGGTACATGTGAAAGGCCTGAATTATCTGTAGTTTATGAAGTTAACTCCTTTCTGTAGATGGGTGTTCTAGGCTGTAAACATGGATGGATTATAAAAAGACTCTATTTGACTTATATCTAAACCACATTTTTTAATCTGCTTTTACCTTGAAAGACCTGTGCTTTGAGGTTATAGAGCACTTGCTTACCAGATTAGAAGTTTTCACTTTGTTTATATTTTCTTCTACTCTTTCCATTAGATAGAACCTGTAGAAAATCCTCCCACTTGATCTCTTTTGGTATATTGGAGGGTGGAGGGTGCAGGGAGTGCTGGGACAAACTATGACAGCAGCTCTAGAGTCAAAATGTTGATTCTGATTCTTTGGAAATGCAGAATAAATGAAAAAGCTTGCATTTACAGAGGCAGTTATTATAAAGAAAAACCAGGTTTCACTTAAGTAAGACCCCCTTGGGACTGGGCCAGGAAAACTAAGATATTAATGTTGGAAGACTATTGGTCTTGAGGTAGAAAGATACTGTGGAAAAGGAATGCAGTGTCAGTAGGACCTGGTGTCAAGATGTAACACTATAGCAAATGTTTAAGGTTTGGAAGAATATAAGAGCTTTTGAGAGTCTTCACATGATTTTTCTCTCTAATTCTCATCTCCCCAAATACCATTTAGATGTCTCTGCTATGGCCTTTTGCAGGATGATCCAAACTGTTAGTAAGTTCTAGTTCCTGGAAAAAAAATTTGCTTAGCATAATGTTTGAAAGTATTATATTGGTTTTTACATTTTAGAGAGAAAAAGCATGTGTGGTTGTAGAGCTGATTATGTGATATTTTCCTGAGATTTATTGGCTTTTTGAACTCTTTATAAAAGTGGAAGTTAAAAGAGCCTTAGAATAGGATTAATATAGCTCTGAAGATGCTTAAAGAGTCATAGCTATGCAGAGATATCCAGATATTATTGGAGAGAAAATTTGGGGGTTCAGACTGAAAACTTCTTATCTGAACAACTTTAAACTATAAAAAGTGGGTATTTTATTTTTTGGACTTCATTTTTTTATTGGGGGGATTAATATTATTTAAACATGTTTTTATATTGCAAAACCTATATTATTTTGAATACTCTTATGCTACCTCACAGCACTCACTATCCTACATGCTCTCAGTAGAAACACTGGACTATATAACAAGAAAATTTAGGATGGAAAATTAAGTTGGAATAAAATATAATTAATATCCTTTATTTATTGATTTTAGATTTAGTCAACTATATATAAACACTGAACTAACCAGATCTTGTCCTAAGAAGAGAGAAAGAATCAGTGGTAGTAAAGATTAGCGAGCAAAATAATGAAGGTGAGGGTAGAGCAAGCATGATTTGTTGCTAGTTTTTTACCAATGGGTGTATAAATATCCTTGGCTGACCACAGGTATTGCTATTGCCTTTGGAATAAAAGAAAAAAATATGAAGAATTATGTAATACGTTATATCAGAAAATTGTGATATGTACACACACATATATATATGCACACAAACAAACACAAATACACACATGCACACTTAATTAGGTTTGAGTTGCAAACTATGTATAAAGACCTTAAACAGATCATGCCTTGGGTATGAATTGTATTGTAAGTAATTACTGATGGCAATATCTCTAACTTACAAGAGATTTTATTTTGTACTTATTTTTATTTTTTAAAGTTTATTTTATTGATTATGCTATTACAGTTTTCCCAATTTTCCCCCTTTATTCCCTTTCCACCCTGCACCCCCCAACCCTCCAGCATTCCCCTTCCTTAGTTCATGTTCATGGGTTATACATATAAGTTCTTTGAGTTCTCTGTTTCCTATACCATTCTTAACCTCTCCCCATCTATTTTATGCTTATCAATTCTGCTTCTTTTACCCTGTACCTCCCTCCCATTCTTCCCCTCCCCCTCTCCACTGGAAAACCTCCATGTGATGCCCATTTTTCTGATTCTGTTCCTGTTCTAGTTGTTTGCTTAGTATTTGTTTTCATTGTTGTTGTTTTTTTAGGTTCGTTTGTTGATAGTTGTGAGGTTGTAGTCACTTTACTTTTCATAGTTTTTGATCTTCTTCAATTTCTTAGATAAGTTCCTTTAATATTTCATATGATAAGGACTTGATGACGATGAACGCCTTTAACTTGACCTCATCTGGGAAGCACTTTATCTGCCCTTCTGTTCTAAATGAAAGCTTTGCTGGATTGAGTAATCTTGGATGTAGGTCCTTGTCTTTCATGACTTGGAATACTTCTTTCCAGCCCCTTCTTGCCTGAAAGGTTTCTTTTGAGAAATCAGCTGATAGTTTTATGGGCACTCCTTTGTAAGCAACTCCCCCTATTCCTCTTGCTGCTTTTAAGATTCTCTCTTTATCTTTAATCTTGGGTAACTTAATGATGATGTGCCTTGGTGTGTTCCTCTTTGGGTCCAACTTCTTTGGAACTTTCTGGGCTTCCTGGACTTCCTGGAAGTCTATTTCCTTTGGCAGATTGGGGAAGTTTTCCTTCATTATTTTTCCAAATAAGTTTTCAATTTCTTGCTATTGTTTTTCTCCTTCTGGCACCCCTATGATTTGGATATTGGAATGTTTCAAGTTGTCCCAGAGGTTCCTAAGCTTCTCTTCATTTTTTGAATTCTTGTTTCTTCATTCTGTTCCAGTTGGATGTTTATTTCTTCCTTTTGTTCCAAATTGTTGATTTGATCCTGGTTTCCTTCCTGTCACTGTTGGTTCCCTGAATATTTTGCTTTATTTCGCTTTGGGTATCTTTCACTTTTCAACCAAGCTCAATCAGTTCTGTTAGCATCCTGATTACCAGTGTTTTGAATTCCATATCAGATAGGTTGGCTATCTCCTTATTGCTTATCTCTTTCTCTGAAGTTTTGCTCTGTTCTTTCATTTGGGCCCTATTTCCTTGTTTTGGGGCACGTGTCAAGTTGTAAGGGGACAGGGCCTTAGGTGTTTGCCAGGGCAGGGCAACTCGCTTTGTTGCATTGTGGTGCTGTCTGTGGGGAAAGGGTCAGAGAAGGAACAATGCAGCTTACTTGCTGGGCTCTAGTGCTGCTTTCCAATGAGCTCTGGTGTGAGACTGGAAGTTTCTTCCACTGTGGTAACCCCTGCCATAGTCCACAGTCAGCTCTGAGTCTCAGTTTCCCATTCAGTCAGCCCCGCCCGCATGGTCTGCTGCCTTACCCTGGGTTCTCTCTGTCCACCCATCTGCCCGTCTCCCTCCTCTTGGTCTGGTTCTTCTGGTTAACTGATTCTTTAATTCCTTGGTTGTTGGAGTTTGACTTTCTGGCACTTCTGGCTATTTATTGTTTTTAGATTGGTTGTTATCCTCCTTTTGGTTATACGAGGAAGTGAAGGCTTTCTACCTACGCCTCCAGCTTGGCCATAACTCAGATTTTATATATATACTGCTATCAGATTATTAGATTATCATTTTGGAAATAATTTATAATACAATTCATATCCTATTTAGGGTGTTTTATGTGTAGTTCTCATTTGAAACCTAGTTAATTAAACATGTGTATGTATTTGTATATTGTGTATGTAGGTATACTAAATTTTCTTTTTCAGGTATTATATATAATTTAGCATATTTCTTATCTTACTATATGATAGTTTATTATAAAACATATATAATCTATAAATAGATTATATAAATAATCTATTTATTATATTTTAAATAGATTAAAATATAAATATCTATTTATTTTAATCTATAAAACCTTATATAAATAATATTCACCATAGTCATACTTTTTTCAGAAGTTATGCTAAATATTTTAAAGTTTATGTTATTCTCATTAATTTTCACTTTTATTTTACCATCTCACTCTAAGTCTTAGGTTGGAACCCTTTCAATTGGTTTGATTTTAATATTTGGTTTTATGAAAAAATTATAGAATTTTAGAACTGGAGGGCCTTGCTGAACATCAAAGACTGGAGATGCTTATTTTGAAGCAGTCAGATGTTTTCTGACTTGGCTACAGGCTCTGTTCACCCAGCTTGTGTTGTATGACCTAATCATGAGTAAGGTTTTAATTCACTTTCTGCCCAATACCCTCAGAAGTCTGTGACTTTTTCTATATTCTGCAGTAAGAAAACAGAAATTAAAGGAAGAGAAATGGAACACAAATCCCCATGTGTCTAAGCTGTGTTGCCAAACACTCATATTTTCCCTATCTACTTGCCTTTGCTTTGATGAATTTTAGCCGGTGTGTTCTAGCCACAGCTCAGAATCCCTTCACAGCTTGACTTTGGAGCAGTAATATGATGGAAAGATGGGCCAAGGTGACCTAACCTGGAGGTACATAGAGGGCATCCTGTTTTTATTTACTTTATATAATGTGAATAAACAAAAATAGTAATCACTTTCTAAAAATGACTTTTTTGGTTTTACATAAAGTTGAAAAATGTCAATTGACTTTATAAATTAGCAGTTCGTACTATATGTTGGGTGTTTTTGTAGATTGTTTAGTGGTGGGTGCTAAAGTCCTCCACAAACTATTTCTTGGCACTATCACTAACCAAGAACTTGACTTACTTATTTGAAAACAGTATAAGTTTTACACACAACAAAGTTACACGTGTGTGTACAGATATGTGTATACACACATATATGTGTATGTATGTATATAAACAATTATAAATTTAAATGTTTTAAATAACCTATTTCTTGCAGTATCAGCTATCAAGATGGAAATTTAAGAGTAGTCAGGATTAATTTTTTAAGAAACATTTTGTGAATAAGAAAGTCATCATTATACCAATGATTCTTAACCTGAGATTCAAGTGCAGATTGAGGGACTTCAGCTTCTCCAGGGCCACCTTAAAATTTAAGCAAAATTTGCATGGATACGTACTTTTCTTTAGATCTATAATTTTATAAAACCACACTCTATTACATAGGTTCACAGGATATATGTAAAGCTATGTATAACAGAAGCCCCAAATTTTGAAATCTTGACGTGACAGAAACTTGTATCTTCCTCACTTAAAATTCCAGGTTGATATGGTGACTTGACATTCTGAAATGGTCATAGATCCAGGATCCATTGATCTTTTGTTCCATCATTCTATATATTACTTATAGATGGCTCATAAATAGATCAGCACTTCAGCCAACATTAAGACCCTTTCCCTTTAAAGGCAAAACTGAAAATTGTACCATGCTTTCACTGAAGTCCCATTAATTAGAACTTAGACAAAATTGTTATTCTAGATCTCAATGTGTCTAGCCAGAAATGATTGTACTACTTTAAAAGGAATAAGAGAATAATTATTAGGGAGAGTCAACAGTTTGCCATAAGTGTACACTATAAAGTAATTAGAATGATACCTAATATATAATAAGGACACGTTAAATGTTATCTATTTTAAACATGGATTCTTTAAAGGGCTATATCATACAAAAACTGAAAAGAAAATGAGAATAGAAGAGGAGTTAAGATAATTTGATTTATAAATTAGTTACCCCATGTAGCATTGTCTTCTTTGTTTTATATATAATTTGTTTGAACTCTGTATTAATAAGAATTGTTTATTATAATAGAGTGTGATGTATAGGTGTTTCTCCCACAGAACTAGGTATGTAATAAATGACATGCTAGTTGACACAACTCCAGAATTCTAACTTTAGTTTGTGATATTGAAGGACATTCTGTTTGGTGTGAAATTTTAGCATGAGATACTTTTTTTCTCTACATGGAAATAGGTATTTTAGATTTGGACTAAAGGAACAATTGTTCTACAGTGATTATCTTATGCCACCCACATTGTTTTACTTAATATAGGAAGCTTGAGGGTTCTTTATATATATAAAGAATATATATATAAATATATATATAAAGAACATATATATATAAATATATATATATAATTTTCTTAAACCAAAGAAATATATCTTTGCATATGAGGTCTGTCCAGAAAGTATACAGCTACATACTATGAAAAATAGAGGCATTTATTGAAGAAATACAAGAAACATTGTACATAGGACAATGACACCTCAATTCCTTTGAAAGCAGGCATCTTGGGACCTCCCACAGTTCTCCCAATTACCATCAGCTGCCCTGTCATATTTTTCTTAATCTCATTGACAGTCTGAAATCTCTTTCCTTTCAAATGTGATTTTAGTTTTGGGAAAAGCCAGAAGTTGCAGGGGGCCAAATCTGGGCTGTAGGGGGTGTGAGTCACCAGGGTGATTTGATGTTTGCCAAAGGATTCTGCACGAGACATGATGCATGAGCAGGCACATTGTTATGATGAAGCTTCCAATCACCAGTTTCCCACAGCTGTGGCCTTTTGAATCATCCAAATAGTTTCTGTGGAAGAATGTCCAAACTTAATGCAAAATCAATGCAGATTCGTTGCTCTACGTGCTCAGTCATTTTGAATGCAATGACCACACAGTACACATGCTCACTCAATGATGCCTACTGCCCCCACTGACTAGTACAATGAAGTTGTCACTGTTCACGTATGTGCATTCTGGTCCACTCTTCTTGGCTGCCAGGTTATATCAATGTTGTGCAAACCACTCTCCTTATATTAACAATGGTTGGACTTTTTCTGGATGTGCCATAGCAAAGATCTAGGGTATATGTCAATATTTCTAAACTGTCATAAGAAATTAAATTATATAGATATATCATAATTATTATTGATACAAATTTTTTTACATAAGCAATTTTGTAGTTAGCCATCCAGCCAGGAATATGAGACATCTTTGAAGGTTCTGAACTTTATCAGCCCCCTAAGAAACCAGATCAAATACTTTATAAACATACTGCATGCTATTCCCCTATTTCAGCACACTTAGAATTAAATAATATTTGTAATTCCCTTCACTCTGAAAAACAATGTGTTATAGTAAACATGAAACTTATTAATTTGATATGTGTTAGAGATATTATCAAGAGTATTTGTGAATACTCTTACAAGGCTTAGGCTTATTCTAATCTCACTCCTAACAATGTGATAACGGATGAGTCATCCAATTTCCAACTCTGTAAGTTCAAATGATCTACCTCTAAAAATCTACACTTAATTATTAGGAGTATCAATTCAAAGGAAAACATTAAATGGTTAAAACATAATTTCAGTTACAAGTGACAGAAGCATAATTTTAAGCAAATTAATGAAATAGTTCAGGGGGGATTTCTTCAATGGTAATGGAGGCATTTATCTTTGAACACATTTCAGGACCAGATGAATCATGATGGCAAGGTTCAGTGGATGATATGAATGGCCAGTCTTGGGCATATGGCTACCTTAATGCTTACAGTCAAGCCTTGTAAGTCAAGCCAGTAACCAAAGAAGCAGGAAGGAAGACACCAATAATAACACTAAAATCAGGACACCAAGTGGTTTTGATTAATGTCTCCATTATCGGTGTAAGAGAACTCCATCAACATAAGGGGGAAATTTAAGTGGACATTTGTACATGAACAGTTTGATATATTTATAATATAATAAAAATACATTAATATTTTAGATAGCATTTATGTTTTCTTATAGATTGAGATAACTCACTTGTTCAAGTAAAGACTGATGTAGTAGTTGGCTTGGGCTGCCATAACAAAATACCACAAACTGAGTGACTTAAACAACCAATATTTTTGTCCCAGTTTTAGAAGCTAGAAGTCTGAAATGAAAACATTGGCAGGGTTGGCTCCTTCTGAAGATTATGAGGGAAGGATCTGTTCCAGGCCTCTCTCCTTGGCTTGTGGATGGCCCTGTTCCTATTGACATGGAATGCTCCATGTGTACATGTCTGTGTCCAGATCTCTCCTTTTTAGAACACCATTTATACTGAATTAAGGTTCAACCAAATTAGGTCATTCTAACTTGATTACTTCTATAAGGAACCTATTTTGAAACAGAGTCAAATTCTGAAATATTGAGATTTAAGACTTGGACATGACTTTTTTGCAGTTGCTTCTTTCCTGCCCCTTTCTGAAGTTTTATTGAGATACAATTAGCATACAGAACAGTATAAGTTTAAGGTGTACAGAATAATGATTTGACTTACATATATCATAAAATAAGTATTACAATAAGTGTAGTTGACATCCATTATCTCTCATATAGATATGATGGGAAAACAAAACATTCTCCTCATGATGATAACTCTTAGGATTTACTCTCATAACAACGTTCATGTTTACCATACAGCAGTGCTAACTATAGTCATGCTGCACATTGCATTCCTAGTACATATTTATCTTACAATGTGAAATTTGTGCCTTTTGACCATCTTCATTCGGTCACTTCTCCCTCTGCCCTCCACTCCAGGTTTTATTTGGCTCTATGTGTTGAGTGACTCCCTAGACTACACTTTCCTGACTGAAGTAATTGAGGGAAAGGGAGGATATTTTCATATTTATTCACACATTCTTTTCTTTGTGACACTCCACTTCTCCATAATCATTCAACCCTTCAGTGAGCCTGATTCATCTGCCTGACCATTCTGGGTGCTCCTTGGGCACCCTTGACTTCTTTTCTGCCAGCATTCCTCACCTGATTAACTTCAAGAAACTGGATCATAAAGATTTAAAAAAACTGAGCCTCAGAGAGGGGTTGAATATAGGCTCTAGACTACATTTTTCTCTCTGAGGTTCTTTGCCTTTGTAAATCTTTTTACTCCTTCACCAGTGATATAAATTAGACCGACATTATCTATTAACCATCACCACTAACCAATAATGGCTCATTCCACATTTTTGCTAGAGTGGCAAGAGTTCTCTTACCTTGTGTGACCTTAGCTGGCGGGGAGTATCCACAGGACTCCTAGAATAACAATGGCATCAAAAAGCTCTGCTCTGTCAAAATATAAATTTTTAAATGTTAAAAAATTACTTTTGTACAAATATATATCAAATGCATTTCACAAATTTAATCAGTCCTTTGAAGAAGCCAGAAGGATGGTAAAGCTTGTTCCAAGAACATTTGTAGAACATATTTATTTATTCAGCTAAAAGAGAAATGTGTAAATACATTGGCTAAATTAGATACAAAGCTGACTGACTAATATCCTATATGCCAATAATAATATTTTTTAAAGATTTTTATTTTTTATTTATATTTAGAGAGAGAGGAAGGGAAGGAAAGAAACATCAATGTGTGGTTGCCTCTTGTGTGCCCCCAAGTGGCGACTTGGCCTGCAACCCAGGCATGTGCCCTGACTGGGAATTGAACTGGCGACCCTTTGGTTCACAGCCCATGCTCAATCCACTGAGCTACACCAGCCAGGACCCAATAATAATATATTTTTTAAAGTTATCTTTTCTAGTAGACAACAATTTTTTTCTGGACAAAAAATATAGTTGCAGTTTAGGAATTTTCTAAGTGTTTTAAGAGTTTACAACTTTACAGAGTCTATAAATAGAGATCTGATCAATAGAAAATAGTCAAATACACATTCACCTAGGAGACAAGATTACTCAAGGCTTTGTGTCTAATTTAGCAAACTTAACTTTTCATTCTTTACCTTACTGACAGTGTAGGTCTTTATTTCTCAAATACTCTTTGAATTCTTGAATGGGTCTATTAGGATACACCTGTGTATGACATTGGACAATATGAAATAAACTTTTTGTGTTATTTCTACATTTTGGAAAATTTTATCTTAACCACTGTCAAGTTATATGCTGCATGAATAACAGAGTTAGGAGGGAAATCTGTCTTTAAAATGAAAAATCCTCTCACTTAACAATTTTTTAAAAATTAAATCACCAGTTGCCTAGTTATATGTTAATTATTATAAGCAACTAAGGCCTCAGATTTGTTCATTAACTACTTGTATTACTACCTCCCTTTCAACAGATTAGAGTACCACACACAAAAAAACTTGGTTGCCTCTTAAAACTCTTGTGGAACATCAAAGGTATGCCTACTTATCATGATAGTTTAATTCTCACCACAGCTTGGCAAGATGGCTATAATGCTATTACTAATTTACCAGATTATTTAACTAATTGGTCAAGATCACTTAATTTATAAGTAGTGGACTGGATTATGAAACCTGTCATCTTGACTCCTAAATCCAGAGTCTTTTCCCTACACTATCTCAGAGATAACTTCTCAACAATTTTCAAGGCAGCTTGTTGGAAGAGTGAAATTTAATGAGGTAATTATCAAGAGTTTAGTCTAAAAGCTCTAATAGGGTGAAAGTAATTCTGTTTGAAATGACTAAGCAAGCATCAAAGAATATCAAGTATTCTAATTCTACATAATGGCAAACCGATGTCTGCTGCTTTTCTCACTTTACACTACACGTCAGGTGTGATTAATGTGGAAAAATAAGGGAAGAAGGAGATATCACTAGGGTGAGGGTTACAGTCATTGCTATTGGCTTGAACTGATGATTTTAAAAAATGCAGGAAGAGACTATTCATGGAAGGAGTACTTCAGGAAGATGTAGGATAAGTTTGGAGTCCAAGATGCTAATCTCACTCTACTACCAAATCAATACGGCCTGACCAGGTTAATGTTCCTGGGCTGCAGTTCCTTACTGTGTGAATTAAAGTGGTTGAGCCAAATGATCTCTAAGGTCTATTTTAACTTTAATATTCCTCAAGCCCATTAAGGAGTCAATAATAGGGGAAAAACAATACATACCAGCAACATTTTTTATTGCTTAAAATCTTTTAATGACTCCCCATTGCAGTATTCATAGCATTGTGGTTAAGAAATTGCTCAATTTCTCTGTGTCCTAATATTCTTACTTGGGCTGTTGTTAGGATCTATCTAAGATTGGGTATGTATGCATTCTGAGCGCACAATGCTCAGAAAATGGTAAGCATTTACTAAGTACTGGCTATCACTATGGACTATAGGATTAAGTTAATTTTTACATGATTTACCTAGCCCCTTTAAACTTGTCCACCTCACTGGCATTGTCCCTCACCATTCTCTGCCTTACACATCATGTTGTAAAGCACAAAAAAATCTTTATTTTTCAGTCACTTTTGAAGAACTATTTTACACGGTAAAGGTTTCTACATTAGTAGCCTTTAGTTTTTTCCTCTCACAACACTTTAAGTATTCCATTCCGCACTCCTCACTTGCATGGTTTCCGAGGAGAAGTTGGATATAATTGTTTTTCCCCTCTCACTTCTTTCACATTTTTTTTAATTTTTGATTTTTTGCAATTTAAATATAATAAATATGCTTAGGTGAAAGTTAGCATCATTTATCCTGCTTGGTGTTCTTTGAGTTTCTCAGATCTGTGATTTGACATCAGACATTAAATTGAGGACATTTTCAGGCATTGTTGCTTTAAATATGTTTTAGGTTTTTTTCCATCTTCCTTTTCCTGCTGGTATTACCATCACAATTAGGTTTTACACCTTTTAGAGTTTTCCCACAGTTCTTGGTGATCCTGGGGTTTTTCATTCTTTTAATTCATTTTTTTCTCTTAGCCTTTCAGTTTTGGCAGTTTCTATTTAAATATCCTCAAACTCAGAAATTCTTGCCTTGGTTGTCTACCCCACTAATAAGCCCAATAAAGACATTATTTATTTTTTGTAAACTCTAGCATGTCTTTTTTAAATTCTTTCTTAAAACTTCTGTCTCTCTGCTTACATTGTCCGATCTATTCTCACACACTGTGTACTTTATCTATCAGAATTCTTAACATAATAATCATAGTTGTCTTAAATTCCCAGTCCAATAATTCCAACATGTCTACTATATCTCAGTCTGGTTGTGTTGCTTGTCCTGTCTCTTAAAATTGTGTTTTTTGCCATTCCGTATGCCTTGTAATTTTTTTTTCTTAGTACCTGGGCAAGATGTACTAGGTTAAGGGTCTCCTGTAGACAGGCCTTTAGTACTGTGGTGGTAAGGCGTAGGGGGAGGGAAAGCATTCTTTAGTCCCATGTTGTAGGACTGAGTCTGTGTTGTAGTGAGTCTATGCCTCTGGACCGTGAACTTCACACAAGTGCTTCTCAGTGTCCTCTGCCCTCAAATGGGGAAGAATAGCTGGAGTGGGTTGAAGTCAGGTATTTCCTTTCTCTCATGTGGAAAGCTAGAAGGGCCTGGAGGTGAGTATTTCTCTTCCTCTCTGTGAAAGGTTAGAGCCAGCTGGAGTCAGTTATTTCCCCTTTTTCCAGGTCAGTTAGGCTCTAGTAAAACCCTAGCACATTAGGTTCTGGTTAAAATTTCACCCGAGAGCAGATCATGATAAGAATATAATGCTCTACCATATTTCAAAATGGAGATTTTTTTCCTGGCTGCTGTGGCTCAGTGGATTAAGTGCCAGCCTGCGAACCAAAGGTTTGCTGGTTTGATTCCCAGGCTAGGGCAACCCATGCCTGGGTTGTAGGCCATGTCCCTAGTGGGAGGCACGACACATTGATGTTTCTCTCCCTCTCTTCCTTCCTTCCTTCCTTCACCTCTCTAAAAATAAATAAAATCTTTCTAAAAGAACTTTAAAAAAATAGTGATTTTCCCCCCTTCTTCTGCAGGACACTTGAGGGGATTTTTCTCCAATACTCACTGTGAGAACTTTGTTGAGCTTCTAAGCTAAAACTCATAAACATGGGAGGATCTCCTCTTCCATGACTGGGGCCACTGAAGTTCTCAAACTTGTTCACACTGAGCCTGAAGCTATTCATCAATGACCATTCAGGTTTCCTATCCCAGCACCGGTTCCCTCATGGGTTTCTGCTCCGGTAAGTTGTGATTCTCTATACTATTAGCTTTTCTGTCTCTTCAATTTTGGAGACATCAGTTTTTCTCTTACTTTTCTTGTGGATCTAAAAGGAGTTGCTGATTTTTCAGCTTGTGCAACTTTTTATGTGTTGTTAGGCTGGAAAGGTCATTTCTAAGCTCCTCACATGCCACACCACAAACTGGAAATTTCTTAAATTTGCCTTAGTGAAATTTGAGGGGTTTGTTTTGTATACAAGTGCAGATATCCATCAGACAACTGGAAATTGGTATTGATATATCACAAAAAAAATTGAAGCCTAAAGATGTCAATTAAGGAGATGAGATGGAGGTAATATTAACTGGGCATAGAGAAAAGGGCACAGAAAAAAGATACATGATACTAGAATCTTGGGGGTTCCCCCACCCTTATTGTGACAAGGTAATATAATATTTCCTATAGTGTTTATCCTCCCTTTTCTACAGGTTTGACCCTGAGGTAGCTTAGAACCCTGAAAGTGCAAATATTAACATGGTAATAAATAAAATCTATATGACAAAGGAACATGGCATTTTTAAGACACCATTTACATGCAAAATCAACAATTCTCAGGTAAAAATTTTATTGCTCAAGCCTTAAAAATCCTCTTAATTTCACTGACACTGTAATTATCAAAGGACATGTCTAGTCCTAAAGTAGCAAGTCTGTCCAATCAGTCATTTCACGCCATGTGTTAGCACTAATCTTTATACCATTCTCAACAATTTGAAAATATGTTCTCTAGCATTGTGGATGGTACAGGCAAAAAGTTTAATATACTTATCATTTAACATTTTCACTAATTCTTTTCCAGTGAATTCAAAACTTAGAGCAATGTTTTTATGAGGAATTTTTTTACAATGATGTTAACCTTCAGATGTGTTTGACTTTGTAGTGTCAGAGTAATCAATTTGCTTGATTTTACCTTTCATGGTTGATTTAATTTTACCTTGGAAGGTTTTTTCCCTTGTCCTGCTACCATACTATTCTTTGCAGTGATTATGTTAAATAAGGGAATATATACCTGTTTCCAAGTGCCATAAGAATACAAGTTTATATATTTGCGAGGTTGTTTTATATCCTATGTCCCCTGCTTCCCCACTGCCCCCCTATTCATATAGCTTATGAGGTAATCCATTTAGATTCAATATACTGAATTTCAAGTAGAATTTAATACATGGGTTTCTTAGACAATGAAGAACAAATTAGAAAATGTCTAACACCTTAATCTAAACAATGTATATTTCTTCCATGACACTTGTAAGGCCAACTAATATTGCAGAAGAGAATACCACATCCTAGATTTTCTCTGCTGCTGAACATCTGGCTGAATTGACCACTCCCACTTTGCTTGCTAACAACTGAAGAAATAATTGCACCTGTCAATGAATAAAGCATTGAACAAAAATCATTTTGAATGAAAAGTGTCCAAATTTGTAGACCTTTTGCATCTACACAACCCCTTAAAGAAACTTGGTGGGGTCACCACTCTGAAACACCAGCCCTAAATTTCACAGGCTGGAGATCTTTGCTGGATGTAAAATGAAACACTGAGAGCTGTACAATTATATTAAGAGAACAGTCTCCATAAGACAAACTCTAACAAGTCCTTCTCACGTGGGAAAAGCATTCATTCTGTGTTAAGTGGTTATACTGGAAAGTAATGAAATTACAGGATTGCTATTATTTAGTATATCTAAGAGGAAATGAGTTGACTCTAGTATATGATAAGAGTGGCATCTCAAGTCACTGGTTTAAAGATGGACTTTTTAATGAATGTTACCACAGCAATTAGTTAATCATTTGAAAAAAACAGGAACTTTGGCCCTATCCTCACTTTATATACAAAAATAAGCTCTAAATAGATCAGCAATACAATATTAAACATCAAACCATACAAGTATTAGAAAAATATATCATTTTAAAATGTTCATTCATCTTTAATTTTAAATTTTTAAATTTAAAATACATTCTTCTTTAACCTCATTCAAAGAAAGGCATTCCAACTATGAATCAAAATCCAGATTTAAAAAAAAGACTGATAACTTTGATCACACACAATTTTTTTTAATCCTCACTCAAGGACATTTTTATTGCTTTTAGAGAGGAGGAAGGAGGGAGGAGAGAGAGAGAGAGAGACAGAGAGAGATCAATTGGTGGCTTTCTTGTACCCACTCTGACCAGGAATCTAACTCACAACCTTTCCAACTGAGCAACGCTGGCCAGGGCGATGGCACACATTTTTTAAAACAACAACCTTTGTGACAAAAAGAACATTATAAACTAGGTTAAATGACACAAACTCAGAGAAAATGTTTTCAATATATGTTACATATAATAGGGATACTTTCTTCATACCTATATGAGAATTAACTCCAAATGAATTATGGAACACAAATATAATAGCTAAATATCAAACATCTAGAGGAAACATGGAAGACCTTGGATTCAGCAAAGACATTTTCATATGTGAGATTTGGTCTGTATGTCCAATAGAACAATATGTATGTCCTCCGACAATATGGGGGTTTGGTCTGTATGTCCAATAGAACAAAGCAGAAATAAAGAAATGATAGCCTGTGTGTGACTCTGGAGACCATAGATCAAAGAAGACACTAAACCTTCCTTCTTTCTCACTCTTTCTCTCTCTGTTCAAATCACGCACTCTGGAATAAGCCAGCTGCAATGATTGGAGAAGTCTTCTGGAGGCGTCCATATCACAGGAACTGAGGCCTCCTGCCGATAGACACATGAGTGGCTTGGAAATGGATCCTCCTGCCCCAGTCAAACTTTCAGATGACTGTAGCTTGAGCATACATTTATTGTAAACTCATGAGTGATCCTAAGCCAGAAACACCCAGGTAAACTGTTCCTAGATTCCTGATCTTCTGAACCTATGTTAGATATAAAATGCTTAATGTTTACATGTGAGATTTCCAGGGGAAAAATGTTAAGATGCCCCACCTCCACCCTCCACCCCCCGCCAGTTGCTTATAATAAATAAGCAAGGACATTTTACATGAAGAGGTTGAGATTTGATTGTTTTCAAATTTTTAAGCCTCAAGATATCAAAGAGTGTTAAAATTAAGAAATGACTTCTGAGCAAAGAACAAATCCAGAACATGGCCAGGAAAGCCATGTCCATAGATACAGAAAATGCTGTGACTGAAAAGTATTCCGATAAGATTTTAGATGGATTAAAGGTGGTGTTTCCATGTGTGTTTTAGTCAGGCAGAAAATCATCCAGAGAGATTGGACTTCTAGGAAAGTTAAGAGTGTTGTCTGTTAGCATTATCCACAGGAACCCAATTAGAGAGGATTTAGCACAAAAAAATTCATGACTGTGGCTTTTGTCTAACGGAATGGATGACATTAATTTCACAAGAGGTCCAAAATGATTTAAGAAAATTATATCAGAACAAATAATGCCAGATTGGGCTAAAGGGTCAAGAGAGTACAGAATGAGAGGCCTTTGGACTCCCACACTTCACTTCCAGGATATGGGCTGAGAAGACTACACCAAAACACATATTACCTCTCATGGACAAGGAGGAATGACTCAGTCATAAAAAGATTCCAAAAAGCAAAGTCACGAACTATGGAGAGTAGCTCCTGGGCAAAAGTAGTCCTGCATTGTAATCAAAGAACTTGCACTGTTTTCCCAAATGGATCTCAGAACTGCTAGAAACCAAGACTCCTATGTGCCACTTTCCCTGCCTTTTCTGAGAAGGGATATAAATGTATGTAGAAGCTATGCTTATATTGGATGTATGAGGGCCATATAACTAGTTTTTCTAGTTCATAAGACCTCAACTTGGAAGTAACTACACTTTGAGGTTTTTAACGTATGAAACTATACGAAGGATCCTTATTGGAATCTTGACTTCATTAAGGTGACATGATTCTGGACTTCAAGCAGATGTTGTAATGGAATGAGGCATTGTGGGGTGGAGTATTTCAGTGTATTTTATATATTTTGCTTGTGAGATGGATATGAATCATTAGATCTACAGTGTCTAGACTATGGTAGCCAGCATGTAAAATAGCCTCCACAGATCCCCACCTCTTAGTAGTTATGTCCTTAAATATTTATTACTTTTCCACAATCTATCACAGATACTCTGAATGTCCAGTAGGATTAAAACATGAGAAACAATGTGAGATTTTGGAAAACTATAAGCCATAAAAGACATTGGAAATTCATTCCCTCAATGTCCCTCCCTCTTTCTATGTTTCTTTTTCCCACTAAGGGAAGTTTCCTGCTGTGTCATGAGCAGCCCTATGGAACTAATATTTGAATGAGATTCCCCAGCCCTTGTCAAGCCTCCAGTTGGTTCCAGCCCCATTTCACAGCTTGACTGAAACCACATGACAGACCCTGAGTCCAAATCATCTACCTAAGCTGCTCCAGGAGCTCTGATCCTCAGAAACTCTGGGAAAAAATGCTGACTGAAGCTAATAAGTTTTGGAGTACTTAATTAGCCAAAAATGGATGATTAATATACCAAAATAATGGTGTGTGGTAGAGTTGGTCTGAGTATCACCTTATCTTATTGCTTCACTAGATAAAAAATAAAGTGGGAGAATCCTTTGTAATCACTGAATAGCAGTAGCATGTAGACATGGCTTTTGCTTTATGATTTATACTGAGTTTTTTTTTCTACAGTAAGACTACAGGCACATTACCTAGTTGAGTGAGTTTACTCTGACTTATTGCCCACCTGCTATGTCAACTTTGTCTCCATCACTCTTATGTTGCAATCTGTACTTTACTCACATGGAATCACTTATATTGCCCCAATAAGTCATATTTTTGACACTGTTTCATCTGATTTTTCTTTATCATATTATCTTCTTGTCTAGTTAATAAACCCCTTATCATTCTTCAAGACCTTGTTTAAGTATTTTCTCTTCTCTAATACCTTTTATATTGCTTTAAAAAATAGCTTTTTGCCTATTGAATATAATTTTACTTAATAACCATCATACTATATCTCTATATTTTTGGTGCCTCATCTAGTGCCATGCACAGAGTAAGTGTCATTACTAAATATTTTTCAGGTTAAGGAAAGACTGAACAGGTGAGACAGGACTCTGAAGATACCCGATGAATATGAAGTATACAATAAGAGCTTATTGGCCTGAAGTTCCACAAAAAAAAAAGTCATATGAAACTAGACAGTGACAATTATTATTATTCTGTTTCTAAATGTATTAGTGCCTTAAAACCTGTAAGTATTTAACATATAATTTATAAAGAGAGACTTCTTGATTTACTATAGAACTGGACTTTTGTTCCTACAGAAAATAAAAGCTATGTTTATATTCTGGAGGTTCTTGGTGGCAGTCATTGAGTAAAAGAGTCATAAAGCTGCCATAGTCCTATTTAAATTTCCAGAGGTCATAAATTATGTTTCATGAGTGGACTATCTAGCAATGACATAAGAGAGGCCAAGCAATTGGATTTAGCCAAATTGAATCCCAGATTCCAGCATGCTTCATAAAATAGCAGGCAGAAGGACCAGGGGAGAGGGTTTCATCTGAGTTCACAGCACACATTTAGCAAGCACCTGCTTGAGCTTAATAAGGGACATGGACCTTGCATATTAGGTTCTTATTATTAAGTATAAAAAATTAGGAAATGTGGCAAATGACTCCAATAAACTGACATGATGCTGTAAGAGTTATGATAAAAAAGTTGAGAAGAGAAAAACAGGAATTTGAAGAATGGTAGATCATGAAATGGGGAAGGTGGCATCTCAAACAGATTTTAAGTATAGGTACACACCCATGTATTCACAAACTCATTCTGATTATAAGAATCAGTGTAGAATAACATTAAGAGCATCACATTTAGAACCAGAAAGAACAGGGCCGGAATTCTGTTTCCCTTTCTTACTAATTATAGGACCTTGAATATATTATATTACCTTCCTGAGTCTTGATTGTATCATATGTAAAATGAATATATAATAATAATGCCTCCCTCTAGAATTATCAGCAAAATTATGTGAGACAATCTATGGAGAAATATTATACAGCCTGGCACAAAGGCAGCAACAAATGCATTGAAATAATTATTGCTTCAAGTATAGCTATGGTGGCTATGTGGAGACCCCCAAAGATGAACTGAACTTTTTACTCCTTCACCTTACCATGAATGCAAATAGAATGCAGCCTTCATGTGGTCATGGGAAAAGGCCAAGAGAAAGATACAATAATAGAGATTTTCAGCTTCTTTTCATTGAGCCTTTGAACTAGACCTGCAGCATCTTTATTGCAAGATTCCTGTTATACAAGAGCTGTAATCCATGACTTTTAAGTCAATGTTTAATAGGGTATTTTATCTAATTGCATCCCAAAACATTCCTAGCTGACATATTAACCATCCAACAAAAACCCTTCTTAAATTACAAAGAAGCAGCAGACACTACATAGCATGAGGGCTTTGATAGGTAGAAGTAGTCTCCATATTCACTACAGAATGTAATTCTGCAAAGGTTTACTAGATTATAGATTGTGAGTAGAGAGGAAGACAGTAGATTCCTGGACTTAAACTGCTAGCCGATACCTTCCACTCCCATGACCTCTGTGCCATGCCAGACTCTGAGTTTCCTCGTTTATAATATGGAAGCAAATAATAAAGACTTTATAGAGCTGTTGTGAAGATTAAATATGATAGTGTTTGGAGATTTCTTTCCATAGTGTCTAGCAATAGAAATCGTTCATTAATTGGTAGCTATTTATGTTATGATAGCATCATATTATCATTTCCTAATGGATTTTCTTGAAAAATTTCCCAGTTGTTTTATATGTAATAAACTAGTTTTCTCACTTGTTGTATAAATCCCTCCTGGAAAGGGCTCAAATCTTCTATTTAGTTTGGCCCCATTCATTTACCCCCAATCCCACTCCCCAACCATTCAGCGGCCAACTCAGAGAACGTGCTTACTGAATTAAGGATGTCCAAACTACTTTTAGATACTAACCCATCACTATCCCTTCACATATCTGAGGCTGCTTCACATGGAGGTTGCACTTCCATGGCAGAAATGCAAAAATCCTGAGGCTTTTTTATTAAACAATTCTACCATATTAATTTATCCTTGAGAGTTAAAATTTCCAAAAGTTATCTAAGCTTCTCCTCGACATATACATTTATTTTCTGGATATAATGAAGATAAGTCTGCAAACTGTGAGAGAGTTTCATCAGTAAGGCTCATCTTGATTATATTTTAAAAGAAATAATAAGGAAACATCCTAACTAATGGCTCTATTAGCATATTTCTTGGAAGTTCTGATAACTGTGACAGAGTTGACTCTAAAGTAATGAATAACTTAGAGATAAGAAGTTTCTGCTATAACTGTAATTGTATTTGCAGGTTCTTGGAGTTATGGAGTAGAATAGTTTTAAGGTCATAGGCACCAGGATCAAGTAAACCTCCCTGTCTGATCCTATCCTGATTCTATTTCCTATGGAGTTTTGAGAAAAATTACCTAATATCTCTAAGCCATATTTTTCACTTGTACAATGTTGTTGAATATTATGCTCATTTGATAGGGTTATGAGAATTGGATAAAACCATGTATGTAAAATGCATTAAATAATGCCGGTAATAGTAATTGCTTAGTAAACATGGGCTACTCACATTGTGAATTGCAAGTATAATATAGATTTTAGTTAGGCTCTCCCTGCTTCTTAATACCTGGATTGGACTAGCTTGAGCCCACCTGTTCCTACCAGACTGCTACAGTATTTCTAAAATCCCATGAGCGGTCAATTCTCATAGCCATGTTTTACTTTGGATTTTATGTCTGCTGGATTATTGCTTATTGGCATTAATTTCAGGATTATTCCTTCATTGTTGTTTCATGTTAATTCAAGCAAAACAAAGCATATCTTCCAGAGTTTCTTATGCAATAAATGCAGTTCTTAACATACCCTACTGCCAAACTCAGCCCTAAATTTCACTTTTCTATAACTCTGTCACAAAAACTCATTAATGCACTCTTCCAAACAGCTGGGCTGATCATATCTGGTCTTTGTGTCTCTCTTTACCTGATAATAACTATGTCACCATCACTTGCCCACCTCTACCTGCCCCATCCCCCACACATACATTATAAAGGAGCTAGGACTGTGATTATTTTGTGTGTAAAATGACAAAGTTTATTTCTGATATTTTCTCAGCATTTTGAATAAAGGAAATGACATTTTGTATAAGTTTTTAATTACCTTATATATGCATAGGTTGAGTTGCTATTAAACACTCATCTAAAACTAAAAGGACAGATCTTTTCTTTCACGACTTGCTTTTGGCTTGTACATATGTTATAATTTGAGCAATCTGCACCATTTTAAAAGAGCAGGCCATTCATTCAAGGAAGACAGGATTTAGAGTCAAACTTCGTGTGTTCCCATCCTGATCTCAGTGTCTTTATCTGTCCAAAGAGAAAACTAACATTTAATCTGTCTAACACAGTGCTTGTGATGGATGAATTAGAAAATCAACAGCTTTTAATGTGTTTGTAAAATATAAAACATGATCCATGTGTTACATGGTATTGAATTGGAACAGCATGGCAGTATAGGAAAAAACATGAACTCTGACGTCAATGGCTCTGGGTGAGTGACTTTGAACAATTAATTTCACCTCCCTTTATCTCACTGCCACCTCAAAATGAGGCACACATTAATGATTACAATAATCATAACTTTTCATGGGTTTTAAATAAAAGTTAAGAATAGTAGTGCTTTTGAATATTTTTATAGCATTGTTGAAAAGAAAAGCTCACTGAATCCTTACTATTTTTCCTTTCTCATTTGTTTGGTTCTAGAAGTCAATATATTACCTTGCTTCTTGTCCAGAATTCTGATAGTCACTATCCTAGGGAGATTCTGCTAAATTTGCTAATGCTGACAGGTGATAGTGCCCTGGCCATCGGAAGCACAAGGGACAGTACTGACCTTTGGTCCTGTTTGGTCAAGGGTCATTGGGATGATCATTTAAAGAACTTTCTGCATTCCTTTGATGCATTTGTAGCTTCATGTCTTCAATATCACTGTCAGACTGCTGCTCAAAGGCATCAGTAGGTAAGAGATGTGCTGCTTGATGCTGCTGACAAAGCAGGCGTTATATCTGGTTTCTGCAGAGCATACACAAGAAATAAAATTTATCATACTACTGCTGCTTTAAGAAAGAAGGACCGTTAAAATAGCCATGTGGATTAAGTGCCCTCTGTAGTAATATGATGAATTCTTACAATTAAAAAAAAAATACTGAGAGTCTTTAGGGTCCCAGGCCCTGTGATGTTGCTGGGGTTGCAGAGAAGAACCCCATAGGCTGTCTTGTTCCTGCCTTCACGTTATTGTCAAATAAATGCTCTGAGACATCAGTTTTCATTTTTTATATGCTCAGCTTAAGCAAGGGACTCAAAATGCATGCATGTTTACCATGGATAGAAAGAAAAAAAAGTTTTGAATCTTGAGTTTCATAGCATGCTTAGAGGCCACTGTATTTCTAATGGGGGAGAAATTAACAAGGGTGGCCTGAGAGTGGCTGGAGAGGAAACTGAATAAATGGGGGCCACAGGGGGAATACATATTTATGTCCTAGGCTCTACGTTGGAGATTTACTTTAGCAAGAAATCAAATGTTCATTAGTAGGTAAGACACCTTATTAGAAAAGTGCCCTTGAATTGTCACTCTGATGCACTATGCTCTCTCTTACTTTCAGGGAACATGTAACTCAAGCTAGTCACACTCTTATAAATGATGTCTTTCTTAGGCCAAAGCTCTACCAAGGGAACTCACCTCTTGACTGTAAGTATATTAATGCTGTGTTTTAACAATTTTCAACCAGTGTGCCACAAGGATTTTTAAAACATGCAGCACCTGACTACTTAGTCAGAGGGGCACTGACCTCCTTTCCCTTAGATTGTCAGATTAAAGAAATGACAACAGCCAAAACAATAGCCATCCAGTGTGAATGAAGCAAAGTTACACCAACTATTTTTTGCCAGATCAGCAAAAAATATAATGTATTTTTTGGAGCACCACACAATTTTAGTAATTAGTTCACGTGTGCCATGGAATGGAAAAGGTTGAAAATCGCTGCTCTGTTTGAACAGAGCCTCTGTGGGTGATCACCTACGCCCGCAGCAGTTCTTACTCTGCAACCCTCTGCTACCCTCTTCTGGTGGGAGTCTATCACTGCCACCAAATACGGGTGAACCTTACCATCTCCAGGTCTGGTTGTGGAAATGGCCAAATTAGGAAAAATTATGTGAGGCAGACCTCATAGCAAGACCAAGTTCCTGTCTCTAATAAATCAAGTCCCATCCCAGACTTTGACATCTGAAGACAACAGTAAGAGACTTCAGGTAGTGGGTCAAGGAATCAGTCCATATCAGACTGGTGATCTATTATACAGGGTCCAACACCTTTTATTACAAAATCATAAGCATGCAATTCTGTAAGATAACAATATCATACTCAGGCCCACCACATGATGTTCTAAGTGAAGTGTTCAAATTGCTGTTCATCTTGTGGGAGATAGTCACATACCCTACCAACCACACCCAAGCAGGCGTTACTTCTGCCTTACTTACTTACTTGCTTACTTACTTCATATTGTTATGCTCCCCAGCAGAGAGTAGGCATGACAGTAACAAAAATATTACTTTTTATTAGAACACATTAAGAAGCACAGGCAGCAGATAGATCAGTGCCTTCTTGTAAGGACTTTCCTTATTTAAAATTATCTTCCTGCTTCTATATATTTTCTTCCATGTTCCATTATTTTCTATATTGCTTAACCATCTAACAAGCTATGTTTAATTATTTAATTTTGTTAATTATTTGTATATGCTATTAGAACATAAACTTTAGGAAAGCATGGCTTTTTTCTTTTGTCACTGCTGTATTCCCACACTTAGATTAGGACATATCATATATTAGTTACTCAATAAACACTTTCAGAACAAAAAATATCAGCAGGAATCAGACTCTGGTCACTGAGCTGTAGGCGGAGGCCTGAATGTTCTCAATAAAAATACATCGAAGTCCCCCATTTCTGATGCTTCAAAGTGAGAACAAGGGAGAGTGCAGTAGATACGAATTAAATGACCAAAAGTGGACTCAGGATTAGTCACAGGATTTGGCAAATGTGATTGATGGGTTTGACTATATACATAGTTCTCAAATGCTACAGCTTATAACAATTACCTGGGAAGCTTGTTGAATTGCAGATTCCTGAATCCCTGTGCCCAGAAATTATAACTGAGGAGGTACAGATTGGAGTTCAAAATCTGGATTTTTAACAAGCACCCCAAAGATACTCTGATACAAGAAGTCCTTTGATGACACGTGGAGAAAAAAAGGAAATGAATCCTTCATGGATGAAGATTAAAGTCATGCTTCCAGAAGGAGGGAGATCCTGCGGATGGGGATTTTGCCTGTGGAAAAGAAGGTTTGCAGAAGCTGGGAGCACATGGAATCCGAGGGCGGTAGAGTGTCAGTGTCTGCTCAATTTCAGCCCTGGTTAAAATGTTCTTTCTGCAATTTTAGGTTTCTGTAATCAAAGGTTAATTTTTAATATACAGCAGGCGATTCTGATACCAGAAGCCCAAAAGTCATAGTTTGAGAAATACTGGCATAAAAGGAAGGGAAGGGCAGGGATGTTGTTTTTTTCTTAAAACTTTCTTCTGTACATGTACCAGGCACTGAGCCAAGAGAGCTTTACACAGAGGTAAACATTATCACTGTTACTTTACAGGTGAGAAAAAATGAGAGCAGCACCTATACATGTCCCTGAGGTCACACTGGTAAGAAAGAGGTGAACTGTGACTCAGATGAAAGAAGTCCTGAATCCACTATCTATGGTCCTTTTACTGTACTTGGATTTATCTAGTATTCACAGTGACCCTCCTGTAGTACAGTCATAATTTGGCCAACTGTATGTAGTTGTGTAGACCCTGTCACAATCAAGGTATAGAATCTTACCACCATATCAAAAATGTTTCCTGGTGTTATTTTGCAATTATTCCCTTTCCCCTATCAGTAGTTGTTGCTAAAAGATGATCTGATTCTATCCTTAGAGTTTTGCCTTTTACAGAATTTATAGAAATGGAATCATTCTGTATGTGGTCTTTTGTGTCTTAATTACTGTAGCTTTGCTGTAATTACTGAAATCAGAAAGTCAGTGGAGTCCTT
Source organism: Trachops cirrhosus (assembly GCA_028533065.1). Lineage (NCBI taxonomy): Eukaryota > Metazoa > Chordata > Mammalia > Chiroptera > Phyllostomidae > Trachops > Trachops cirrhosus. Next base: position 53,182,720 of record CM052543.1, on the reverse strand, counting down.
CAATATTTTTCTTTTATTACAAGTTCTTTTACTTTTCCAAATAAACTTTAGACTATGCTTGTAAATTTCAGCTAAAAATAAGCTTGCTGAGAGATTTTCATATCTTGAATTTAATCTATAGATCAGTTTGAAGAAAATTTTGGGTCTTGTAATCATTGAACACAATGTATGTGTTCATCAAATTAAATACTTTTTCATTTTTCTTAGCAATGTCCTATGCTTTACAGTATACAAATCTTGCACATCTTATATGCATCACTATGTGTTTCATACCTTATTTGAATTTCAAGTTGTTTATTGCCGGTCCCACAACTCTGATAATGAATAACTTCTTAAATTTTGTATTTTAGGTAATTCTTTTGCTTCACCTTAATATCCCTTGGTAGTATATAAAAATGTAACTAAATTTTATATATTGAAATGTGTCCTGTGATTTTGTTAAGGTCACTTATTAGTTCTAATAGCTTTTGGGGCATACATTTTTGGAGATTTTTAATGTAGACTTAAACATCACCTATAAATAAAGACTCATTTCTTCCTTTCCAACTTACATGTATTATTTGTATTTATCTTATCATATTGCTTTAGTAGGAGTCTACTTCCAGTACAATATTCAAGACATGTAGTAAGAAAAGATATTTATTACTTGTTTGTGATTATTGAGAAAGCATTTAATCCTTTACCCCTAGGTGCAAGTTTTTACATGACTGCTTTTTATCAGGTAGAGAAAATTTCTTTTTTATTCTTACTGTGCTGAGAATTTTTATTATGAAAAAATGTTGAATTTTTGTCAAATATGTTTATACATCTGTTGAAATCATTATAAAGTTTTACTTTTATTTGTATTTTGTTCATATACTGCATGAAATTATTTTCCAGTGCTAACATAATGCTTCACTTATAAAAGCTATTTGTCAGGATATACATTTTTTATATATTGTTAGATTCACTTTGCTCTCATATACCAGGAAAATATTAGCCAAATTAAGAACTAATTGACTTCAAGATAAGTGACTAAAATGGATATGAAAATCAACAAAAATACATAATGATTAAAATGGGCATGCACATAACAGAGATTCTAAAGGCAAAACCTAATAAAGCCAAGAGGAGATATAGACAAATTCACAATTATGATTGTAGATTTCTGAATGCTTCTTATGACAATTAATAAAATAAGTTGACAAAAATTTGTAAGAAGTCCTATGCTAAACATCCAACCAACCTGTGTTTATAGAACACTATAACTAAAAAAAACATAAAACATATTTTTTCAAATGTATATAGAACACATTAAGATATATCATATTTTAGACCTAAAAAAGTCTCAATAAATTTAAAAGGATAGAAATCATGTAAAGCATGTATGTAAACTACAATGGAATGAAACAAACCAAAAAAATAGGGTAAATTTAGAAAACATTTTGGAATAAGCTTAAATGGAAGTACAATATACTAAAATTTGTTGGACACAGTTTAGAGAGAAATTTATAGCCCTAAATTCAACAGACAAGAAAAAGCCTTCAATTTAAGAAACTATTAAAAGATCAAATCAAATCAAAACAGAGAGAAGGAAATAAGTGTAGAAGAAACCAATGTAGTAGATATCAGTGAAACAGAAATCTGAGAAATAGAGAAATTTTTTAAAAACCCAAAACTATTTTTTGAAAAGATCATTAAAATTGATAAATTAATATTCAGCATGCAAAAATAAACATTACCAGTATTAAGAATGAAAAAGACTACATTTATTAGACAATAATTTGTATGAAAAGGCAACAAATCTTAATAGCCAACAATTTTCTATACTTTTTTACTGTGGAAAACACCTAACATCAAATTTACCATCTTAACCACTTTTAGGTATGCAGTACAGTAGTTTTAATTATATGCATATTGTTATGCAATAGATCTTTAGCACTTTTTCATTTTGCAAAACTAAAAACCTATACCCATGAAAAACTCTCTTCTCCCTTCTTTTCTGGCAACCACCCTTTTATCTTGTTTCTGAGAGTTTGACTATTTTTAGATACCTTACAGAAGTGGGATCATATAGTATTTGTCTTTTTACAACAGGCTTATTTCAATCAACATAATGTCTTCCAGGTTCATCCATGTTAGAGCATAAGACAGGATTTCCTTATTTTTTAAGGCTAAATAATATTCCATTGCATGTATGTACTACATTTTCTTTACCCAGCCATGTGATGATGAACATGTAGGTTCCTTCACCCCTTTGTTGTTGTGAGTAACACTGCAATGAACACAGCATGTGCAAATATCTCTTTAAGATTCTTTGTTTTATTCTTTTGCATATATACCCAGAAGTGAAATTTCTGTATCATATGGCAGTTCTACTTTTAATTTTTTGAGAAACCTCTATACTGTTTGCCATAGCAACTGTACCATTTCACATTCCCACTGGCTGTGCACAAGGTTTCCAATTTCTCCGCATCCTCACCAATACTTGTTTTTCAGTGTGTGTGTGTTATAGTGGTATCCTAATTGGTATGAGGTGAGATATCATTACAGTCTTGCTTTCCATGTCTCTGATGATTAGTGACATTAAGCATATTTTATGTATTTATGGGCCATTTATATACCTTTTTTTTTGAGAAATATCTATTTAAATCCTTCTTACCTTCTCCCAGTAACTTGAAAGGATATTCATATCCAGTTGATCTCTCAAAGAATTCTTGGATAAAATTTAGACCTCATTTCCTCTCTGGAGACCGAAAGGTAGAAGCACCTTTACTCCCTTGCTGGCTTCATAAATATCAGTGCTCATGCTGTGTGGGGATGAAACCAGAGCTTTTATACACCTACAGTGCTATGCCAAAAATAAGATGGAATTATTTGTTTCCTAGGCAACCATTTTATAGAACATGCGTAGTTTTCCTTTGAAGGTGTGTGAAACAGTAAAATTTACTATATACTATTTTAATTTGCCCCGTTTTTTAAAAATAATAATCTATTAACCAACTGCTTTAGCATGCATAGATTGTTAAGTTAGGCAACTAAACTCTGACCAAATTTTAACTTGTTCATGAAGAGGGCAGGTGTTCTTTTTTGTGTGAACTCGGCATGGAAGACAAAGAGGCAGTGGGGTAAAGGACAGAAGGAAGAAAAAAAAGGAAGGGAGGAAGGAGGGAGGGAAGGAGAAAGGGAGGGAAGAAGGAAGGGAGGGAAGAAGGAAGGGAAGAAAAGTATATTTACCTATATTTATTTTCCTTTAGTATATTCACTCTATATACTAAAAGGGAAGAAGGAAGAAAAGAAATAAGAAAGGAGAGAGGGAAGAACTACTAACGAATACCCAACTATGGGATTGTTATGTAGATTAAAGCAAAATGCTAAGTATGATGCTTGGCATTTATTATATGGTCAATAAATGTCAACATTATGACTATAATTTCAGGGATCATTTCTATAGTTTGTTAATAAATGACAACATTATTATATTTTATTTTGTTAAACTAGAAACAATTATATCTGTGTCAAAAACATAGGCAAGCACCCAAGTGTTAAACATATCAGAAAGCATAATCTGCAGTGTGTCTGAGATGGTAATATTTAGGCCTGGGAATCAGTGAAGATAAGGTATTGATAGGCTGGGATGGAGCAATCTGTCCCTTGTTAGCCTAAATCGACATTAGAATATAGAAATGTACAATCTGGGTGAATGTCACTCAATTCTTTAAACTATTTAGCACTGCTCCTCTAGGAGGCTTTATATGAAGTATTTTACATGCAATGACTCTTTCAATTCTGACATCCTAAAATAAAGGTATCACTGCTGATATTTTAACAGATATGAAACAGATGCTCAGAAATTTTAAGTTATTCAGACCAAGTCTGCAAGAGCTATTTAGGTCTAGGAACCAGAATTCAAACTCAGATCAGATCCTTGTTCAGCCACTCATGGGTGTAGAGGCCCTCTCCTTGTCCTTCTCCCCAGGGAACTTGATATGGCATTTCCAGAAAAGCAAAAGTAGCTAAAGAATTTTCTATAAAAGGAGCTAGAAAAATCAAGGTATAACTTATCTAGTAGAGTAAGGAACGTATACTATCTGATACTCCAGAGTATGAGTAGGAATCAAGGCAAAATTATAAATTATTTTGGTGGTACTTTCCCATAAGAGACCTTTAGTTCTAGATTAGTAATGCAATTCGGTAAATACATTTCATCGTAATTGATGGTGTTATTTCAAACCCAAAACATTCTTGGGTTTATACAGTTGCCTTATACAAAACAGGTTCATGGAGAACTCTAGGAAAGAACCACATCTTGTTCCTTTTCTTTCTTCCTCCTCTTCAAAAATAAACCTTAGAAAAGGATGCACCAAAACAAGACATGTAAACTAGCCATTAAATGAACTAGCACCAACCTCCATTTATGTTTATAACCTGCAAAATTATTATTTTATTTTATTTGCATTAGACTGTCTTACTTTGATAAATTTGCATATTTAAAAAATAACTTAGAACAGATTTTAGGTAAGTCTTTTTGATGTATTTTTAGAACTATCAAAACATAAATGCTTTTGTTAGTTCAAAACACATTTTCCTTTCTCTTTTCTGGAATTGGGTGCAATCCTCTTGAAGGCCAATGGCACTTCATAAGTCTTTATTTAAGGACTGGCTTGGGTGAAGGAATTCATCTGGCTCAACTTCTCCAGCTCTCTCCCCTGGGTAATAGAAATAAATATCTCAGTTTCCTTTGTCAGTATGGCCCCAGACTATTAGTGCCATGTTGACAAATAAGATGCTCTGAGAGGTTTCAGTTTATTAGGATCTGAATGAAACCAAATATGCTTTTGTAGAAAATGGATCCTTCAATTATAATGCCTTTTTAAGAGTCTTTTAACTATTTTAGCTTGGGTGAGGTTCAGTGAGGCCAGGCACAGATAGAAAGAGAGAAACCAAAGAGAGTTTACCATGTGGGCACTCACAGTTGCCTAGGGAGAATGCAGGGTGCCCCACAGGGCCACTCAGGGAAGCATCAGGACTGGTCCCCAGGCAGAAGGAGAGAGGGAAACTGTGGGCCAGTGCCTTTCTGTGGTTTCTATGGGGAAGCATGCTTAGGATAAGTTACTTTGAATAATTTCAGCAGGCTTTTCATAGTGGCTACCTTTGGTTGTCTTGTGCCTGGCCTTGGAACAATTAGGGCAGGAGTATAGTAGCCTGGGGTGTGAGAGTCTGATCCTGGAGCTGCTTAGTGGGCTTAATTGGCTATTCAGGAACTGACTGACCTCTGCAAGAGCCTCAAAACTGAGTCAACAGCACTGCCCTGGCTGGTGTGGCTCAGTAGATTGAGCACTGTCCTGCAGATTGAAAGGTCACAGGTTCGGGTCCCCATCAGAACACACGCTTGGGTTCCAGGCCAGGTCCCTGTCTGGGGCCTGTGAGAGACAACTGATTGATGTATCTCTTATGCATCGAAGTTTCTCTCCCTCTCCTTCTCCTTCTCTTCTTCAACTCCCATCTGCCATGCTGTCACTGCTGACTACTGTGAACAACCAGTACATGTGTTTGAGGCTTAGGATGTAGCTGTTACAGGACCTAGGGCTAGTTATGCAAACAATAACTAACTTGTGTGTGCATTTTGAGTCTTTTTCAGAGCAAAGACAATATTAATGGGAAAATTTAGTTCAAATCACATAAGGTAGAAATTATTATGCCAGTAATATATGACGCTAACACAGTAACATTCCTACATAGTACAATGCAAACAATATTTCTCTCTACTCTTGGGAGGTTTTTCCCTCTCTTTTGTTGCTATTCTCAATTATAATTCCTTGATTGTATAGAAATCAGGTATGAGACAGGAAATTTTTCTTCTCGGCCCTAGATGTGGAGTTTCCAGAGGATAAAACTTTTTCTTTTCTTTAATTTTTTTCTTTTCCTTTTTTTCACCCTATGCAAATTCAATCTCCCTCTAACCCACAAACACACTAATCAACATGGAGTCACATATATAGTTTTGTATTATATAGTTGTTTGTTTAAATTTCTGGACACTTTGATATTGCAGCTTAAGCCATTTAAAGGTCTATTTTATATTTTAACTAGCCTGACTTGAGGATGTTTGTGAAAAATACTATAAAGCATCACCTGGTAGATTTTAAAACATGAAGCCAGGAAGACACCGCTGCGTATTCTTTTCCTGTTGTGGTGCCTACCATTATTTTCCATGGTTACCTTTTAGATTATTTAAAAAACTGTTTCCGGGAACTATGCATAAAGGGTTATAATCGGCTGATCCTGTTAAAGCTAGACAAAGAACTGAAAATGTTGATGATCGCTTCTCAAGCCTAGTTTTCCCATTACTCAAAGGTTCTGTGAAGCAAAGAGGTCCTTGAGAGATTATATAATTTGCTTATTCCCCAGATGGTTTATATATATGCTATATGTTATATAGTTTTTAAAATATGCACACTAGATTAAACATGTGGTGACATACTGTGTTGGTGAATGTGCAGGGAAGCAAACGTATCTTGAAGGATGAATATGTACTCATTAGGGAAAAAAAGGGGATAAAATTAAGGACATTTCCCTGCTGAAATATTAACTAGAACAGCTTCTGTGGAGGGAATTTTGGTGATATCTGTAAAAATTACAATTGATGATATTCTTTGGATATAACCTAGATTCATACTCACAGTTACACACATATACTGAAAGCCAAATATATCCATACTGGGAAGCAAGAGCAGGATCTGAAATAGAGAACTCTATAGGGTTTTTTGCGCTGTTTTTACAGTTACTCATTGATTTCATTTTGAGCTTTTTTTATGGGTGTGTACCTTAAGCATTTTATTCTTTGGAGGGTCCTCTTTAGGTTCTTAATTCATCTTAGAACAAAATTGTCCCAATATCAAGTGGATCTCATTCCCTGGATGCCATTCTTTTCCTCTACCTTTATGTTACATTGGTCACATAGTATCCACACTGAAGTTTCTTGCTGGAATTGAATGTTTCATGAGCCCCAGAACACCTGTCTCATAGTGCAAGTTGTCTAATTGTGGCCTGACCACTTCTAGTAGAGGCATAAAGGGTGTTTGCTTCTCTTCAGAGACTCCACTGATCACCCGGGACTAGAATGTCTCCAATGTGCCTGCTTCAAAGATCATCAGCCACTTCAGTGGCCTTGTGTTCATTATCAGACTTGAGATGCTGATGCCCACTCAGACCTTATGTAACTTTGCTACCTTTCTTTAATCATTGTAGACAGTTATTCTTATTGTATTTACTCTTTGAGACAAGCTCTACAACTTGGTCATTTTTCCTAATCTCTGGGAGTTTGTCTCTTGGCTGAGAGAATCCCAGTTAGCAAAAAAAAAGTAAATAGACCAAGAAATAGATAAAGCAGAGAGGATAAGCAGAACAACTAGAGGAGTGAGAAGGTATTCATTAATTTATTCTAAAAATAGTTTTTCATTGCTAACTCAGTGCCAGGCACTGTGCTGTGTTAGAACTACTGAGGAGAGTAAGCCCTGGTTGCTGTTCTCAATCGCTCAGATATTAGAGTAACTTTCATCAAAGTTATTTCCATATTTTCATAGAAACTGCCAGAGGCTTCATAACTGATACTTTCATGAATGTTTAAAAAATCATCAGTGGCTACATTGGATTGTTATGGGTGTTGCTTTTTGATTATGCCTCTTTGATACCTACTGTAAGTAATTACTTCAGGATGGAGGCTCTTTAATATTATGAACTGTAGGCCCATGAAGTATCTTAAAAAGGAGAAAGGACTATTTCAAAATACCTGAAAGGATTTTGCCATGGCCCCCCACCGTGATCCTGCTCTCATTTCCCAGTTATATGTATTTGACTTTTAGTATATGTAACCATGTGTAACTGTAACTTTCCAACAGTTTATCACAAGATGTTAAATCTGTGTCTCCTGGGTGCTCTCAAAGTGCTTTAATGTGCCCTCATGTGGCAGCTCGTACACTGCTCTGCCCTGGCCCTCATCAGGGCATGCTGTCACTGTTCCCCTGCTATTCCTAACCAGACTATGAGATTTCCAGAAAATGTACACGGCTTAAAAATAGGGTTGCCAGATTTAGCAAACATAAATACATGACAGCCAGTTAAAATTTGATTTTAGAAAAACAAAAAAGATTTTTTAGTGTAAGTATATCCCATGAAATATTTGGGACATACTTATATGGGAAAAATTATTCAGTAATCTGAAATTCAAAATTTAACTTGGCTTTCTATATTTTTTCTGGAAACACTACTTTGAAGATGTCATATAATGTGAAAATTTTATAATTCTATCTTTAAATATCATTTAGCAATAAAGGACAAGATTTAATCATTAGCAATAAAAACTTAAAAAATAACATTACATCAATCCTATTATTAAATACTGTAGTCTGGTAATCTACCTCTATATCTACATTTATATATAAACATAATAACCATGTATATGTGTGTATATATATTACAAAATGTTATAAAATTTGCTGGGTTTCCTTTAAACCACAGGTCTTGAGTATTAATTTCATTCTCTTTTTCATTCTCATGCATTCACGGGCTATCAAAGTAAATGAAAGCCAATTTTTCAAATGTCAACTCATGTTTTTATTTAGTAAAGACTTTTTAAGCTACTAAAACATGATGGGCATGCCCTAGCCAGGATCATGGCATGATAGTAAGAAGACAATGAGCATATGGTCATAACTTTATAGAAATAATATTGGATGATCTAAATAGTAAACATTTAATAACTATATAATGTGAACATTTGTGATTATAGAAATTTGTGGAACTTTGGAAACAAAATAGGTGGTTCAATAAGTCCAAACAAAAAAGAGTTAATAACTATATAATATGGGCATTTGGTATTATAGAAATTGGTAGAACTTTGGGAACAAAATAGGAGGTCAATTGATATGAATGAGGTGGAGATATCAAGGTTGTATAAGGAAGACTTTAGTTTTTTCTATTATTCAGTCAATGCATTATTTATCTGTTTCTAACTGGAAATTGATTATTTATAATAAAATACATAGAATAATCAACTAAAAAGAATTGGATTAAAATTTTGAACTAACAATTATGATCTGGCAAAATTGAGAGCTTAAATTAACATAGAGCCTGTTTATAGTAGAAAATGGCAACGTTTCTAGGGAATTTTCCTAATTGTATTGTGCATATTATTTGAGGCAGGAGAGTCATATTTAGAATGTTCTGGATTTAAAAAATCAGTTACAGGTTATTAACTTAGTCCCCTGAAGCACAGCTTATGCCTCCCATATAGTTTCATTTTCTCAGTTCTTCTTTATTGGTGTTACAGATGCTGTGTTTCTGTGGAAGAAAGAAATCTGAATTGATATGCATTTCATCAGAGAGATAAACACAAGGCAATTCTACTCATTTATCTATCTATCTATCTATCGATCATCTACCTAAAAATTTAACATTGTGCTCAATCTCTTGTTTATTTCTCTTTCCTCCTACTTTTTATTAAGATGATAATTTATTATCTTAGCTAGACATTTAAGTTAAAGACACCCTTTCTTGGGGTTTCAGAAATTGAAGAAAGATTTTAATTCTGAGATTCTGAAAATAAGTAATCAGAGGAGGTAAATTTTTTTATTATTTAAAAGACTCATGAGTATGGTCACCATGGAAACCAGACATGAGTCTATGGAACGTCAAGAGATCAGAGGAGAGGTCTATTGCTGAAACATTGAGTCTTAAATTCGGAATGCTGACATTGATTTTAACCTTCATTTGGGAATAACTTCTTCATAAATTATGTGATTTATTTTAGATAACACTGTCTTGGGATTCAATAGGTTTTGCTAAATACAACCCTGTGCTATTTTCTTTCTGTTTTTTAATTCCCTCTCTCTTCTTCCACCTTTTCCATCCTCTCTCCCTCTTTTTCTTTCTTTCTTCATTCATTTTTTTCTCTTTTTTTTCTATTTATTTCTCTTTTTTCTTTCCTCTTCATCTTCATTGTTTGAGTAAAGATCTATGGGGGGCACATGTGAAAGAAACAAGATGGGAGAAAACTGCCTTGGCTTTTCTATATTTAGAATATAACTAAGAATTGAGGAAAATATTATAACATATTAAAATATATAATGAGAGCAATAATTGGAAAATAAATCATTTAAATATTCTAAAAAATGGAATACTCTAGCTAGTTCAATGTGAACTCATATTTAAAAAAAATTTTGATCCCATTTTGAGGATCTCCTTATATAATTATATACAAATAAAATAAAATGATATGTAGTGAAAAATAATAATCAGTATATTTACAAATACAGGAAATTATTTAGAAACAATTTAAAGTAAAGCAATAAGAATACAATTTACATTGGTGTACAGTCAAGTACAACTAGACTTGCAGAATCCTGAGGTTATTGCTCTTTGTAACCTCCATATTAGTGCACTGTCTGATGTGTAACAGCTGCTCAATTAATATTTACCTTAAAAGTCTATAAAATACACTCCCCCACACACATACATGCACAGATATATTTTTTAAAAATTAAAAAATAAAATGTGGAAGATTAAAAGCTACTTTTTATGAAGTTATTGGAAAATAAAATAAACCATTTTCTTGGTTTTTTAAATAAAACATTGAATTAATTATCCTGTAACATTTTGAACATTATTATCCTTTCCTGAATTTTCATAAAATGAATTGCTATGTAACTTTATTTTGCTGTTACTCTTTAAAGAAATTCAGTGATACTTGTTTAATTGAGATTTTATAATAAAATTGTTTTATTGCAGAATATATGAATCAAGTATTTCAATATTCAAGATTTACACAATCTATGTGTCAAAGGGTAGAGGTATTCATGGAGATAAGGGGCAACACAAGGTAATGGAAGTAGAGCAAGTTTAGAGTTTCAGGATAATATTTTGCTTTTAGATGTTGCTATTATAAACTTGTGTAATAAGGGTAAGTTACTTCACCTCTTTGGATTTTATCACCTACTTCTCGTGAGTTTCTTATATGCCTTTAAAATGTTTATAAATATGAAATATGTGAGTTCATTTTAAAAGATTTTCATACTCAGATGGGGCTAACAGGGCATTAATCTCATAAAAGTTATGTATTTTCCTTTGGTGTCAAATTATGCTTTGCCTAATAAAATGGTGCCTACACTCTTATTTATGATATCATTTATGCCAAATTAATTTAAAATAAACACAAATGTTTTCAATAGAGTGGGTATTGGATCTAAATATTGGCTGCACATTATAATTATCTGTGAAGCTCTTTAAAAAACTAATTGCCTGGAACTTCCAGCCAACATGGAGACATAGGTAGATATGCTTTGGTTCCTCACACAACAAAAGAAGGACAACAATGAATTTATAAACAAAAGTGACCAGAACTGCCAGAAAATTGAACTGTGTGGACGTCTAACACCGAGGACTTAAAGAAACATTCATCTAGACTGGTGGGGGGGGTGGAGACAGGTAGTGGGGTCAAGAGGACATGTAGCAAGGTGACAGACCAGGCTAGGAGGGTTGCCACTGGCAGACTGGGTGGTCCCACATTTGTGTGCAGATAAACCAGGAGGAGCAACTGGGAGCAAGACAGACAATACAACCTAGGGTTCCAGTGAGGAAAACTAAATCCTCAAAGTCCCTGGCTGTAAACTCTGTGGGGGCTGCTGCACTGGAAGAAACACCCAGCCTCATAAGAGAGTTCATTAGAGAGACCGTTGGGGTCCTAGAACATACACAAGCCTACCTACCTGGGAATCAGCAGCAGAAGGGCCCAATTTGCTTGTGGGTAGTGAAGGAAGTGACTGAAAACTGGCCAGAAATGAGCAAGTAGCATTGTTCCTTCTCTAACCCCCCATATACAGCACCACAACAACAAGGAGGTGAATATCTAAGATAGTCTTAGATATTCACCCTGGTGAATATCTAAGGCTCTGCCCCTTAAATGTAACAGGTGCACCAAGACAAAGAAATATGGCCCAAATTAAAGAACAGAACAAAACTCCAGAAAAAGGACTAAGTGATGATAAGGAGATAGCCAACCTATCAGATGCACAGTTCAAAACAGTGGTAATCAGGGTGCTCAGAGAAATGACTGAATAAAGACACAAAATAGAGGGAGAAGTGAAGGCTGTATAAAGTAAATAAAGAAAAATATACAGGAAATTGACAGTGAAGGGAAGGAAACTGGGATACAAATAAACAATTTGGAACAAAAGGAAGAAATAAATATTCAACTAGAAGAGAATGAAGAGACAAGAATTAAAAAAAAAAAAAAGCCTTTGGGACAACTTTAAATGTTCTAACATCCAAATCATACGAGTGTCAGGAGGCGAAAAGGAAGAGCAAGAAATTGAAAACTTATTTGAAAAAATAACTAAGGAGAACTTCCCCAATATGGTGAAGGAACTAGATTTTCAGGAAGCCCAGGAAGCTCAGAGAGTCCCAAAGAAACTGTATTCAAGGAGGAACATACCAAGACACATTATTTACCCAAGACTAAAGATAAAGAGAGAATCTTACAAGCAGCAAAAGGAGACAGTTACCTACAAAGGAGTAGGGAAGACTGTCAGCTGATTTCTCAAATGAAAGCTTGTAGGCAAGAAGGGGCTGGAAAGGAGTATTCAAAGTCATGAAAGGCAATGACCTATATCCAAGATTACTCTATCCAGCCAAGCTATCACTTAGAATTGGAGGACAGATAAAGTGCTTCCCAAATATGGTAAAGTTATAGGAGCTCATCATCAGCAAGCCCTCATTATATGAAATGTTAAAGGGTTTTATCTGAGAAAAACAAAACAAAAATATGAAGAGTAAAATAACAACAAACTCACAACTATCAACTCAACCTAAAAAACAAACAAACAAAAAAAACCCCTAAGCAAACAACTAGAACAGGAACAGAATCAAGAAATGGAGATCACATGGAGGGTTATCAGCAGGTAGGGGGAAGGGAGAGAATGTGGGAAAAGGTACAGGGATACAGGGAATAAGAAGCATAATTGGTAGATACAAAATAGAGGGAGTTGAGGATAGTATAAGAAATGGAAAAGCCAAAGAACTTATATTTACGACCCATGGACATGAACTAAGAGAGGTAATGCTGGTGGGAGGGGGGTACGGGGCAGAGTGGGATAGAGGGTCAAAAATAATGGGACAACTATAATAGCATAATAAATTAAATATACCTGAAAAAATGAAAAATAAACTAATTTCCTGGGTCCCTACCTGCTCAGTGGTTTTAAAATTTCTAGTAGTGATCCTAATATATAGCTTAAATTCAGAATTACTAAACTAGAAAGTCTAAAAATCTGAACCCATTTAAGCCTGTTTCAGAATGTAGCTTATGGGATTGATTGGTAGAATATATTCACTAATTTTTGAAAGTATTATATGTTTGGTAACCACTATGCCAGATATTAGGAATGCATAACATATGATGTTTACCCCACAAAGTTTGCATTGTATTAGAGGAGGTGAGATCCTAAATAAATAATTATGATTCAATATTATACATCTTATGTTAGGGATTTTTAGCAAAGTTATGTGCTAGCACAAAAAAATGGTGGGTACTCCTTCAAGAGATTTGGGCAGTATTTCATTGTAGCTGATCTTGAAAGATGAATGAAAATGCACTCATTAGGAAAAGAGAAAGATGAAAATGAGTCTTTTCAAAAAGGTTTTTTTTTTTAACAAAGCTATGATAAAAATACATAGTATGTTAGGAAAAGGTAAGCCAGTAATAAAGAGAATATAAAAGAGGATGGGGCCAAACAAGGAGGAGACCCATGTGCCATACTTCTGAGTTTGAACTGTGACCTATGAGCATTATAGAAATGAGAGTACACAGTAGTGAGAGAGAGAGAGATTAGGAGGAAGACCTATTCTTTTGGAATGTCCTGAAGATATCCATTCCAATCTAAGATTTAGAAAGCTGAATGTTTCATAGTTCTATGGATTATCAAGTTCAGTTTAATTATAGGAAGTTTTTAAGCTGAATGATGATTACATCTAAACTTTTTGCTAAATTATTATATGTGAATAATAGCTGTCATGGCATAATAACAATGTGCAAGGAACTTTTGTAAGGACTTGAGAGTAGTTAACTCCTTTAACTGTAACAAAGACCTATGTGGTACTTGCCATTACTCTCTGTCTACTTTATAGAAAAGGAAACTAAGGCACAGAAAGGTTGAATAATTAGTCTGTAAACAATATAAGCAACAAAACCAAGAGTTGAATCCATGGAGACTGGTGTCAGAGATTGTGCTTATTCATGTGGTACACAGCATTCATCTACAATAACTATAACTAACAATGTGTTGAATGCTTGCCATGTACCAAGCTCTGTGCTTAACAAGTATAATTGATTTAGTCTTCACAACTAACTTATACAACTAGTAATTTCCCCATTTTACACCTAAGGGAGTTAAAAAAATTGAATGCTTTATTACTTCAACTGTAGCACTTGGATTCTTGGTCCATCAGTCAGAGTTCTTGATAGATCCATGGTCTAGCACAGCCCAAAATTCCTGCTAAATCTTGAGATGTAAAAACCAAGTGATTAGTAACATAAAAAGGCATCCATTCATTCATCAATTTTCAAGTTTCTGGCATTGCACCAAATGGTACATAAATTATTGATTTTAGCTCAATAAACTACTAAGGAAATGAAACATTGGAAAACAACAGAAATCTCCTAGATCACTACTGTGAATGTAAAAAATGATGTTAGATTTCAGGTGATTGAGTTAAGACTCTTTATAATTAAATATGTTATAAATAGTTACAATAACTGTATCTATACTATTAAGAGAATCATCATCGCTTATGTATACAGTGCAAAGTTTCCCGAGATTCTATTAAGCAATGATTCCAAGACTCTGTTGTGAAGGATATAACCCTTTACATAACCTTGGTTGATCACTTAAATGCAAAAGAGAATCCTGCTGCCATTTTATTTAATCTATTTTTGATTATAGATGTAAAAGAAATCACTACCTTTGCCAAAAGTATTAACTAAGAATTACAAGATCTTGCCCTGCAATTTATAAAAGATGAACTGTGCCAGACTAGAAGGTGGGTTTTAAATTTTCAAGGTGTCCAAAATGATTAGACCTCAAGCCTCAAACTAAATCTAGAGCCTTGCATATTCCAGTATACAGGATGTAAATTAAAATTTATTCTCATTCCCATCATTACCATCTCCAAATATCATGTACTTACTACATTTCAGGGATTATACATTTGCTTCACACTCATTATTGCTTATGTTAGCAGCAACCCTAGGCAGATACCATTATCCATGTTTAGTTTCTAGTCAATAGGAAAACAGAATAAAGAGATGAATTTTCTTTTTTATTTATGACCATATTAATCTAATGTCATTACCAAAATTTTTGCCCACACATGGTATTGTACTGTAACAATAGAGCCAGATTGTGAGGAAATGTGAGAATAAAAAAAGAACCATGTTTTACCCACAATCCTATAATGATTTTATAGTTTGCAAAATGACTTTATATATAACCAAGAAAATTAGATATTTCCCATTTCCAGAGAAGGAATTGCGGTTTTGAGGCTCAATAGTTTGTCTAAGTGCCCTAGTTAAGTAAGAGCAAGAGCTAGTTTTCAAATGCCTATTTATTAGGTTTGAAATCCAGCAGGCACTATGATACACTCTTTGGTTTGGGGCACAAAGTCTAACTCACTCAGAGTGAATCTGGGTATTCACTCTGGACTGTCAGGGAAGTGCTTTGTCTATTGCCATGACAGCGTTAATCATGACAAAGGATTACAAAGTGAAGACGAGTATCTCTGTGTTTGCCACATGTATGTCAAGAGCACGGGTTGGACAGAGCTTCATCCTGGAAAACAGTGATGGAAGTATTTGTAGTTTCCCAAGTACTGACAGAACAAAACTGTTTAATTAATGTATTTTTACCCAGTATCATGAAAACATGAAAACTTCCCAGGCCATATTCTAAATCTTTCCTGCTTGAATAATAGGAAGATAAATGACACTAGACCAATAAATTCTTTGAGTTAAATTTGCATGTTACTCCTGGAACTTGAAGTTTTCAACAAAACCATGTAATATGAAAAAGGTTTCCATTTTTCCTGTAAAATTCTTGTTAAAACATTGAGTTTTTAAAGGCCATTTATAGAAGTTCCTATGTAATAATATTAGCATTTAGTAACAGTAGCAACAACAAAATTCTTTTGTTCTAAGAATAACCATTTTCTTATATCAGATAATGATAATTTGGTAAGACATTTTCTCTCATAAATAAATGTTTTCTGCTAGACCACAGATCCCACATTAGTCTAAATAACTCACATGTTTGTCACCTCTTTCTGCATGGTTTTTGTTATCTATCTCAGTGACTTCTATGTATATAATTGTCTCATTCACATTTTGAAATCAGGCAGATTAAATTTATTAAGTAAAATCAGATAAAACAGCAACCTCTATTTTGCAATTAAGTGGACTGTTTTCCAAGCTCCACTTAATTGACACCAATGTCTTTTCAGTTTCTATAGCATGGTAAATGTTCTCCTGCCTCAGAAGTACCAGCTGTTGTTCCCTATACCTGTAACCCACTTCCTTTCTCCCCTCCCTTTGGTTATTCACCCCTTCCTATCCCCAACCCAAACAACACAAACACATACATTCTTTGCATAGTTAAATCTTTTGGATCTTTACCAAATATTACTGTCTCAAAGAGATGGAGTTTTTTCTGTCCTATACAAACAAGATATCCAGGGTCTTTCTAATGCTGTTATTCTTTATAATTTACCTGTTAAATTCTTTATTGCACCTCATACAAGTTGCAAGACATATTTGTTGGTGTGCCCCTTACTTGACTTTATTTTATTTTCCATTCTATCCCCAGTACCTAGCCATGCCTGGTCCATGCTAGTTTAATAAATATCTAATAAGTAGCATTAGTAAACCTATATACACTCATATACACATACCTAATAACTATTGGTTTTCTAACGTCAAGCTAGTATTCATTTTGTTCACCATTTTGTCGCAGTTTTTGATTGGTAACTGGCAAAATAAAAATGTTTGATGGAGTATTCATTAAATGAATAAAAATTTCTTTCAGAGAAATTATTTTTAAAAGCCACATATAATCTATTATTTGATGAGTTCAGATAATCATACAATTGCAAAATATTCAGTATTGCAAAGAGCTTTTTGGGGTCTAAAATATGAGTTGGGTAATTCTAAGAAGCACAAATGCCAAAACAGAATGTACGAGCTACATGAGACTGTCCAGGTTGGAAAAGAGTTCTGCCATTGAGTGGTCTTATAATTCTCCTGCAAACATTCACATAATTGACTGTCAGTGATTCCAACTAGGAAAATAAAGGGAAGCATGCATGTAACATGTATGCCTCTATTTTCATAAATATTTATTCAGACATTCAAACATATTTATTGAGTAGCTTCTATGTGCCAGAATTTTCTTTGGATTTGGAATATACCAGTAAAACAAAGATTCCTTTCCTTGAGGAGTTTACATTCTCGTGGTGGAGGGGGGAACAAACAGACAATACACAATAATCAAAATGGGTGAATAGACTATAGTCCATTAGATTAGTCCTCCATATCTCTTAATCTATTGACTATAGATTAAGAGATATGGAGGAAATAGTGTTAGGCAAAAGGGATCAGGAGCACTGAGATCATGAAGTATCAAAGTTTACAGTAGGGTAGTATGGGAAGGCCTATTTAGAGAAGTAAGATTTCAGCAAAGATTTGAAGGAGAGGAATTAGCCAAAGGATTACTTGGGAACAGAGCATTCCATGCAGAAAAAAAACAACTAATGACCATTAGATTGAATCATGTTGGTCATGTTTCAGAAATAGCCAGGGAGTCCTGGTGTGGAGTAGAAAGGGGAAGAATAGTAAGAAATGAGGGCAGAAAGGTAATGGAGTGGAGACAGATTAGGTAAAGTAATAGTGAAGACCTGGGCTTTGACTCAGAGAAATGGCAAGTTCCTGGAGGACTTTGATTTAAGCTAACTTCTTACAAAGAGCACTCACTGCTGTGTTGAATACAGCTGGTAAAGAAGCTGTAAGTTACTAGTTGTAACCGAGTAAAAGATGATGTGGTTTGATTCAACATGGTATCTGTGAAGGTGGTTAGAAGCAGTAAGATTGTGGATATATTTTGAAGATGAGAGAAAGAGAAGATTCCAAGTTTCAAACTTAATCAATCGTAAGTATAAATAACTTTTTTCATCTCACATAAGAATTACAATATTTGATTAATACCTCATCTTAAGGCAAAAATCATACCCTTGAGCAATTTATAATCAGAACTTACTTTTGGGACTTAGTTGTTTTTATTCTCCTTTTACTTTTAATTTTACCTAATTCAGCACTTTATAATTATGAGGTAAATCTATACTGTAAAATGTCACAGAGCAATTTAAGATTATATAATTTTGTTTTCCTTCTCATCTGCAAATACCACTGTGTACTACATGGGGACTGTTCTTCATGTCTTAGCTTTTAGAGCACAGGAAGTGGATATGCCTTGGTAAATAATATACTATTAAATGTACTATTACCTTCATGGAGTGCTTTATCATGTTTGACATGCTTTAACAGGTTTCATCTCATCGCATCCTCTCCATAACACTGGGGGACAGCAGGGAAGGAAATAGGTGTAGGAAATTGAAGACTTTAAGTGACTAAGTGGCCACCATGAGCTCTTCCCTAATCTCAGCCCACTCGTATACTTTGAGCCAGTTCCAATTGATGAGGAAAGATGGGGAATTTAGTGTGTCCTATGATAACCATGGTAACAAAGGCTCAAATCTATGACGTTGTCTTTACCACCAATGCCTCATCCAATTGGGCTAATAAATCATTATGAATATAAGACAATTACATTTCCAAAATCCTCTTATCATTAGTTCCCCTTTATTTTCCTCAGAACTCTCATTATTTTTTTGTATTTTCTTATCTGTACCATATTTCTCATCTTTCTTATTCAGGAAGATCAACCATAGCTTTGCTGGCCTCCTACAAAGTACTAAAGCTTGCTTTGTGGATTGCAATCAAAGAATCTCAGCAATTAATGCCACCATCAGAGTACACATGAAAATGGGGAGAAAAAAGATGTCATTGTAAAGATCAACAAGGTGTGGTAGATACTTATGTTTTTCTTTTTTCTGTTGAATCCTGGAGCTATCAAGGAACAAGTTGCCTTGTTTTCAAGGGTGCGGTGGGAAATCTACATTAGTGATGTATGCATCAGGATCAACATCATCAACTTCAGTGTTTTTATCTCTTAATCTTCCATACAACTGCTGCAACACCTAGAACACCTAGAGAGATCAGCTAAGGGAATATATAGATAGGTATAATAATCACATTGCTGCAATACCTTTCTTTTCTTCATATTTAGCTATGCAATTAATTTATACCAATTTCTTTTTTGGAGGCAGAAATGAAGTGTTTTTGGGAATTTAAAGATTAACTCAGCATATCTATATATCTCTATCGATCTATATTTATATCTATATCTATCATTTATATATATAGGGTGTGGCAGAAGTAACATGTGCTTGAGTGTGGTTGTTAGGGTACATGAACGTCTCATATGAGATACCATTTTGAACTTTCACCTAAAATGCCATATGGTGTGCTTGAGTGTGATATTGTCATGTTACAGGATTTCATGCTTATGATTTTGTAATAAAAGACTTTGTAATAAAAATGGGGCGTTATTTGTGCCAGACCCTGTATGTGTGTATGTGTGTGTGCGTGTGTGTGCAAACAATCTTGGTGAATTATAGGGGTGGTGGGAGAAGGGAAGCAAAGTCATAGTGAAAGATGTTTAACTGCTTTGGAGGAAGAAATTTTAATGGGTGTAGAATCATTTGTAAGAAGCGCAGACATGCAAAATGACATTAGTAATAAGTAATGCCATTAAAGAGACCGTTCTGTCTAACCACTCACACCTCTGAATCTGGGTTCCGGACTTCCTGATGTTCTCTACCCTCCAGCACTGAAGCCCCTTCTTCCAAACATTGTCAGGGGTTTAAGTGACATCGCCAGAGAGAAGCTCATTATCTACCTGCTCCCCAGCTTCTCTCTGAGTGACACACCACCCACGCCTCCCCACACAGTTCTTCTTCCGTGGCTCATGGAGGGAAGCTGAGGAGCTGCAGCGGGAGCCTGAAGCAACCCTCTCCTGAACCCCGAGAATATGAGGCTGCAAGACACTTATCACCCATTGAGTCTGTGCCCTGGTCGTTCTACCGCCCCCAGCAGCGCGCTGCGGGAGTAGGAGCCAGCCCTGCGCTGCGCTCCCAGCTGCGTCTGCCTGAGTGCGGCACGTGCTCCAAGCGCTGGCGCGGGAGAACCAGCGCCACCGCCGGGGCCCGGAGACGCTCCGCCTGCTGCCACCACTGCCTCCATCGCCGCCACTAGCGCTCCCGCTGCAGCCAAGGCCGCTAACCAAGCGCAGGAAGCCCGCGAGGAGCGGCTGGCTGGGGGCGCCAGGCTCAGGGCGCGCATCTGGTAAGCGCAGCGCGTTTTTCTTTCTTTCAGCTCTCGAGTCACCACGGATGTAGGATACCGCCGGAGCCCCTCCCCCAGCACAGGGCTGGAAAGCATTCAGTCAGGGGGCGGGAGCTTGGGCAAACGGACCCAGGAGGGCAGGTGGTGGGCAGGTGGAGAACTGGTGGAGCCAGGGACGCTACGAGGTCCTGCAAGTTTAGAAAAGTCACCCTGCAAGGACGTGTGCCGTGTGAATCAGACATGAATTTCTAGTCAGGAGCCCAAGCTACCGCGGCGTAGCTCCAATGAGAGGTTTATGAAGATCATTTTGCTTTTATTTGCATGAGTGAGGAATTTAAGTGGTCTTGTTTCCATAGGAAACGAACTAAAAAATATCAGAGGAGAAAAAATAGAGATCTGAAGCAAAGGAGACATTTGAACACCTCTCTTTCTTTCACTCTCATACCGATGCATGTGCACAAAGGGGCGCATTTATCAAGGGGGGGCTTTACCATCTTTGAGGCCATTGGGTGTTTTGGGAGCTATAAAAGCAGTCGCTGTTGCTTCACCCGGAAAGAGACAGCAAAAAAGGGACCTTGTTGGGCATGAATGCCAGTGTTCCATTTCTAAAATGACACTTCCATGACTACATTACCCGGAGGAAGGGATTTTCTATAACAGGGGGCCATTTTAAGGGGGTACACATGCAACTCTGGACGTTTAAGCTCAAGTTCATGTACTCCAAGTGAAGCTAGGAAGACATCCTTACTCTAGGTTCCTTTGTGGAACTTTGGCAAAGGATGGGGTCGGAGAGAGGAATGTGGGGAGAGAGAAGGAGGAGAAGGGAGCTGGATATGACTAAATGAACTGTGTGAGGAGGAAGAAGGAGCAGAAGCCTGGAAGTCAGGTTTGGAATTACTGTGTTCCTTCAGTTTCAGCCTGAGTAGTCCCTGGGCTGGTCTCCAGGGAAATGTGTGACCTTGAAAAAGTTCCTTAACCTTTTTGTGTTCAATTTCCCCATCTGCAAATTGTAGAGGTTCTTCTGGGATTTGGGACACTAAGGTCCCATGCAGTAGTGTCTGTCTATCACTGTATGGGTTTGAGGATCTGCATACAAGGAAGAAAAAGCATGCAGAAAATCCAGACAATGGAAGCATCAGTGCATTTTCCCCAAAGTACCAAAGGCATCTGCAAGCTCCTGGCTGTGCATTTGGGTAATGCCTGTTGGGAACGTCTGTAGAAATGGGTGAGCAGGACAATCAGACACCTAGCTGATAGCCAAGGGAACCTGGGGTTCTGATTGCTATTTGGAGAGGTTCAGATCCACTGAGCCTAAAGTCACATTTTTTTAAGGTAGCAATTAAGAAGGTGGTTTGGTAGCAAGCTGTGAAGTTCTCTCAATTTGAGGGTTTGGGAAATAATTTGGAATCAATTTTAACACAAGGAAAACGAATGGAACCTCACTTTAAAGGTTGGGGACTAAGGATGGGAGGAAGAATGTTTTAGACTGAGATCTGAGAAGACTTAAATCTGGGCAGAGGGGTGAGGAGGGAGAAAAGAATGGGATCTCCTTCCTGAGACAAGGGTTGCTAGACTCCTAGGAGGCAACTGGCAACTGTCCAGTGTCCTTGACACCTCTGGCACTTGTCTGAAGAGGGCACAGGTACCCCTTACCCTTCAATACAAGCTCATTCTTAGAACTTAGTGATCTGCCACCCAGGTGTTGAGATATAAAGATGCACATGGGAAAACTCAAGTCCTAGGGGTGTCCCCCCAATCTCCCCACCATGTAAGCATCTGGCGGTGGAGCTAGTTTACCTTATCCAAATTCAACCCAAAGTCTGTACTCCTAAAGGAACTCACTGTGCCACTTGGTGGCACCAAAAAGTTGCATTAAGAACTCTGTTCTCTATAAATACAAACTACCACCCCTCCCTCCTCCGCACTCTCCCCTTCTCCCTTCCCCCTTTCTCAGTAGCACGGACATTGCTGCACACACCGCCCTCAGCTCTGCTGTTCTGCGCTCACTGAGCGCAAGAGATGAGCTTAAGATCATCTTGGGGGGACCCCGGGACTGGAGAGGCCGACTCTGCCCCACTGATCCGTAAGGCCCAACTTTATGGGGGGCTAGCTAGACCTCATCTCACTGCCCGCTGCACAGTCAACAGGGGGGTAAGCTTGCTAAGTGTCTGTGTGACCAAAAGTCCCCAGGGCGGGAAGGATGTAACCGCTATCAGCTTGCTGGGTAGCTCTCAGTTTGGTTTGGGGGACGGGGATGAGGGTGGGGCAAAGGTGGCCAGAACCTCGAGATTGAAGTCTGTTCTGTTTGCCCGCGGCCTTAGTAAACCTGTTGGGAGAAAAGGTGAGAGCAGTAAGGCAAAGGAGGGAATGGCTGCAAGGGTTGAGAAAGGGATTGTGCATGCCTTCAGATCCGAGTTCCCGCTCCCTAAAGCCAGGTGCGCATACTTAGAATGCAGGCTGAGCTTCCCCAAACCGCCGGAGGGATCGGAATCGAAAGAAGTACAGGTAGAGAGGGAAAAAAAGGGGAGTCGCTTCCCAGTAGCTCGGTTAGCTGCTGTGACTGTGGCGCTTGCTGCAGAAGAGTGGGGACAGCGGGTGGTGCTGAAGGCTCAGGTCTTTCAGTCTAGCGAGCTTCTGTCTAAACCTCAGTCTGCGCCCTCCGCTTTTTCCTCTCTCGTGGATGTGTCTTTCCCGTCGGACATAAAACCTGCTAGTTACCCCGGAGTGGCAGCATGAGCGGTATGGCGAAAATTGTGCCCAGGCTACAGCGACTTGGGGGAAGAACGCTGGGCAGGCCCGTGAACTAGCCCGTCACCAGAGCCTAATTCCTCACTTGGGACCTCGCAGAGGGACGTGAAGAGTTTGCCTGGAGGGCTCTCGGAACTGGTGCTGGAATTTCCGACAGCCCCTATTTCCCTCCGGAGCAGGTGCTGTGGGGAAGGGAAATTGAGAAGAGGTTAACAAGCTCTTGTGCTTATTTAGGCACAATCTTGGTGCTGCCTCAGCTGCACTGTAAGCTTGAGTAGTCAGGCAGATAGATCCTCCAACACTTTACTCCGCACTAAGAAATTGACACAGACTAGTGGGGAGGCAGAGTCTCCCTTCCACCTTCTTCATCATTCCCTACATGTTGATTTATTGTTCTGAGTCCCTAGAGACTGAACTAGAGCTAATCTGTATCCTTAGTGCTGGCTGCTGTCCATGTGAGGCAGCCAAGGGAGCATTGTCTTGTACAATGTGCAGCCCCTTCACCCAGTGGGAATAAGGCAGGGTTTTCTGTGGAATCCTATTAGTTATACAACATTCTAGACATTCTTTTGAGTATTGGACTGTTTGGGCATGCTACCTCTTGTTAGGGTTCTTCTTTGTTGTCCTCATTTCCTTCATGGTGCACAGGAAATTTTCTTCTTTAATTTCTCTTTTATATTTATGTAAACACACGTTTAAAAATCAGTTGTGACAACTTCTCCCCTTTGTGGATGTGATTTCTGTTTAAAAAAGGATCTTTTATTGGGCACTTGAAAATATTGCTTCCTGAACTCATCAGGTTAGTGCACATCCTACAAAGTCTCTAGCCTTCTCCAGAGGAAACCTTTTCAGCACTCCAGACAGATCCTTCAAGGTTTCTTCGGAGAAGAAAGTGAATAGAACTCTCTGTGTAACCGCTTCTTTTAAGAGAAAAGCTTTCCCTAGTCATCTACACTCTGCTTGACACAATGTACAATCTAGGTATTTTTATTGCACACCCTCCATCTCTGGTATTACATGGCCATCTTTTGGTTGTGGGCTATGCTCAAAGACAAATCAAACTTTTCAATGTTCATTTATTAAGGGGATTATTAAGATTATTTGAAGAATGGGGGTGGTGGTATTGGTATAATCCAAGTACTTCCACAGTTCTTCACTTTACTTCCATAGGTATACACAGGCCTCTAACACCACTTCATAGTCCACATTGTTGACATGATGACAAACACCACCGTGAAAGTGAAAAATTCATTCATAGGTACTAAGTTCAACCAGCACAAAACATACACACTTTAAGGATATTTGAGTAATGATATACAATTTTTTAGTTTTTACTCTAATTATTAACATTGTTTCAGTTCAATAATTTGTCTCAAACATACTCACTTTCCTGGCTAAAGGATGTTAGTAATTCCAAGTTTTAAATTTTTCTTCAAAACACATTGAAGATTTTATAAGATTGGTATTATATTGTCTTTTATGGAATTGTCAGAGCATTTTAGATAGAAAAACTAAATTAAATGCCAATAAGGGTAGGTGAAATTCCAGGTAGAAAATACAAGATAATCATGAAAAATATTGTATTTATTTGTATACCATTTTCTCCCAGGATATTTATACTCATTGGATGAGGAGACACATCTCACTATTTCTCCTTGTATTTTTTGCCATGTTATTTTAGTAGATATATAGAATATAAACTAACTCCTATTTTATAAATAGATATATGTTTATATATGGTGGTATGCTAAAGCTAATCAGTTTGTTTGGCGTTTGAATACACTGAAGGTGTAACACTACAAAGCAGGAACATTCTAGAATTTAGAAAGGTGTGTTATTTTAATGTCTAGAGAAATATTAATCTTAGTTTGGAGGCAACATTATGTCACCATTTTCATTAATGAATGGACTTAGAAGAACATAAGAAGATAGGAACATCTAAAATAATATTTTTGAGTTTATGATATACTTGTACAACAAAAGAAAAAAAATAAATTTTTATTTTAAAATTTCAACTACTTGTAAATGAGACATTATCTTCTTGATATTACTTTATCTCAGTTAAAACATAGTTCTAAAATGTGTTATGCCATTGTCTCGCTTTCATTTCCTTCAAATTTACAAAAAAGAGAAAAAAACCTTAGATTTTGCCAGTTCTAATATTGTTTGAATAATGTATACCTTCAGTCAGAAGGGGAATTAAGCAGAAGTCTTGATGCAGGCTCACCCCTACATCTAATAACTACATTTAATTGAGCACATCAGGCACCATGCCAAGCACTAGATATGTTATTTAATCCTCATAACAATCATACAAGGCAATATGTGTTCATACTTTTATGTTGTTCATACAGTTTTTTCTTTTCATTGTCACATAACAAGGAAATGAAAAGAATAAAAGAAAGCATATATACATCTGTTATTTTGGAACTCAAACTTACCTTATTCCATCACACTAGATAACTTTAACCTATGATGTGGTTAAACATCATGAAATTGTTTCATTGCAGTCTCCAGTGAGTTGTAGTATTGTGAGTGCAGACGCTTGCACAAGATTGCCCACATTTGAACCCCAGCTCAGTGGCTTACAGCTATGTGACCTTGGACAACTTAACCTTGCTCTGCTTGTGTTTCCTCATTTTAAAAATGGGAAACAGGTTGTAACACTATTAGCCTCCTTGAGTGATTATGATGAATTAATCGCACAAATTTAAGTAAAGTACCTGACCCACAGTGAACAGAACAGAAATAGATGTGATAGCTATTAATCCCATCCAGGCCCTTGAATATCAAATGTTTCCTAGTTTTTTCATGTTATTGAATTTAATCTTGTCAACAACTCTGTGGGTTGGTACATAATTGCTTTCTCGAATATCTTTTCTTATTTTAGTCAAACTATTCAGGAAATTTACATTAAGTGTAGCAAATGTGTTTTATGTAAATGTGATTCTGTTGGTCTTACAAAAGTACCAGACCTAAGAATAATTCCCTAGTGATTATTTTTCACAATAAATCTGGTAATAGACCCCTAGCTTTAAACTTTTGAGCATAAATATCCTGAGAAATATTAAAAGCTTATAATCATAGTGGCACTAGTGGGCATTGCAATGATAATGCCTATTTACATTTACAATATTTTGCAGAGGAATAATTTAAAATATTTTTTAAAAAATCAATTTGCCTTAATACAACACAGTAATGTGGTAGAACCCTTCAAAGATCCAAAAGAAAAGTAAATAACAATATTATATTACTTAAAAAATAAAAATGAGATTTTAAAAAATCAAGTTATAAATTACTGTATAAAGTTATTCTTATCATATTAAAATTATAATGGACTTTGCACTTTATATTAAAAATAGCCTTTGAAATGGTGAAGTATATTATAGGATACTCTTCTCACATTCATTTTTGTAGTTTGTGGATAATCAGAACTATGTTTATTTAATGTAAGGCAATGTGATCCTTGATGCTCACAATTTAATCTGTATTTCTCAAATTGAAATTGCAGCCAAAAGCAAGATAGAAACCAAGTAAACAAGGAATACAACAAGTCTATTTCAAACTGTTGTCCTTAGAATTTTTAGGAGGTTTCAGGAGAAGATTCTGTAGAGCTGACATATCCAAATGATTGGCTCTTAGTTGTGTTCTTTTTTGATGATTACATAGAGTTTACCAGAATGAGTTTCATGTAAATCAGTGGTTTTCAGCTGGGAATGACTTTGACCTGCGGGGGACTTTTGACAGTCTGGGAACATTTTTATTCATCACAACTATTGGAGGTGTGTGCTGTTGGCATCTGGAGACCAGGAATGCTGCTAAACATCCTACAATACACAGAACAGAAGCCTTCCACCCCCCACAGCAAAGAATCATCTGGTCCAAAAGTCAGCAGAGCTCAGGTTGAGAAACCCTGATCTAAATGATTCTAATGCCTAGGTTTATTTGCTTTGTGTCTTCTGAATGTAGCTGATTGGCATTACATAAGATTTTGATGGAAAACAGAGTCTCCAGGATATCTTGTAATCAATGTATAAGGTTTAACCAAATAACCCATTTGATCCCTATGTCTTCCCTATGGAAGACATTATCATTTGGTTATGTTTACTTTGGAGCCAAGAAAATTGGTTTCACCTGACTCTGCCATTTGTTATAGATATAAGATTTGTGGCAAGATACTTTACCTCTAAATCTCACTTTCTAGGGACATTAAATGTAGGTAATGATCATACCAACCTCACAGTGTTGTTGTGAGACTTTCGTTAAAATAATGCTTATACAGTACATTGTTTAGCATAAAATAGGCACTCACTAAGAATTAGATGTTGATAAGTAACTAGAGATTGAGTTAGAAACACAAAATCACATTTTCAGGTACCTGATGATAGGTAATATAATATGTACAATAATGCCTTACAGTTTTTAGAGCTATGCCATAAATAACAAGAAAGCAGCTGAAGGCTGCAAAATGGGAAGAAGGCTATAATCCCTGCTTGATAATTAAATTGAGACTAGTTAACAGTGGATTACATCATTTTTATTGCTTTGCTGTACAAGGCTGTTTCAGGTCTTCATGGACTACTAAACCAGTATTTTTAAAATGATTTACAATGATTTAGTAAGCCTTATTCTACTGCCAGCGTCTTTAATTAATGCATAACATTACAGATTTCTCTTTCATACAATATTATTTAAGATCTTTTTTTTGGTTTTAGGCTTGTTTAGTTAAAATATGGCATATTTTTTTCTCCTGGGCTAAACAGGGGGTGCTGGACTTTCTTGTTTACCTGGTCACAGATGTGTGCTTGAGATAGCTACAACAACGGGGCTTTCTTCAGACTATGAAACTCTCAGTATTATTGTACCTCAGAGTGTCTCTTATATGGGATGTGCTTGTTTTCAGGAAATATATCAAAGGCATCCATGGCATATGCAATATTGACACCCCTGACAACTTATGACGAGGCTGTTGCTCACGCAGGAGGAATCATTTTAGTGTTGATGTCCTGAGCTGTGTGATTTGCTTGTGTGGGGATTAAGTTATATAAGAGACATCTGTGCCAGAAAGATGGTCAGCGTTTGAGAAGATTGTTGAAAACAAAAGACAACATGATATGTGAATCTAGTTACAATGTAAGTTGTCAGTTATGGAAAACTCTATGCACCAATGTTTCTCCTTTATATTCATTTAGGGTACACTATGAGGCTGTATTATTACCTGAGACAAAATACTTTTATGCATATGAAATATATGTCTGTTCTTTCCTACAATGGGGTAGTGATTAATTTTGTCATGCTGTGAACCCAGAAATATAAAATTGAATGAAGAAATTTAGTACTTCTGAAAATAGGACCTGAACCAATATATCACATAAGTTGCACTATTTATATAAACTCTCATCGTTTCCCACTTTTGACTCAGTAAAGGTTTTAATATCATTAGATTGTAGAACTATAACATTTTGTAGGTGTTTTATCATTGTATTAGTTAATTCTTGCCTACTATCTATAGCAAAAACTTGATTTATTTTTTTTGCTACCAACCTATAACCCCTACCACCTCAGAGTTATAACCCAAAGCAAATAATTTATTCTCTTTGAGACTCTATTTACTGATATATGAAATGGGCATAATCAGACCTTCTTATAGTAATTTTGTTTTAGATTGAAGGAGGATTAATAATGGAGAGTCTGTACACTGAAAATGAAGGTACATGGTATTATTATTTCCCTTCCTTTTCTTTCTGCCAGACCCATGCTAAATGAACCAATGAAACTCGTGATGAAATAGCTAAGGAGAAATGGCCTCACCCTATGAATATATATAGAAGCAAGAAAGTGCAGATCCTCATGGAAAGAACATTGTGTGGTACCCAGAATTGATGAGGTTAAGGAGAAAGGACTGAGAGTGAAGCTAATGCTGCCTTTTAAAATCTAAATTGATATATTATAAAATGTGAAAACATTTATGACAGCAATATCATGCATTTGTCCCATAAAAATACTTCCAAACATAAGAGAAACACTGTTTATAAAAGTAAGAAAATATGTAAGCAACCTAATATCTAACAATACAAGATAATTAAATAAATCTTGGTTCACTCATGTAATTGAATACTAGGCAACTATCAAAAAGAAATGGATTTTCTAAGCATGAATCTTAGCTCTGCTATTCACTTGCTTTGGAATCTTAGTCAAACTATTCTATGCCTTGGAGCCTGAGATCCTCCATCTGTAAAATGTACATAAATTTATTTATCCTATAGTTTTTGATGACAATTAAGTGACATTTCATAATTATGACTAAGCATATTGCCTAGCACTTGATAAGCTCTCTGTGTATTTTAATTACTGTTATCATTGTCCCCATCATTAAAATGAATTAACATAGAAAATCTTTATAAACATTATGTAGAGAAGAATTAAAATATGTGATGATATAGATTTCATACTAAGAGTCCATTTAAATACAAATATCTGTGTATAAAATATGCTTAGAAAATTAGAGAAGAGTGGATGCTAAGTTGTAGAATGTGATTAAGCCTGGGTTTTGAGGTGACTGTAGCAGGATCTGGTCCAAGGGCTGCTAAAAAGTTATGTAATCTCTATGGGTTTCAGTTAAACTGAATCATCTACAGGGCTCTCTCTAGTTCTATGCTGCTGTTTTCCTTAATAGGTTGAAAAGTCATGGGGAGTGCTTAAAAGTTTCTCCCTGCCACTTTGTCAGTTTCTGCCTCTTTTTGTTTTGTTTTTGTTTGTTTCTTTGTTTGTGTTTGTCCTTTGTTGCTTGGGCCCATTGCACAGAAGGAGTTTCATTATGTATTTTTCAGTTTTCCGTGGTGGGGCAGGGGTTACTGTTTGGGAACTTTAGTCAGATAGTTGATCAGAAAGCTAAGTGGAACCAATTCACTATTTGTTCATTTGCAGAATTTATTGAATATCTATTTTGTGCAAGGATTTTACCAGGTGCTGTATATGGTGCAAATTTAACCTTTAAGGGGTTTGTTGGAAAACAAAATGTGTATAAATAGCTACCATTTTAGCTTAGTAATAAATATCATAAGAAAGTATGCATAAAAATTCCATGTGAGTTCAGAGAACAGAACAAACACCACAAGGTGAGGGATCAGGGAAGATATTATAAAGGGACTATTTGCAAATATTGTCTCATTCAATACTCATTAAAAGTCTTTAAGATAGGTACTATTCTCATTCCTGTTAGGCTCAGAGAGGCTAAGTAACCAAGGGCACACAGCCAACAGATGGCATTGCTAGGATTCAAACCCAGGTCTACTGACTCCAAGCCCATGCTCTTAAAAATTCTGTTGTAAAGGCCTTTGAATTAAGGACATATCAGGGGTCAGAAGGAAAACCATGGGGAGAAGTGGTGTATTCCTGGAGGAGACACACATTTAACCTGACTAGCAGACCCCCAAAGAAGAGCAAACTGAGGTCAGATGAGGCCTCAAAAAAGACTCTAGCAAAAATTTAAAAAACTAGGGGTGTTGGAAAGGGGAGGGAGGAGGGGAGGAATGGGTGGGAGGGCTGGAATGGGAATAAAGGATAGAAACTGTACTGAATAAACTAAAATAAAAAATTTAAAAAAAAATTTAAAAGGCAGATTCCTCAATCCCACCTAAAAGAATCACAAATAATACATATATTTTTATATGTATTTTGATATGTATTTTTATAGCAAATTTAGGAATTTACAAACTTAGATTAAGACAAAGAAGAACATCTTATTAATGTCCTGTAGCTGGATGCTTCAAAAACAAGTTAAAACAAATTTAACTTGTTCGAAAGAAAATTATTAAGTGTTCCTGTGCCTCCATCTATTTCTATACCAGTCTATTCCATGTCTTTTAGTAGTACATAAATACACTAGTTTTTTTCGACTCAAACACTGATTCCGCTCTCCCTTACTGTCCACATCCAGTCTATCAGAAAGTCCAGTTCACGCTACCTGCAAAACATATTATTGTGTCTTCTCTCTCCATATCTACTCTCACCAGTCATAACCAAACCACCATCATCCTTACCTAAATATGTATGAGTCTCCCAATCAGATTTCTACAGTCCATAATCCAGAACAATGAAAGGCTAGAACAATCTTTTCTAACACTGAGTTGTGCCAATCACTTGTTTACATCTCCTCAATTGCTTTCTGTTGCATTTACATCCAAATTGGATTTTAAGAGCTAACAAGATTCCATATGGTCTGGCCCTTTATTAGCTTTCCATACCTCATCTTGTAGTACTATCCCTCCCATTCTTTATGCTCCAGCCACACTTTCACAAGACCAACATTTTTCATCCTTTATTTTATTGTTCTTTGCACTTACCAGGTTCCAGCTAAAGTGACCTTTAGAGTACTGATCTGTAAGCCCCATGAGTATAAGAAACATGAATAAGTTGTTCTCTCTTGAATGTTTAATTATCAGGAGAGAGTTGTAGCATAGCCATGCCATGTATATTTGTCAAAGGAGTTAAAGAATAAATGACTGGTGCATAATCAATAATGACAGTAATTATCAATGGATGTCATTGCACTTTGTTATATTAGTGTCTCCCACCCAACAGTTAATAGATATTTGTTCAATTAATTGAAAAATTAATTTAGCTATAATAGAAAGTATGTTTATGTAATATACAACATATTTTAAATAAGTCTTAATCTATTTGTTATTAATCACATATATGCATTGTGTCTCAATATATAGGGCTTGCTTAAAATAGTTCCAACAAATAAAATGCACAGGATTAATATTTTAGTTTCATCAGTTTTATGGGCTACCTCTAATCCAGGTGTGTCAAATTCATTTCCACTGGGGACCACATCAGCCTCATGGTTGCCTTCAAAGGGCCAAATGTAATTTTAGGACTGTGTAAATGTAACTACTCCTTAACTAGGTGCAAGGAGCAGGGCACTGCTGCCAGGCAGAAACAAGGTGCCGGGCTGGATAAAGCAAGGTGGAGGGCAGGATTCGGCCTGTGGGCCTAATGTTTGCCACCTGTGCTCTAGTCTCTCATATCACTTTGATGATCATATAATAAAAATAAGCCTTGTTTTGTTATTGAGTTTGCTCATTATTATTCTGGATTTAACTAGAAATTGTGATTCCTTTTGCTTCAGTTTTTTTTTTCTGTCTGCAATAAAATTCACATGATCATGAGGGTAAGCACTGGTCCCAGGTCTGTGGTCTAAGCAAAATGAAGAGAAATCTTGAGACTACTCAAATAGTTTCCAAATGAAAACATAAACATCAGTCTTTGTTTCCTCTCACGCTGGTCTTCAAAGCCAACTTCCATACCAAAACTGATTTTTTCCTCTTAAACATTGCTAAATATCTAGTTATTCTGGAAGATCTCGTCATTTGCAGTGGTTTTTTTTTTTTTTTTTTTTTTTTTTTTGAAGCGTTTGGCACCTATACAGAAGGATTCTTTCTCTGTTGTATAGGAAACAGTAAGTGGGGGAATGAAAATGAGAGTGAGAGTGATTAGAAATGTGGTTCAGGTTATATTCATTTTGTGTCGGGTCTAGAATTTTTGCAGATCTGATGACGTTTGAAAACCATTAGTATTCCTGAAGAAGCATCACGATTGCTTAAATTCCTGAAGAAACATCACCTGTCTTTGAAAGGTGGTACTTAGGGAGTTAGTCACTTTAAAACAATTTGAGATCTTTGGTTGGCAGAGACGATAACTTACAAAATAAGTCTCTTATACAATTCTTTAAATGACCCAAATTACTAATTTGTCAGTTCTTTTATAAATTATCCTAGAATTTGTTGTAGGCAACTTGGGAAAATTTTCTCTTTTTCCCAGGAGTTTAATGTGGAAAAATCACTATATTCATAGCTATGCTAAGTTTCAACTTGGAAGGATGGTTCTAAATGTACATTCTCTCAGCCCTTTGAGTCTTCCTGATGTGTTTTTTTTTTTCCTGGATCAGAGATAGAGGTCTGATTACTCTGAATTTTATTACAAGACTCTGTAATTACTTTGAAGACTCTAGAGGACCAAGTGAGTTGCCAACAAATTTTCTTTTCCTCACCACCTAGTCACAGAATGCCCTTGGAAATTTACTAACAGAAGAGCTTATGTCTTAGATATGTATTGCCCTAGACAACATACAAAACACTTGAATAATTGATACCTTACATTGATTCCTATAAAGGTGGCTTAACACATATTATTTCCATTTTTCAGATGAGGAAATTCTGGTACTGAAAGGTTAAATAATTTACTAATACTTTTTGGTACCATAACTGGAATTTTAACCTGAATATATTCTTCAAAAATTGGTGCTCATGTCGCTATGCTTGCTGTCTGTATTCTGTAATATCCTAACCCTCTTCCTTCTCTCCTGTAGTTCATTTAACTTGGAAATACCCACATGACCACATTGTCTTTGTTCTATCACATATGGAAACTAGACACAACACTTATCTATTGGGAAAATTGTTCAACTTGCTTTACATTGCATTTGAAGAAGGGATATGTAGACTCTCTTTAAGTAACATTATTTTTGTAGTTGCATAATTAATACATGCTCAATTGTGAAAATTTGGAAAGAAACAAAAAGCATTTGTAAAAAAAATTACCAATGCCCAGCAATCACCGATGTTTAATGTTTTGGGATTCATACTACCTAAGGTTATCTGTTCATGGCATAGGTTTGCTTTTAAGATGCTTTCTATCATCTCCACATGAACACATGTTTCAGCTTACTACACATAAGATTTAGTTTTCTTTACTCCAGGAGAACAAGTGGAAAAAATATTAACCTAAACAAAGTAGGATCAAGAAGCTATATCAGCTTCTTCATCACATCACAAAATTCACAAAAGAAACACACAAAGGATAGAAAGATTTTTGTATTTTTTTTCAAGTTATCTACATCATGAAAAAGTCATCTTTCTCTAATAGCATATACACCATTAGAAATTCTCAAACTAGTGGTGCTTGTGTTGTTAAATACATATGCTGCTTTTTTCCAGGTTTTGAAGACCATGCTCATGTGGATGCATCTAAGTAAATGCTACCTGGGGACATCGTGGTCCTTTAGAGAGCAACTCTAAAACACTGGCTAATTTCTTGGTTTGCCACTCAACGGGGGACACTGTTTGATTCTATCTATCAGGACTCTCCTAACTTTTCCCCACCATGCTATCTTTATTAGCTTGAACTCCTTTCCTAAAATGGTCCTTCTGTTGATCCTGTCAGTCCTGCTTTTGAAAGAAGATGTCCGTGGGAGTGCACAGTCCAGTGAGAGGAGAGTGGTGGCTCACATGCCCGGTGACATCATTATTGGAGCTCTGTTTTCTGTCCACCACCAGCCCACCGTGGACAAAGTCCATGAGAGGAAGTGTGGGGCAGTTCGTGAACAGTATGGCATTCAGAGGGTGGAGGCTATGCTGCACACCCTGGAAAGGATCAACTCAGACCCCACACTCTTACCCAACATCACACTGGGCTGCGAGATAAGAGATTCCTGCTGGCATTCGGCTGTGGCCCTAGAACAGAGCATTGAGTTCATAAGGGACTCCCTCATTTCTTCAGAAGAAGAGGAAGGGTTGGTGCGCTGTGTGGATGGCTCTTCCTCTTCCTTCCGCTCCAAGAAGCCCATAGTTGGGGTCATTGGGCCTGGCTCCAGTTCTGTGGCCATTCAGGTCCAGAACTTGCTTCAGCTTTTCAACATACCTCAGATTGCTTACTCGGCAACAAGCATGGATCTGAGTGACAAGACTCTGTTCAAGTACTTCATGAGGGTTGTGCCTTCAGATGCCCAGCAGGCACGGGCCATGGTGGACATAGTGAAGAGATACAACTGGACCTATGTGTCAGCTGTGCACACAGAAGGTAAGATTCCTTTACATTCATCAAGTACGTCTTATTATGTACTCAACAGCTTCCCAGTGAAAATTTCCGGTTTTTCAAAGGCTAAAATATTTTTAACTGGGATGTTTTGAGTTGTCCCATTATACATTATTAATAAAGAAGGGACTGGATGGCACACTTACAAAGCAACATTGATCTAAGATGAGTGTTCATGTGGCCATCATTTGGTAAAATGGAGGGTTTTTGGATTATGTATATTATTTGTACTTCTGCTAAAATAGCACTAGAGATTTTTAAGCTTTCTAGATCTTCATTGAACACTTTTTAAAACATTTTAAATGTGTTCTAACAGCCTGTTATTTCAGATAAAGAGAGGTACACATAACTACACATTAGGAGTGAAGGCAGCCAGTTCTGGTCCAGGTATACTGTAGTAGAAAATTATCAGACAGCTTAGTCTTCCAACTGCATTTCAGTTGAATGTATAGTTAAATTGGAAATTAAGATATGTATGAAATAGTTTTATCTTCATATAGAACATACTACCAAGAAAGTGTAAGTTTTAATAATTCATTGTTAGTTTGAAATGTATTGTATCTTTGTGCCTAAAGTATAGTGAGGAAGGAAAATATGGCTGAGACTTTATAACAGTTAATAATAATATTAGCCCTTTTTATTACATATTGTATTTTTAAAATGCTTTTTGTTTACATTACTTGTTAGTTGTTACCCAAGGCTGTTTGGGATAGGTTTTTTTTTTTTGACCTACACGGTTTAAGGAGCCTAAATGGTGAGACTCACTGATTATGCAACATTCTGACAACAAACTGCATATACTACACATGCTATAGAACACCAACGAAGGTTCCAAATACTTTTTATATATCATTTAATCATTGGGAGGATTAGTTTAGATTTAAAAAATCCTGCAATAATACTATCAGTGTGGTCCAAACAATCTAATCCTATAAAATGGGGGGTTGCATTATTGGGAAATTAATGAAATGACCAAAGAAAGTCTACTACAGAAATTGGGAGCCAATCACCAATTAGATATAGTGTAATTTTATATTGTGTCATAATATAGATTTCACTGTATAGCTGCTCTTATTAATTATATTCAAAATAACATAAACATAAAATGGGTTTCTATTTTGATTGAGACTTATATGCTTCTGAAATTTTCATGTATAAATTTCTAATTAATTTACAGACTTGTTGATATATAGAAATTTTGAGCAATGCATAGGTGATTAGAGTAGGAGAACTTTGACTTTTTTTCTAATGCTGAGATTACCTTATAAAACCACTATTTCATTAGATTCTCACAATGAGCAGTGATATAGATAATCCAGATATTTTATTCCCATTTTAAAGTAAAAAATGTTTTAAGAATTTCAATAATTCATCCAATAAAAACCTGATAGCAATTTCAGATCCATGAGTAAGACTCATAGCTAGTGACTCCTAGTTCAGTGTCCTAATATAATTTAGCAGAATCCAATGGTATCACACTCTAAGGATATATTTATACAACACGTATTTATTAAGTACAAGTAGATGAAAGGCCCTTTGGTAGTTCTCAGAAGGACAGCATGCAATCTGGCAAAGGAGATGAAGCATGCACTAATGTAACAATGATTCAAGATGACAAGGAGTTAAAATATGCCTCTAAAGTAAATTGTATGAGAAAAAAACACATTCTACTCTGTGGTGATGGGGGCTATGGTGGAAATCTTAGAGAAGGAAATAGAATTTGAGAGTTGAATTTTAAAAGGAAAAAACTGACGATTGGTGAAAATTTAAAAAGGGTGGATTTCTAGTAAAAGCAGTGAGAAAATAAAAAAATGCAATAAAAAGGATAAAAGTATGTTTTGGTTTGCCTAAAAAAAATCATACATTTTATTAGGAACTTCACTCTAGATTCAGAAGTGTAGGGCTTAGTCATATGGGAGTTGCTCATTCAAGATTGTATTAAAAAAGAAACTCATCATCATGACCCCTGACTTACTAATTTAAACTGTTTTTTTAAATGAGATGAATATCAATAGTAATCTAATAAAATAAATCATGATGCATTTCATGTATTATTACAGTGCCATTGAAATTAATGAGGCATTTTATGGTGAGACCATAATGATCCCCAAGGTCATTTTAAGTGAAAAAAACAAGGGGAAGTTCTGTGTATATGGTGTGTTTTTTGAGTTTATAAAAGCCATTTGTTTGGGTATTTATAGAATTGCTCTCAGAGCAGGCAAAACTGGTAACAATTGCTCCTCTGGGGACAAAATCTAAGTAGTTAGGGGATGAGATGGAATAAATGAAACTTATTTTTCTTGTGTTCAATATAACTTTTACATGCAAATATTTGAAGTTGTGTATTACATGCAAAAACTATAGATTACAACAGAACAATTAAAATATTCTTTTTGTGTGTAAAAATTAAGCCAAAATATTCTATTGCCAAACTTAGGCAAATTTAATTATTTTGTCAAAAATAGACCAATGGAAATTTTGTTGCCAAATTATGGCAAAATGTTTGGATGATATGACCAACACTCAGGAGGGAACAAATGTTGAATATGACTATTCAAAGACTGGAGGAAATGCTCTTTGGTTTATTGTTTTATGTGGTTTAGTCAAGAAGTATTTACAATGCCTTGATCACAATCATGTATATGGATAATGAGGTTAGGCAGCGTTACTTCTTACACTTTATCAGTGTAGGAGCAGCGTGGTAGGAAGTTTCACAAGGTAAAGCTCATGTCCAGGATCAGAATAGTTCTTGAGTAACAAGTTACAGCTCTTTTGGGTTCTGTTGAGAGCTCCTAGGTACCACCTTGTTTTCTGTTGCCTGGTCCTTCAGGAAGTCCCTGCTGGAATTTTTGTGAAATGACAAGGCCAGTTCTTAACTTGACCCCTTTTCGGGTAGGATTGAAATAATTTTTTCTAGCCCTTGGTGACTCAGCCCTACTATCCCAAATTTATTCCCATGTCCTTATAATTTTCGTCCTTTGCTGAATATCAACTGATATTCCTCATTCTTCAGGAATATAGACAATTTCAAATGCTTTCACAGGAGGCACTGAGGTCTATGAAAAGATGTCCCACTTTCAAAAAACTATCTCCCAATTTGCCTATTTATTTTATATTTAACCATGGCAGTGCTCTTCCACTCAGTCCTTTTGGAAGCTATCACAGATATTCCTTTGAGAACATGTATGCTATCACAGAATTCCAGAGGAGAATAAAAAGAGACTGGTTTCCACTTCCAGGTTAATCTCTTACATTTGCTTTGCCCTTGGTTTATGATTTTTGTAGGCTATAGGACTGTGGATTTACTGTGGCTTATTGTATTATGCAGAAGCTGTTCCTTGGTGTTTTAGGCAAAAATATTAATAGTACCCAAAGAAAACAATTAAGGCAGGCATTAGCCCTTCAATTGTATGGGGGAAAGGAACATGCAATGACTCAATTTTTTTTTACTCCTTTTAAAGGAGTCAAGTTTAAGGGATCCTTTGCCTCAGTACTTTTGCAACCCTTGGTTCATGTGCCTATTATGGCACGGCATTCATGGGCTCACCTGTTTAGGGGTATGGAAGATGGATTGTTTTGGCTTTGATGACTTCCATTAATGATCCCCTTTGCTTTGCATGTTGAGAGTTTCCTTCTGCTCTAATGCCACACTACCCTTTGACTGCTTTGGTCAATAGAATTTGGTGTAAGTGAGGACTCTCTTTCTCATCTGTTTGTCTTGGAACCCTGTGACTATCATTAGAAGGATAAGAGCACCCATTTTTTTCTAGATGAGGCCATTTCAGGCCACTTGATCTCATCCACGTGAAAGCAGCCAATGAAGAGCCACACAGCTGCCTTCCTGACACACAGTTATTTGCAATCGCATAATAAAGCCCAGCTGAAACCATAAACATTACCCAGCTAACCATAAATTTATGAGCAATAATAAATACCTCCAAGATGGGTCCATTATAACTATATTCATCCCAATGACTTTAAATTTTATCCCTCTCAAAATGGGATACTACTACAATGTTCAAACATCAAAAATTTAAAAAGTATATTAACTTGCATTAATAGTCTTGATATTTAAATGTGAAATAAAATGGAGTAAATGCTGTGGGCAAGAAGAAAAATTTTAAAGGCTTTCCTCATACTTCTATAGCTAGAGATTTGAAAATTGCCTAAAGCCTGAATGTCTTAAATAGTCATATACTTGTATATATTCCATTATTCCATGCTTCCCCTTAATCTAGCTTAATTTTATTGAGAAAAATAATTATAGATAGCATTTTATGCACAAAACTATGTATATCATCATACTTCATGGATGACTTATAGGATTTTCACATCACCATTTTTTCTGACTTTATTTTAAAGTTCACTGTGCATACCCAGGGTCTATTAGTGTGCTTAACACATAATAGGTGTTCAATGACTGCTGAATGGTTGAATTTGTGTTAGAACAGTACCTATCTCACTATTTATGAATATATAGCATGCAGATAAATAGAAGAGACTCATAAGTTTTCACAGTTTTGCTTCTTTATAAAAACAAGATGCCAAAATACCTCCCTTAATTAATTGTAAAATGCTATTCACACCCTACTTCCTTTTTTTGTTTGCACTGGTTCTTGAATTTATTATTTCAATCTAATGATAATGGAATGCTAATTCATTCTAGCTAAAAAAAAGTCAGTGATGCTCTGGGGGACACACGTACCAATCAGTAGTGCTGGTAGTATGACATCATTAAAACATTGTCTTCAGGCTAATTTACATATTGTAATCTTGTACCACTTTTAGATTATGATATAGTGTGCCATCAATTATTTTAAAATGTGATAGCAACTAGGCTTTGGTCAAAAGAACTTCAATGTAATTCATAGTTTATGTGCTTAGCTTAACTTCTTAAAAAATGGAAATATAGTTTTCCCAACACACCTTTCCTCTTGCAATTGTATCAAAACAACCATTAAGTTTGGAAATACCAGAATTGTCACTGTGGGCCCTACTTTTTAAAGGGGTTTTCTTTTCTTTTCTTTTTTTTTTTAGGATTTTATTTATTTATTTATTTTTAGAGATGGGGAGGGAGGTTGAGAAAGAGAGAGAGAGAGAAACATCATGTGTTAGAAATAGGTTGATCTTGTGTCCCCAGCTGGGGACCTGGTCTGCAACTGAGTCTTGTGCCCTGACTGGGAATTGAACTGGTGACTCTTTGGTTCACAGGCCAATGCTCAATCCACTGAGCCACACCAGCCAGGGCCAAAAGGGGTTTTATTTTCTTTTTCCAGGGGTTAAATATTGTTGAAGGTTGAGATGAATTTTGAGATTATCATGTTAATTCAGACATACCAACTACTAGTAGCTTTGTAGAATGTTGACGCTGGAAGGGCTTAAGGCAAACATTTAATCTAACCCCTTTATCTCACAGTTGGTGAAACAGAAGCAGTTAAGACAAGTAATTTGGCCTTACTTATACATAATTCTTTACAGAGCTGGGTCTCAAAACTTAGGGTTCTAGTCCAGAATTTTGTTCCTATATCATTGTGGAAGATAATTACTCCTTTTTTTTTTTTATTTTTGCCATTGTATTACCTCTCCATTTGATTGCTTTATTCCTTTTTCCTTCATTGGAATGATGCCAATTCACTGAAACTTTTAATGCTTATTTTAGAAATTAGCTTTGAAGAAAACCATGGTTCCTTTGTTCTTTACCTGTAAATTAGATGAAGTGCTTCTTTGCCTGAGTCATATTGAAGATTTGAAGAAACTTTGAAAAATTTTTGTTTGCCTCATAAACATTCTGAAAACATTAGAACCATAAATCTTTGTAA
Source organism: Trachops cirrhosus (assembly GCA_028533065.1). NCBI lineage: Eukaryota > Metazoa > Chordata > Mammalia > Chiroptera > Phyllostomidae > Trachops > Trachops cirrhosus. The sequence goes on along the minus strand of CM052543.1, from coordinate 53,141,732 downwards.
GTATGGATTGATGGGATAATTATTTTGGATATCACTGACATAATAATACATAAAAATCAGAAGATACAAAGGCTTTTAGGTAGATTCTTCATTAAATTAGATCATAGATCTACAACCTTGGAGGCTCATTGGCAACTGTAATAATAAAGAAGCAATTTTTCATAGTCTTGTCACTGCCAGAAACTGCATCGTTAATACTGAAGGAAATACGGATAGCCCTGGGAAGTGTGCTCAGAGGGGTGCTACCTCTTTTGCCTTCCAGATAGAATAACTTATATACTCTTAGCTGATAGCCTCGAAGAGAGTTATTATTGTCTCTTTCAGAAAACAAAAATGGAATCCATTGACATATCTAGCTGTGGCCAAGGCAAGATTTTCCTATTTTTAGTTTTTGTTTATTTGTTTATTTGTTTTTTAATATAAGCTCTGGCTTAGACTCTGATTCACCTATAAAAGGCTCATGTCTGTAATAAAGTAACACCCCTGTTTCCACTTTCTCAGGTACTATTGCTGTCCATTCACTGCTGAGAATACTAGAATTTCCGCCCCCCCCCACCCCCGCCCAGGTACTCTATGCCTGGGGTGACTATGTGAGAATGAATTTTCTTTTCAGAGGATGTTAATCCATCATTCCCCCACCATGCATAAATAAATACCTGGGGTGATGTGCGAATGTGGACACTATAGTTCTAGTTAATCAGATGATTCTTTTGACTTGAAGATAATCTCTGAGTGAGAATGCCTGTTTGGTGTTGGACACTTATCCATTTTATGGTTGGGAGCTGAACAAATAGTGTATTTTTTCTTAGCCTCCCTTATTCTAGATCTCACAGAGATAACATTATTGTCTGAGCTTTAGAGTTTGCATATTCAGAAAGTCTATTCATTCTGTCTACAAGAACTGGATTTGTGACTCAATTTCTTGGTCATTGTAACCTTATTAGCTTCTAGGTTTATAAAGCTTAGTAATGAGTAACAGATGTTGCTTCTGATTGAGGAAAGCTGAGGAATGGGAGGGTGTGGTGAGAAACATTTATGTTCCAATGCAAAACAATTTCTGCACAGTAACTTTACTAAACACACAGGAAGCAGGCATATAAGAAAAAAAAGAACAGAAATAGAGATCCACAGAACTCTAAAAAGAGGATTTTTTACTTCATCCTCTCTTTTTCTCTCTTTTTGTTTACCATATTTTCCTCATCTCTTTTGTTACCAAACATTTTTATATTTTGTAGGCTGTTCAATAAGTCTGGTCAAGAGTAATAGCCTTCTCATTATGCCAATAATTTTAAAGTGTATTGAAGAAAGCTGGAGATTACATTAATGATATCTTGAAAGTGAAAAAATTGAAAAGGGCTAGAAATACAGAAATATAACTGATATCAGAGTTTTACTATGTGATTCTGAGAAAGTCACTCTAACTCCTTCCTTCATTTGTCAGATGAAAAGGGCTAGAAAGGAAGTTCTGGGAGATCCCTTCTATGACTAACTTTCAGTTACCTGCTCTTCACATGCTTCCACAGACCACAGTTGGGCTGGATTAAATGGTGGATAACACATTTAAAATAAATGCAACCAAGTATGGTCTGTTCAAAGGAGAGTAACCAAAATGGTTATGTGACTTGAAATTGTGTCTTCAAAATTAGCAGAGAGAAGACAAGACATAGCAGGGTCCAGACCAATACATTTAGGTATTTGGAAAATTCAGATGGAAAGGAGCTGGATTCACTTTATATAGAGCATTACAAAGAGATAATTACTGAAATGCCAGAGTAACAGATTATGGCTCAATTTTTTAAAAAATGATATTTCTGTTCATTAACAGAACTGTTCAGTGAAGGAATTGTCTCTCTTAGGAGACAGTGATCAGTTCTCTGTAACTTCTGTGTGGAAGACTGGAACAGACAACCACCTGGAGGGGCTGTGGACAAATGAACATCAACCTCAGCTGAGGATGGAAAGGAGCTGGGCTATTCATCCTTTTAGATAACTCCCATTATTGACAATCAAATATGATTTAATTAGGATTCTCTTATTCTGTGAGTTAAAACATGGTCATACATACTATAATATTTCATAAATTTGTTAGTTGATTCATTTATTCAATATAAAAGTCTGATAATGTTACATTTTACAGGTTAGACAATAGGTATTGAAAAAGTGTTTCCCCCACCATCTACAGCTAGTTACTGGCAGAGCAAGGATTTGGACCCAAAGTCAACTCTTTTAAATTAAGTCCAAACTTCCTCCATTTATACTGAGGAAGTTGTGACTTAAGGGAAAAGTAGAATGCACATCTATTGATTCTTTACCCCCTTCCTAAAAAAAAACAAGAAAACACCATCTGTTTCCCCACAGAGAAAATCTTTCTCTAATATTTCCTGTGTCTTCTTATCTGGCTTTGAAACCAGTACATTTTGTTGTTCCCATGGAAAGAATTAATTACAGTAAAAAGAAAATAAATTAAGGAGGAGGTATGTGACAACAAGTCGACCTCGCAGAAGACCTTTTGTGGGTCTGATGGTCTGATGGCACAGACTGTACCTGGTTGTTTCTATTCACATCTCTGTTGCACACTGTGCACTCCATCTTCAGAGGCCAAGTATGGGGGGAAGTGATATGGCACACATTTTTTAAGAGCAAGAGGACATATTGTTAAAAGCTGTAGCCTTATGTATGAAAGACTTCTTTGGAATTCATCAGGACTAGGAGTTATGAAATCTCATTTTGGCACATTTGCAAATACTCCAGAAAGATTTCTCAATTTAACCAAATGTTGAGGAGACTTTTTGGCAAGAGATATGGTAGTCAGATATATTCATTTTAGGGGACATTGAAACAAGAGATTGTGCCACAATGATTTCATGCATCAATTTTCATACACACAGTCACATATACACAGGCTTTCGAAGGAACGAGATTGTCTAGTTAGTGTTTTTTTCAAAAAGTGTATCATAATCTGTGAGTTATTTGTCAAACAAATTTAGTGGGTTGAGACCAGTAGTTAATATAGAGTACAGTAAACTAGAATAGAGTAAAATATAAACATCAGAATATATCACATGATAAGAAGAGTAGATATTGTTTTGTAAATTTTAATTTTAGGTGCATATAGCCAGCTCTATGTGTACTGTGGGTTATCATGGAAAATCTATTTCTTACTATGACTTATAGCAGAAAAATGCTTACAAGAAACTTACTCTATTTTTTCCTGTAACATTATTAATATTTTGGTTGTTTCTTGTTTGTTTGAGAAATGCAATTTACATACAGAAGTTTATTTTTCTGCAACAATGTCATTTGGTTTGTCTTTCCTGGATGGGTGGGCTTTAAATATTATCATTAAAAACAAGCAAGAATTCCAAAGCACCATGGTGGGAAATGTTAAGAGGCTTTGAGCAAAATATAAATAATTAATATATTTTTGATAAATGGCATATGCATCAATATGGGACAATGGCCAGGACACTAGACCTGGATGTTGGGGGCAAGTTTCTGGTCCTAGTTTTTATCAGATATCCAAATAACTCAGGAACTTTTTTTTAATATCTCAATGTAGTACATTAAATATAAATATAAATTATATTAATTATAATTTTGGTATTAAAATTTTACATATAAAAATTAGCCCTGACTGATGGCTCAGTCAGTCAAAGCATTGTCCCATACACCAAAAGGTTGCAGGTTCGATCCTCAATTAGGATCAGGTCACATATGTAAGTTGTAGATTTGATTCCTGTTAGGGTACCTACAGAGGCAGCTGATCAATGTTTCTCTCTCACATCAGTGTTTCTTTCTCTCTGTCTCTCCCTGCTTTCTTCTTACTCTAACTTTAATAAAAACATATCCTTGGGTGAATATTAAAAAATAAATTAAAAAAATTAACCCATCTAACTTCTTGCAACACACACACAAAATACAATGTGATATATTTATGCTATTCATAAGACAATTTCTTGGTTATATAAAACAAATCAGTGTACCACTTTCCATTGTTGTGTGTAATAAAGCAAAGTTTTAATGTATAAAGTGACAGTCTTCTTTCAGTTTTCTGAGTTTCCCAATAATTATGTGTACAATCTCATTTGATGTGTAGTCAAGTCTAAACTTGAGGTCTTTTGAGAATTGTGAAGGTCAGGCCAAATACCAATCATAAAGTGAGGTTAGATATGAGAGAGCAGTTTTAGAAGTAAAGTAGTTCCATGAAGTGGGTAAGCTATAGTGGAGATGTGACCTTAAATTCACAAAGTTTGCTGCAAAGACATCTCAGGAATCTCAGTTTCTTAACTCTTTGGAATCATTTTATTTCAGTAGTAGTATGGACACAGGCAGGTTTGAGTGTATATACTGATTAATGTTCTTGCTAGTGAAAGGACTTTGGACAAGTCATTTAATTTAGTTTCCTCATTATCATATTGAGAGAACAATACCTGCCCCATCAGACTGTTGCAAAAAACAAATATAAAGCACGTGGCATTATGTTTGGCATATAGCAAGTGCTTAACGAGGACTTTCTAAATTAGTCTGCCGAAAACTTGCCTTATCTGAGATATAAAGAAAAATAAATAATTAATATTTCACTCTGTCTTTCCTTAGTCAAAAGTTATTATTAAATGATGTGAAGAATCAGTCAGGAAAATGACCAACAAACGTAGTGAGTTAGATTCTTACCAATTGTCCTTTCAGAAGTTAGGCTTGTAATTGTATAATATAATGCAGGGTGCTTAGTACTTTGACACAGTTATAAGTGGATCCCACAACCTCTCCTCCAATTGCTGAGAGGCATTATGGTATAGTAAAATGAGCAAGGTCTGGAAAGTTCCAGAGCTAGACTGTTAACGTGGTTATCTTCACTGTGTGTGTGTAGGCAGTGGAAGTATGAATACAGAGGAGCTTAAAGATAGAAAGTTAATGCTATATTTTAAGCATTTCTTTTTTTTACTTTTATAACAAGTATATTTAGCAGTAAAAAATCACAACTTCTAGTAAACTTCAAATTAAACTTGCTAAATTTATTAGTCAGTAACTGCAATTTGTTAATGAAACTGAGTTACAGCACATTGAAGCAGTCCATAGGCCTGAGTATAAAACAAAAGGAGATAATATGGACCTTAAGAAGTGGAATAGTTTATACTTAATAGCTACCTTGGTTTGAAAACTAAATGATGGTCTCTTAAAATTTTTATAGATCACATAATAAAATGACAATATTTTATCAAATATTTACTATAATATCAGAAATTATTAAAGTTTTTTATTATCTATGAAGTGATATCAAGATTTACATTTTGGTGCTATTATTAATATGTAATTATTAAAACTATCAGAAAGTTAGTCTTACCCATAGCTAAAATAAAAAGTAGATATAATATAGAGTAAAAAGAATATTTCTGTGTTCCTTTCCTCCAGGATTCTAAGAACAGAACTATTAGTATTTTTGACAATTTCTCCAGAAATTTTTATCATCTTTTTCTGATTATAGAACTTCTTTTCAAAAGTAATGTATCTGCTTTCTATCAGATTTGAGTTAGGATGCCCAGACCTGAGTCTCGCTCTTTAATGAGAGTAGAGAGCCATTCATTCTTTAAGAATGTATTATTGCATTGCCACATGATGGATTTTTATTCTTTAGATCAGCTGAAGAAATATGAAAGTTAAGTAAGACATATTTAAGTTTCCTGTTAGTTTAATTTCAATTTCATGGAATTTAAAAAAAATTAAATTACAAATGAAGCTGGTAATTATTATGTGTTATTAAACAGAGAAAAGAGATAAAAACTATATTAAGACACTGAAAAGAGTTTAACACTTCATGTGGATATTTTATTTGTAATCAAACTCAATTTGATTGCTTTCAATTCCCAAATTAGTGCACTCATCCCTCATTATACAAATACAATTAGTTCTTTTTTGTTCAGAAGAAATAAAAATATATAAATCATTAGTTTCCACTATATTTAATGTATAAATATAATTAGTTTTCTTTTTTTGTTCAGAGAAGTAAAATATATATAAACAATTAATTTCCACTATATTTAATGTTAAAAGCTAGGTTTTTTAAGTAATATATGCTGAAGGATCAAGCTGGCAATAATAATTATTTGGACTTGTGTTTATATACAATTGTTAACAGTAAACACTTATAGAACTAATAAAATGCAAAAAAAATTACTTGTGTTTGGTGGTGCTTTCATTTGCCAACTTGTATGAAGTTATAAAAATGAAAAACTTACAGCAACATTTTTGATTTGAGAAAATTTTTTGCACAGAATAAATTTTTTATAAAGTTCAATATAAATATTTCAATAGAAGTACATAGTATGTAAAAGCACACCTCATAGAGCTTGAGGCCTATGTGATGTTCTAACAAATGAATTAATTTATTCATCAACTTGAAAATATTTATTGAGAAGACACTGTGTTCTAGCCTCTGTGGTACATACTACGAAAACTGTGAGGTGGAAGCACTTGCCAGCATGTGACTTTTCGCAGATGTATATCAGGCCTTTCCTCATATTAATATCAAGTTTACCCTCACAAAAATAACATGGTTTTGTGTAAGGAGAAACTCATAAAGTGACAACACTACAGCAAGGGATGAGTATATTAAACGAGACTGAAAGAAACAGGTCTTTATTAAGTATAATTTGGAAAATTACAGAGTTTAAAGATTTTTTAATAAGAAAACATTCTTCACTTACCAGTCCTCACCAAATAGTACAAGTGAAACATGTGATCTTAGAAGCACGGTATCGCATGACTAATAGGGATGAATATTTGTTGAAGGTAAAAAGAAAAAAGAAAAAGAGAAAGAAAGGAGCAATGTGTTGTCATTTTGTTTAGCACAATGTGATTCTGCACTTGCCTCATGCTTAATATTCTGGGATGGAAGGGAGCCCTGCAGAACCACAGGTGGCCTGGTTATTATTATGCTTCTGTTTATACTTTTCAATGTCTCCTGCTCTAGTATGAAGTTAATAAGTATTCTTCTGTCCCAGATAGGAAGTCTGAGATGGATACCATTGATAGTATTTTTTTAATAAAAGGTAAAATTTTAATCTCCCTTATTAATGGGTATAGAGACAACCTCAAACAATAAGCTATAAAATGTGTAATTACTAGTAATTAAGACATTGTCTAGCTTCTTTAAGAAGATAGAGATCCCTTATCTTTATGATTTTTAGAACTCTGATAATTAACCATCTGGAACTCTAGGAAAACTTAAATAATTTTTATGCCTTCTAATACTACATTTTTACTTGCACAAATTTAACATTTGAGTGAAATTATTCATAATTTCAAACCTATTTCTGACTTTGATGTGCTTGGTACCTGCCTTTCTTAAATTCTCAACCTTCTCCCTCTTCCTTGAGTCTTTTCTAAGTTTTAAACTCTGCAGTAAGGGATAAGTGTATTAAGTGCTGTATTTCAAGTTCTTTTGAGTAACTAGTAGAATTAATGGTTGTACTGACTTGGTTTCACTTTTTAAATTTTTTTTTATTTTAATCATTATTCAAGTACAATTTCTATCCTTTACTCCCATTCCAGCCAACCCACCCATCCCTCCCCTCCTCTCTCCCATTTCCAACCCCCCTGGTTTTGTCCATATGTCCTTTATATTTGTTCCTGTAAACCCTTCCCATTCTCCCCTGAAATGCCCTCCCCTCTCTCCTCTGGTCACTGTCAGCCTGTCCTCTATTTTGAAAAGCACCTTTCTTGTAGGAGACTATAGAGAATAGTAATTCAAGTTTGTCTTGCAGGACAATTCTCTTCTAGCCTCCAAGCCTGTTACATGCCTTTACTTTAAACCTTCACTTTGTCAGTAGATAGCAAATTACTGCATAAGATAATAAGGTTTAAAGAGGTCAAAAAGAGTATAGAACACATGCCACCAGTAGGAATAAAGATTGTTATTTAGAAACATGAGAGGACTTTCAGAAATTGTACACAATTAATAATGAAAGGCAACTAAGATGCCTTAACCATTCCTGAAAAAGATCAGAAACTAATGGTGAAGTGACTAAACTTTAGTATGGAAAACTTTACTTCTGATCCAGTTAGAGTGTCAAAGAATTTGATTTTAAGTTCAGTGGAAAAGGCATGAATTTTGGAATTACTCTGGAGACCACGTTCCATTTCCCACTTTGGGATAACCTTGAGCAGTTCACTTAACCCTTCTGAACACACAGATCCTCATTTGCAAGATGACAAATGGCTTTATCTGCACTCTCTGTACTAATACTTTATCTGCACTCTCTGTACTAATACTTTGTTATAATTGTCCTGTAACATTATTTGTTATAATGGTCAATTAAATAATCAGTTAATGCACTTTGTAAATCCAAAGTTGGAGAGCATTATACTAAGTGAAATAAGCCAGGTGGTGAGGGACAAATACCATATGATCTCACTTTTAACTGGAACCTAATCAACAAAACAAACAAACAAGCAAAGTATAATCAGAGACATTGAAATTAAGAACAATCTGACAGTAACCAGAGGGGAGGTGGGAGGGGACAATGGGAGGAAGGGGGAAAGGGTTTTCAGGAACAACTATAAAGGACACGTGGACAAAACCAGGAGGGGGTAGGAGCAAGGGAGGGAGGTGGGGATGGCTGGGGTGGAGGGGTGAGGGGGTAAATGCAGACAATTGTAATTTAACAACAATAAAATAATTAAAATAAAATAAAATTCACACCTGTTAACTTAAGTTTTAATCCACTGCCAAGAACAGTTACTTTACAGAAATTAATATTGGATATCACATTTATTAAAATTAGATCATTCCTGTTTTAAAAAAGCACAGTAAACTAACACTTAAATCTAAAAAAAGTTGGCTGATATATTAACCAATTAAATATTAAGTGAGCACTCACTGTGTGCCAAGAGCTATTAGCTTGGACTAGGTTATTACAAAATACTGAGTACAGTACTGTAGAAATCAAACACTAATCAATGATATTTCATTAAGTATGTCTCTATCACAATAAAAACAGTGAGATTTTGGTTGCCAGATGTGGTTGGGGGAGAACGTTAAAATCCTTTTCCAACATTATGCCATGTCTCATCAGTAATTAACAAATATTGATAAAATGTCAGATGTAGAAGTGACCTGACAGTTATAGCAATAGGTACACTGAATAGTTAAGAGCAAGCTCAGATATTAGTTAAGTTCAGACCTTGGATTCAAATCTCAGTCCTGTCACTGTCTGCTGCAGACATGAGGTGAGTTTTCTAAGCCTCAGTTACATCATTGTGGAAAAGGTGTGATTATTAATATTTTTGGCTCATCGGGTAGTTGCAATCATAGATTCAGTATAGTACCTTGCACACAATAAAAGTTTAAAAATTTTTGGCTGTAGTTATTTTGTGTTCTTTGTTCAACTATTTCATGTTTAGAAAAGAGAAATTCAGGCCTAGGAAATTCAAGCAACTTATATAAGGTCATAGAGTTAACTAATTCCAGGAGAATATTTAGAAAATAAGTTAAGTGCTTGGAGAATTTTTCTTTTAAGGGTGCTCAGTTTTATAGCAATTACATTTTAATTATAATTGAAATATTTATTTACTGTGCTTCTCTTTGAGTTGAAGGGCTTGGGCTCTGGTTAAACAGGTTAGAATTTGAACAAGTTTTTTAACCTTTGTAATTGTCAGCTTTATCAATTGTAAAATGATTGATGATGCTGATGATGAGGAGCTGGGTGATGATGATGGTAGAAAAGGACATGCACCAGGTGTCCAGGCCCTTTTCTCAGTTCTCTTATATATATTAATTCATTTAATACTCAGATAGATCCTCTGAGGTAGTACTATTTTTATCTCAGTTTTATAGATGAGGAAACTATGTCTCAGAAAAATGAGAATAGTACACATACATCAAATATTTCTGTGACATTTCAATGAATGTTTAAAACTGTGTAAAACACTTACTTATGACGGGCAGTTCACATTAGACAGTCAACAAATATCATCTGTTAATACTAATTGGATTATTATAATTAACTTATTTTTGGCCTAGTCATTGATTCAAATGGAACTTCTTGGGTTACATTTGCACTTTGAAAAAACAACTGAAATGATATATATTAAGGGAAAATGAGGAGAGGAAGAATAATCTACTTAAAAATATGTATATAATTTTAAAATATGAAAGTAACATACAGATATTATTTAATACATGGAGAAGAAAAAAGTGAAAAAAGAACTTTAAAAATCATTAATACCCCAATATAAATAAAACTTAATGTCAGGGTATCTTTTATTTTCATCTTTCTTGTACACAATTGGAAAAAGTAGTTATAACTAATTTTAAAACTAGTTATACATGATTTTGTTCACATTTTTAACTTAGCATTATAAAGAGAACATTTTCGTCATATTATATGAATATTATTACCCATGGCTATATAACATCCTATTATTATCTACATTACCCTTAGGCTATTTAAATTGTTTATTATTCTGAAATGTATATAAATGAATATACTTTATCTGGAGGTTAGCTCTGTATTTTTAAAGAATTTCTTAGCTAAATTAACAAATCAAGTAAAAAAGAAAACAAAATAAGCAAGCAAGCAAGAAGATTAAATTTCTGCAGAACTTGAAAGGCTATTGACAACACTTAAGATTCTCTATTTATAACAGCAAGATTGTAAATTTTAAAAAAATTAATTGCTGGTAATATATTGGGTTTGCCAGAAAGTTTGTTTAGTTTCTTTTGTTTAGTTTCTTTTTCCACACAATGACTCTGGTAGTGCTTAGCTGTCTTTAACTTCATCTGAAACAATTTTGTTAGATTGTATTGTGACAGCTGTCATATCAGCATGAATTAAAAGAAACATCAAAATAGGTGAATTTTTGTATAGCCATTTTAATTTGAAGGTGGAAGAAAATATGCAACATTTTTGATGTATTAGGCTTTATTATTTTAAGAAAGGTAAAAATGCAACTAAAATGCAAAAAAAGATTCATGCAATGTATGGAGAAGGCACTGTGACTGATCAAACATGTCAAAAGTGGTTTGTGAAGTTTTTTGGTACTATTGACATTGTGGCCAATAGTGGGGCTATCTATGCATTGGAAGATGTTTAGCAGCACCATTGGCTTCTATCCATTAGAAGCCTATAATGGAGATAACCAAAATATTAAAAATATCCAAATCAATAAAGTTATTGGTGAAAATGAAAAATGTGCCTTCTATTTACAGAAGAAACTGCATGGCCTTTTTGGCCAACCCAATAAATACATTTATCTAACTATTAGCTTGCTTAAGAAGCAAAACATTACATTTCTCCCTGCCTATTGACTACCTATCCAAGTTGCTTTCAAAATAAAATTTTTGGTATTACAAAATAAAATTTTGAGTGTTTAAATATGTAGACTGTTCATGCATCAAATATGAGGTTGTTATTAAACCTTTGTTAGACATCATCTAAATCACCCTTTTTCTTCATGAGTCCTACTCTTAACCATACACATAAATGTTACTGTAACTCTTGTGATATTTTTTGAGGGGGAAACAGCTTTATTTCAATATAATTGATATATAAGAACTTGCACATATTTGATATTTATAATTTTATGAGTTTGGACATATGCATACACCTGTGAGACTATCTTTGAAATCCGTACATTGAATGACCTTTTCCCTCCTAGCCACATTGTGCCCATTTTTGAAGCCATATTTGGTCCTACTTCTTCCATGGGCTACTTAGCTGCCTGTATTATTGTTCTCTATCTTCTTCCCTAAATTTGTCAGTGTTTGTCTATATTATTGAAATACTTTACTTGCAGTCTTGCTTCTATGTCCTATGGTCTTAGTGAAATATAGTAGGGCACAAGAGTACAGAATTTGAACTCAAATAATCTGAACCTAAAATTCTCAATATAGCAACTTGGGAACATCACATAACTCATTTTAAGGACTTAGCTTAAATATTTTAAAACAGTTGTTTTTTAAATATGAGATTACTCTGGTGTAGTGTTATCTCATTACTATAGTTAATACTGAGTATTTGCTATACTCCAGAAACTGCGGTCCTATTTTATTTAATTCTTATAATAATACTGTGAGTTATGTAAAATTGTTATTGTCGTTTAACAGATGAGGAAATTGAGGCAAAAAGTAGTTAAGTAAAAGCACTTACTTGGCAAAATGCTCCCTGAAAAAGGCAACCACATGATTTTGTGATTATTCCTGCCTTATTTTTTCTTCTTTCAATTGAGAAAATGTCTGCAGTATGGATGGATGCATGTTGAGACTTTGGTATTGCCACAAAGTTTTGTAGCCCTTTATGGAGTCAAAGAAACAATAAATTGTACCAAAAATTAATGTGGGTACTCTCGTGAAGGCCAATCATTCTGAAGACACTTTTATTGTAAAAGGAATGGGTTAGAATGATTAGGAATAAAGACAAATATACAAATTTTGCAATTTAGAAAATGATTAGGGTCAGCTGATCAAAAACAGTAAGCAGTCCCAGACCTGCACCCATTGTAGTTGTACTATTTGTATTATTAGAAAGGAGATGAAGTCTGGTTGCTAGGTTTTCATGCTTTCTGTGTCATTTTTGGTCTGTTTTAGAGTTTTTTTTTTTTTTAAAGGCAGTGTCTCTCTTCAAGAAAGAAGAAGAAAAGAGAAGCAAATGAGAGTAATAAACTATAAAAATAACATAATGGAAGTAAAAATTGCTGTGTAACATAATATGTATTACTTCTGTTATTTCCTTTGTTGCATCCCTACCTTCCCCCATATTGATCCCTCCAGAAAGAAGGCATTCACTAATTTCTGCTACCCAGTTAACCACCTTGGTCTGATTATTCAGTAAATAAATTTTATAGCAAATTCTGTAGGAAATTTTGACTAAATGATGTAGGAGCTACTTAATACAAGACATTTAGAACACAAGAAGTTTCCACATGCACCATCCCCACTATTGCGCCTCCACAATAACTCCTATAAAATCTACCAAGAGATGCATCTGGAATTATTAAGTACATATTATTCTGGTGTTACAAAAACAAGACAAAACTTAAAGAACTAAGTCTTTAAATTTTAACCAGTATGACTTTAATGTCAGAGTGTTTGTGATAGAAGACTAGGAAGCTATTCCCTACATGTACTGAAATATTGACTTTACATACGTATTCTTAATCAACAGCAACAACAACAAAAAAACAAATGAACAGAAAAGAACCAGAAACATGGATATAAAGAACAACTTACAGTGACCAGAGGGGAGGGAGGAGGGGAATCATGGGGGAAATAAGAGAAAGGGTCAAGTCAAGGAACATGTACAAAGGACCCATGGTCAAGGACAATGGGGTGGGGATTGTCTTTGGAAGCAGAGGTTGGATGGGGCAAGGGAGAGCAATGGGGGGTGGGGAATGGGGACAGCTGTAACTGAACAACAGTTTTTTAAAAAGTATTCCCCAGTGGGGGAGGGGCAGTGGGGTAGTTACCTTCCAAAATGAATGTGACCTGCTATCAAGTTATATCAGAATCTTAGGAACAAATCACTAATTATTTAGGTGATTTGAGAAGGGGAAGGGACTAGTCAGAGAACATGTATGAATGACCCATGGACATGGACAATGCTATTGTGGGGATTGACTGTGGGCACAGGGGGTGGGCTGGGTGGAAGAGGGCAAAGGGGGAAAAATGGGGACAACTGTAATAGAATGACAGTAAAAAACCTTACTGCTAAGTATGTATGAATTATTATATCTGAATTTCTTATATGTCACTAGTTGTTTCCACATTTTATTGAATTATTCCTCAAAAATACCATTTTGACACAATGATCAAAAATATTTTTAATAATGCCTCTATCAGATAATTTATATATTCCTTCCTTCATTAACTTCTTAGGCTTATTTGTGTTCAGAATTCTATAATGTTTTTGAAAGAAAACACTCCATTAGAGCTCTACCAAAGCATTTTTCCATTTTAGCACATAATAATATATTGTGTATTTAATGGCACTAAACACTTTGGTTTATGAGATATAAGCCAAAAAGTATAGTAATTTAAATCCAGTATTTAAGTTGTTAAAAATGAGCCAATAATTCTGTTGGAGTAAGGTATTATATGAATGTTAGTTATAATTAATGAGAATGGAAGCTTCTTTTAGTAAAGGACGACAGATTTGTTTGATGTCTTTCAAAGCACTTGCCAATATTGTGAGTACATGGATGCCAAACAAATACATGTTGAAATACATTTATTCAAAGTTGAATTCAAATATGACCATATATTCTAATAAAGACACAAACATGTTAAATAATATGGAAGTATTTTCTTTTAGGACCTAGAGGTCACAATCTTATTTTACAGGGTAGGCTGGGTGACCAATTTATGGGAGCTTGATCTGTACTGTAACCTCAGAGTTTATGGAATCTATTTTATATAGAAGTGTGAAAATCTGAAACTTTGTCATAAGCTAATTTTATTTAACAAACCACTCTTTTTTGGCCTTCCTTGTTTCCGTAGCCTATTGCTAGGAGGTTTCGAAGTAGTGAGTGAGTAGCCAGATGCCATGTAGAACAATTACATATTACTGGGCGTAGCTAGTGAGCTATCATCCAATGTGAAAGAGAATGTGTAAGATGAGTGAGAGAAAGCTGGACCCTACGTCCTGAAAGGGAGTGATGAAGCACCTTTCCTTTTGTCCCAGGTGCACTCATTTGACTGTTCTTTGTGTTAACACTTCTACTTTATAACGCGGATTACTTACCACATATATTTTCAATCGTATATGAGAGATATGATTGTAAGACAAAATTTAAATGATTATGAAACTAGTTTACCCAGTTCACCTTCCATACTACCCTGTGTATTTCTCTTTTTCTTAAGTTGTATTCAGTTTATTGGAAAACAAAATAATTCATTTACTGTATTCTTCTTTCTTCCAAGAGGGCAAAAATATGAGAAATAATAACTGATACCTCACACTGAATGACAGTCATGTACATAGATAGCATTTTCATGTGTGATCTTATTTGATACTCCTATTGACTTATAATGCAGATATGATTGTTATTTTATAGGAACGAAGGAAACTAAAGAATTGAGAAAATAATTTTATAAGATTAAGGTATGCTGAAATAAAATTTTATTTTAAGCATTTCTGATTCTAGAAAGTATTTCCATTACATCATGCTATGTTGAATATTCCAAAATCAAACGCAACAGAAGTATAAAAAGTGCCTATTAAACCCTCACCCTCCAATTCCATTCATGGAGATAGCTGCTGCTGTCAATTTTGTGTGCAGTTTTCTACCTTTTCTCTATAATTTTTCAAAAATCAGTGTATTTTCCTCCTTTCCTCTTTTTTCCAACTTTTTAAATTTTTTATTGTTCAGTTATAGTTGTCCACATTTTCCACCATTACTCTCCCTGCCCTACCTACCCCCACCTCCCACACTCATTCCTCCTCCCCTTGCCTTTGTCCATGGGTACTTTTATACCTGTTCCTTGCATTGACCCTGCCCCTTCTTTCCCCCATTTTCCTCCTCCCCTCTGGTCACTGTCAGTTTGTTTTAAAGTAATAATTATAACAATAAGTCAACCCTGCTCACCTTCTTCTGCAGCTTAATTTAAAATGCAATAGCAACAACAATGTATTGGGGGCACCATTCCAAATAAGTATGATGCATCTTTTAAGTGTAAATCATTGTTCAGGTGCTATCACACTGCTTCTTTGTAATTTTATTGGCTCTGCATCCTTTATTCTGCATTACTTCTGTATCGTATTTTCACTGTTGATGAAGTTTTCAGCATTTGGCCTACATTTCCACTGTATCCCTTGTTGCCATACCCAGAAACTTGTAAACACAAGTTAATGTCCATTTCAGGTACTGAGCTTATAATTTATGGTCAGCCACAAATACAGATCCAGCCAAAATGTTATCAGTTGAACAGAACTACACTTTTCCTCTGACAATCAGGAACACAGATGGAAGTATTCCCTTCAGAGAAGCAAAGTGTTATTCATGCTCCTTTTTCTCATATCCCACTCTCCACACATCCCCATATCACAAGATGTAGAAGGGAAAATGGAGGTATATAAAACAAATAAAATTTTCTAGATTACATTTTACTATATTTGGTGTTTAGCTTTCAGTTTCTCTTGCCAACATCTTATAGATTTCTGGCTAAAGAAAGACATCAAGTAGAGAGAATAACCTTTCTTGGTGGAAGACTTGCCTAATCATGATGTAGAACTGATCTGATTACCTGTCATCTGAGATTGTCATTTATGGAAAAGCCAGTTCTGTTTTTTATGGAATCTACTATAATGCAGGAATGGGCCAAGGTGTAGATGATAATTTATAAACAGAGTTCTAGACCCAATATTAGGTTATGCAGCTTGATCCATAACTTTCAAGCTTATAAGCAGGGCCATTAGATTTGTTCTTTACAGTTATACAAACAACAATTGAAAATATGTCATTACAAGGTTGAACACAGGAGAACACATTGTTTTTCCAATATTGCTGGTCATAATATATTGGAAGAGAATACAAATTTCTCTGTTGCTTTCATCTTGTGATCTTTGAACTAAAACAGTGATATGGTGATATGAGGTCACATGTCTGTTGTTATTTAGTGTTTAATAAGGTCTATATCAACCAAAATACAGAATTCTAATGTTTGGAATAATGAAATTAAAAGTTAATTTAATGCTCTAATAAGCTACTTCATTAATGACTAGAGCATCATAATTACTTGTGAGATGAGAATTCTGAAATCAAAGACAGGCTAGGGGTATTTTAAAGTAGTGATGGTGCAGTTGGGGTCTCATTCAGTATACCCTTTTCAGTATCTCTGGCATGGCAGGTCTAGCTGTTTGAGGCTAGGCTTTAGTTTTATGTCTTTTTAAAAATATATTTTATTGATTATGCTATTACAGTTGTCCCATTTCCCCCCTTTTATTTCCCTCTGCCCTGCATATCCCCTCCCACCCACATCCCCCCCTCCTTTAGTTCATGTCCATGGGTCGTACATGTAAGTTCTTTGGCTTCTACATTTCCTATACTATTCTTAACCTCCACCCGTCTATTTTCTACCTACTACCATTTATGCTACTTATTCTCTGTACATTTTCCCCTTTTCTCCCCCTCCCACTCCCCCACTGATAACCCTCCATGTGATCTCCATTTCTATGATTCTGTTCCTGTTCTAGTTGTTTGCTTAGGTTTTTTTTTTGTAGGTTCCATTGTTAATAACTGTGAGTTTGTTGTCATTTTACTGTTCATATTTTTTATCTTCTTTTTCTTAGATAAGTCTGTTTAATATTTCATATAATAAGGGCTTGGTGATGATGAACTCCTTTAATTTGACCTTATCTGGGAAGCATTTTATCTGCCCTTCCATTCTAAATGATAGTTTTGCTGGATAGAGTAATCTTGGATGTAGGTCCTTGCCTTTAATGACTTGGAATACTTCTTTCCAGCTCCTTCTTGCCTTCAAGATTTCTTTTGAGAAATCAGCTGATAGTCTTACCTACTCCTTTGTAGGTAACTGTTTCCTTCCCTCTTGCTGCTTTTAAGATTTTCTCCTTATCTTTAAAAATGGGTAATGTAATTATGATGTGCCTTGGTATGTTCCTCCTTGGGTCCAACTTCTTTGGGACTCTCTGAGCTTCCTGGACTTCCTAGAAGTCTATTTTCTTTGCTAGATTGGGGAAGTTCTCCTTCATTATTTATTCAAATAAGTTTTCAATTTCTTGGTCTTCCTCTTCTCCCTCTGGCACCGCTATGATTCAGATGTTGGAATGTTTAAAGGTGTCCTGGAGGTTTCTAAGCCTCTCCTCATTTTTTTGAATTCTTATTTCTTTATTCTTTTCTGATTGAATGCTTCTTTCTTCCTTGTGGTCCACTTCATTGATTTGAGTCTTGGTTTCCTTCCTGTAACTGTTGGTCCCCTGTAGATTTTTCTTTATTTCACATAATGCAACCTTCATTGCTTCCTGGGTCTTTTTTATGCCGTTGAAGTACCCAGTAAGTTCCTGGAGCATCCTGATAAGTAGTGTTTTGAACTGTGCATCTAATAGGTTGGCTATCTCCTTACCACTTAGTTGTATTTTTTCTGGAGCTTTGAACTGTTCTTTCATTTGGGTCATCTTTTTTTCCATCTCAGAACACCTGTTACATAGCAAGGGGTGGAGTCTTAGGTGTTCACCAGGGCGGGGCAACACAGGATGCTTTGTTGTGGTGGTATGTGTGGGGGTGGGGTCCAAGAGGGAACAGTGCTGCTTGCTTAGCTCTCTGTCAGTTTTCAGTCACTTCCCCTTCTACCCACAATCAAATTGGGCTCTTCTGGTGCTGATTCCCAGGTGGGTGGGTTTGTGTATGTTCTAGAACTCTGTTGGTCTCTCCAACTAACTCTTCTGTGTAGCTGGGAGTTTCTCCTGCTGCTGCCTCAACCCTCACAGGTGTTTTCAGTCAGAGGTTTGAGGCTTTATTTCCCTGCACTGGGACCCTGGGTTCTGCAGTCTGTCTTGGCTCCCTAGTTGTTCCTCCCAGTTGTTCTGTATGTGAATATGGGATTACCCCATCCAGTCCTCCAGCTGCTGCCTCACTACAAGTCCTCTCCACCTGGCTCCCCATCTCTGCTCCTCCTACGGGTCTGGATCAATGTTTCTTCTTTAACTCCTTGATTGTCAGACTTCCATACAATTCAATTTTCTGTGAGTTCTGGTTGTTTTTTGTTTTTAAATTTGTTGTTGTCCTTCTTTTGGTTGTGCGAGGAGGCACAGTGTGTCTACCTATACCTCCATCTTGGCCAGAAGTTCTATTTTTATGTTTTAATGTGTATCATCAGGGTAAAAAGAAAGACACTTTGTATAAGATGGATAACCTGAAGATTAAGATTAATATTTTAAAATTTATTAGGGACCAACCTTAATGTTAGAGAGCATCAAGGAACTTATGAAGCCTATATGGATGGTTGAGGAAAGACCCTGATGTGTCTGGGACTAGTTACAAACTAGTCTGTATCACCTTGAGACTTGAGAGTTTCCTATGACCCCAGTGGCTGTTAATCCCAATTTAACAGAAATAATTTTGTTTCTTTAACATTATGATAGGTAAGATGAGTTTGGGTAAGAGAAGGAAGAGGACAGAAGAGAAAGGAATGAGGCCGTATTGTGTAAAATGGAAAGCAGAGGGATATGAAAGGAATACCATTTTCCCAGGTAGTGTGGTATGGACCATTCTCCAACTTTATTCCATTATTCTGCATCTACCCACACAATGAACATATACACACATACCCCACACATCCCTTATACATATTTTGCTTGTGATCCATAACAAAGCAGGGGGTCCAATGATACCACCCTGGTATAGCATACGTCGCTGTTTGGGATATGTGCCTGGAGACGTTCATGTGAAGACTCACTTGGAAACTTGTCAGAAATACACATTCATGGGCCTCACCCCAGACTTAGTGAATCAGAAACTTGGAGGGGGAGGGCCAGCAATCTTTGTTTTAAGCTTCCTGTTGCAAGCTAACGTTTGAGAAATACTAAATTCAGTTTCTGGGAATTTCATTTTAAACATAATTCCTAAAAAGCAGTTGCTCCTACATTTTCATTTTCTTTCTTTTTTTTTTTATTTTAGTCATTATTCAGTACAGTTTCTATCCTTTACTCCCATTCCAGCCACCCCACCCATCCCTCCCCTCCTCCCTCCCATTTCCAACCCCCCTAGTTTTTGTCCATGTGTTCTTTATATTTGTTCCTATAAACCCTTCCCTTCTCCCCTGAAATTCCCTCTCCTCTCCCCTCTGGTCACTGTCAACCTGTCCTCAATTTCAGTGTCTTTGGCTACATTTTGCTTGCTTCTTTGTTTTGTTGTTTAGGTTCCTGTTAAAGGCGAGATCATATGGTATTTGTCTTTCACTGCCTGACTTATTTCACTTACATTTTCATTTTTTAATCTCTTTAGACCCAGTTAAAATACACCTCCTCCTTCAACCCTCCTGAGAGTCCCATGATAAGTGAGGGAAAAATCTCGACATACTGAAAGTATTTTGTTATCACACCTGGGGACCTTTTAAGGCACTGTCTTGTATTGTTGTTCTATTCAAACACATTTTACCTCCCTGGCCAGAAAAATAAGGAAGATGACTTCATTTTACTCTCTTTTTAAAAAATTTTGCATAGCTCTGAGCCTAGATGGGTCGTATTTAAATAATTAGTGAATGGTGACTATAGAGTAAGGGTTCTGTAATGTCAGAATGCTTAAAATTTTGGTTAGCCTGTGTAGTATATGTTGAATTTTTAGGGCATGAGAACCAGCTTTCTCAGGAATACAAAGAAAAATCATGAAGTGAGAACCTACAGGGGGGCCAAGCACATATTCACTCGAAGTAGTGTATAGTTACTACCTGCTTAAAACCAGTCCTCATAGGGTATATTGGAAAAAATATAATATGGCATCTGCCATTAAAAACATACAGCCTTTCCTTACTTATATCTCTCATGTAGTCTTCTCAATACCACCCCATCTATGCCAGGCTACACGCAAACCAAACCAAACCAAACCAAACCAAACCAAACCCTTGAGACACCATCTACCACATTACCCTGTTTTATTTTCTAAAGAACATTTATCATTATCTCAAAATCTCATGTGGTTTTTTTTGTTAATGTTGTTCTCCTATTAACTCTCTGTCCCTCTTCCAACTCCATCAAAGTCGGCTTTGCCCAATACATTCACGGCTGTATCTGCAAATGCCTGAAAAAGAACTTGGAACATAACATCCACTCATTACCTGGAGGAATGGATGAATGACTTAAAGAATAAACAACATTTTGAAAAAGATGTTGTAAATAAAGGAGATCATAGGTGAAGAAACAAAGGTGCTGAGAATTTAAATGCAAAGCTTAAATGATGAATGCCTAGAATTCAAGTCAAATTCTTTCCAATTCTAAAGCTTGTATTCCTTACTTACACTGGCTGTTTCCATGTGATTTTTTTCCCCCTTAGTGTCTCTTTTTTCAAACATACACAGGAATTTGAGCTGCAGTTCTCAGTACAGATTGGTTGTGCCTAAAAACTATCTGCTCAAAATGGCAGGGAGATTTGCAGTGAAGTGTTTCTATGAATTAAAATACCTAGGGATACCACTGAACCATCTCTCCCAATTGTTTTTCTGTCTGAAGCCTCAGCTTGTGGAAGCTTCCTTGAACTGAATCAAGGAAGCAGAAAGATGGGATTAAAAGCAGTCAGCCAATAGATTGCCAGTCCAGTGAACTGATAGCAGGACAGCAGGAACCTTGGCCATGGGCTGCTTTTAAAGAGGCCTGCGCAGGTGATGGGGTGACCTTGTCGTTGGTGATATTCCCTCCCTATTTTTGAATATATTTCTTTCTCTTTATGATATTGAGGGAAGCACATGGCTCATGAACTTTAGGGAGTTCTTTTTTTCATGAATTTTAGTTCTTTTATAGTATAGACATTTAAATCTGACCTTTTCTTATTAGCTTCAAAATTTGAGTATCAGATTATTCTAAGAACAAACTCATTTATTATGGACTAATGAGGTTGTATAAAGCTAATGATGACATGGAACTTAAATAGTGAAATGAGGCAATTCTTTATTACTGGGGATTCTCACAGGGCTCTGGGAAAGGGAATGGGGCCCAGCAGGAAGAATATCCCAAATTTGAATCCTAGTTCTGCTACTATCAGAAAGCACTTATCCTCGGTAAGCCTTAGTTTCTTTTTCTGCTAAATGGAATTTATCATGATTACATGGCAAGGATATTTGAGAGTTAAGTGAGATAATGATTGTGAAGGCCCTTTGCACAGTTCTTGGCATATAGTAAGTCCTGCATAAGTGTGTGTTGGACTTATTTTAATGTAGAATAATATGTAACAAATAAGCTCTCAGTTGGAATGTATTAATAATTAGTTGAAAACTAGGCTGGAGCCTGGGAGCTAGAACCAATGCTGCCTACAGTTCTGTGTCTAGGCCATGTAGGCCTAATTATCTTGAGGTCTTTAAGGAGGCTGCCTACCAGTCCAGTTGAAGGAGGGCCAATATGGCCATACTTTGGTTTGATTTCATTTCTCTGGCTACTAGCATTATAGTTAGATTTCTCTAACCACTAGTATTTAGTAATCTTTTTTAATACAAACAGTCTATTACTACATTCTCCTCTGCTTCACACTCTTAATATGGACCTCTATTTTTTTCTCTACTCACAAGAAGAATCATAACTTAAGCTTAATATTTTCTACAAGTAAGCTTGCTCTGCCATCTCTGTGGTGGTAAAAAAAATGAATATATTATTAAAGTTGCTCTCTACTCAAAATATATTTTAGTCCTATAAACATGGGACTACAACTTCTAACACTTGGGTTTAAATTCTAGTTCTGCCACTTTCCATATAGTATGATCTGGATCTTACATTACTCTGCTATAAAATAGGACCAGTGATACCTACCTCACAGGGTTATTAAGTGAATTACATTAAATAAGACAATGCATATTCAACACCTTTAAAGTGAGAAATTAGTCATTGTTAATGCTTTCACTTACCTCCTTCCACAAACCTTGCACAGCTGCACGTCACCCCGCTCCCTGCCCAGATTGCGCACTAATGAGATTAAGAGGCGCGTCCTAAACTTGCTGCAGCTGCAGCCCACAAAACAGAGCTCTCTGTGTGATTGAAGAACATTGTACTAAGATGGGCTCCCAGAGTCCTGTCACTTCTTTCAGGCAGTGCACTGTCTTCCACTAAATCATATGAATAGTTAAACCAAAGGTCACCAATTCATCACCCTATTTTATAGCTAAAGTTTCTGCAGGTTCCAGAATCATAAATAATCCTCCCACTCTGAAATTTTGGAACTAATTGAGATTAAAGGTAATGTTTTTTAAGATGACACTTTTCTTGCACTAAGCCTAGATAAAATGAAAGAGTAAAAGAGACTAATTTTCTAGTACACGAATCTCAGTGAGGTGATCAAATTTAACATAAAAAGTCATAAGTGATATTGATAGTATGTACCTTGAAATGATGTGTTGAAAATAGCAATTGCTTCATTGGTCTTTCTCCCAAAACCATATAACCCCACTCTAGTCATGAGAAAAACATCAGATAAGACCCAATTTAAGGACATATACAAAGTACCAGATTAGTATTCTCCTCAAAATGGTCAAGATAATGCAAAAGAAGAAAAATCTGAGAGAATCAATCCATCTTGAGGAGCCTAAAAGAGGCATAATAACTAAATATAATGTGATATCCTGGATGGGATCCTAGAAAACAAAAAAGGAAAGTAGGCCAAAACTAAGGAAATCTGAGTATAGACTTTAGTTAATAATAAAGCAAGATGTTAACAATAGGAGAAATCTGGTGTGGGACGCACAAGGATTCTCTGTACTATCTTCGTAGTAATTCTAAAGCTATTCCCAAAATTATCATTACTCTTATCTTTAAATACTCGGGTAACTCCTTTAAGAAATCTTTTTATGTAATCGTGTAATCTCATATCTTCTCACTCCCCCCATCACCCTGGTTTGGACATGCCTCTCCTATCTATTCTGTATTACATTGCCTTGTACTACAATTGTTTCATAGGACTGAATGTCCCTTAAGGACAGGGATTTGTTCTTTTATCTCCATATTCTACTATGTTTCACGGGGTTCAGGATACATGATAGATAAGTGCTTAGTAAGTGACAGGATAAATGCAAAAAATTGAACAAATCAATGTTAAAATAAATGGACGAGTTTTTTAAAATGAATGAGTATCAGAAGGGCCAGCAGATGCTGTGGTTTGCAATTGTGCTGAGATGATGTTGTAGAAGAGCAGGACTGATGGCCCTGACTGCAGCACATGTTACATATTGTTATGCCACTGATAATCACCAACAAATGGTTCATTTCTGAGTGGCAGAGCTCCAGTCTAGGGAGCTATTACATATATTGATACTCCATGTGACTTGCCCATGGGTTTCATTCATTAATTCATTCAACAAACTTATAATAACAAAACCAACAATAATAGCTAGCATTTATTGAGTACTTACTATGTAAGTATAAATAGCCATATATTGGCTATTTGCTAAAGTGAACAAACTGGTTTCATCCATGCAGCAACTTTGTAATGTACATTAATATCATTAGTCCTATTTTACACATGAGAACATTGAGGCAGATAGATTAAATTAACTTTCCCTGAAGTTACATATAAAGAGTTTACTATGTTCCAAGCACTGGATATACAACTGCGAGAGTAGGAGAGAAAAACCATGGAGAAGGGTGGTAAGGAACAGAAACAATGCTACCCATGAACATATTCACCTGGGCTTTTGCCTAAAAGGTTGTATCACTTCTGCCCTTCCTGTAGAAGGAACTGAGAACCAAGCCTTCTGTAAATTTTCTTTTCACTCTTTTCTTTTCCTTCTTAAATAGAAATTTGGTATTGAGTAGTCAACAAATACCAAGTAACAGCTATGTATCCGACATAGTGCTGGTTAGAGAAAGCACATTGTTATGTCAAAGATTTCAAACCAAAATCAGATAGACCTGGAATAGAATTATAATCTGCTATTAGTAGTTTTTATACCTTGGGAAGACAGCTTTGGCTTCTTTGAAGTTGAAAGGCATTTGGGAGTTCAAGTGCCTTTTCCTTATGTCCACCTGTGTAGCCATCCATGAGAGAACATGACTTCTTGATAGTGTTGGTAGTGCCAGTCTTGCTCCTTGTACTTGTTAGTAAAAATGCATAGCTCCTCTTTACACCCTTATTTTAAAATCTCATTATAAAGCTTATTTGTAGATAGCTATTATCCAGTATCATTTCCCTGTGAAAAACTGAGTGGAAGTAATATTTACTTTAGGACGATATGTTAAAGACTATTGTATCCTTCTATTTCTCTAATGGGAGAACTTGATATCATGCACCATATCTCAAGAGTCAGTATGTTTCTCATTGGCTGTGCCCCTCAGAAGAAGCATATTCAGTGAATTATGTCCAGAAATATGGAAATGCCACATAATAATGGCTTTACGTTATACCAGCTGACTGACCGTAAAAAAATAACTTCTCTAAATGCCGATTTCATCCTCTTTTGAAGTGGAGATGATAATATCTACTTTTCAGACATTTTTAAATGACTATATCTAGTATATGTAAAGGATTAAACATTGGCCAGCAAATACTACATCCTCAACATATTTTAAAAATTTTACTAGCAATTTTTTGCTATAAGACTACTATTAGAGACAGCATTACTTTGTTTATAGTTCTTATATAAAAGAATATAGTGAAAATATTCTTACTGGAACAAATTTCATGAAAATATCTATTTTCTATGTATATGGAAAATATATAGGCATATATATAACTATATGCTCCCATATATGTCTATATGGAAAATCTTATTTCCATGCATATAAGAAAATATATAACACATATAAAATATATGTTATATATACATGTTATATTTATTTATGTCAATATATAAAATATGTAGCATAAATAATGGTGACATATAGATAGATATTTTTTCTTTTTGCCTAAAATTCCATAAAGCTCAGTGTTAAAATAATTTTCTAAACACAGTATTTTTTTCCTTAGATGATTGATCCTTTAATTCTCTTTCCTTCCAACTGGATTTTGATGGTTCAATTTCAGCAATTTGCTCCTCTATTGGGAACCACTTTTGATCACATTAGAGACAAGGAAGACCTCAGATGAAAAATATCATGCCATCTATTTCAAGATTAAAAAAAAAAGCAGTTAGGGTAATGACATGTTCCTTAAATAACACTGTTAGCTAATGGTAGACTCAAGGTGAGAATAGTCAAATCTGCCTGGTGCTCTTCCAAACTGGCCCGTGTAGTCACTCAAAGTTTTAATGAGGGCTCATGAAGCTCTTTTTGAAGTACTTAACACGTATACTGGGAAGTGACAGTTAGTTCTATCTGTGCCTGTGTGCTACTTAATTGCTTTAGACTGAAAAAAAAGGAACTGATAATTGCCTGATGTAGAATGAGGTCAGACTCATATCCAGAAAAAATTGTTTGCCCATAAGTAATTACTTCTATATATTACCTAAGAAATGCATCTTCTGATACTGCCACAGACGCCTATTGATTTCTTTTCAGTCATTAGCAGTGAGTGGCAGGGAAAAGCACAATAAAATGAACAAGCAACAGATTCCCTTGGAGCTGACCCCAAAGTAATGAGTTACCTCACAGTGAAGGGAAACAGAAGGAATGAGAGATCTGTCTATAAATGTTAAATTGTGTGGTGTGATCTCACTGATTTTTGTATGATGATTAAGTTTACAAAATTATATAATGTAGCAATCTTTTGAAATGGATTAATGCAGCAATTTTCAACCTTTTCATCTCATGGGACACATAAACTAATTTCTAAAATTTGGGGACACACCAAAAATATATTTTTTGCTGATCTGGCAAAAATAGGTACAATTTTGATTCATTCATGCCAGATAGCTATTGTTGTGTTGGCTGTTTTAATTTTTTATTTGACAATCTAAGGAAAAAGAGGTCAGTGCTCCGGACTAAGTAGTCAGATATTACATGTTTCAAAAATTCTTGCAGCACATTGGTTGAAAATCTATGTATTAATGGAATTTTAGACTTATGTTCATTTCACCAGTAAAGGATTTAAGGTTTAGACAACAAACAAAGTGATCAAAGTTCAAATAAATATTGTCATGGAATATTATTTAAACCCAGATTTTTTGAAACCTAGTGCTATGCTTTTTCAACTGAGCCATGTTACATTGTGTTTGTGTGATTCTACTGATTGACATAAGCCACAAGCTAGAACCTTAGTACACTATTGGCCACCCTACAAACCAGCCTTGGTGAAGGATGAATGGGTGCAGGTCACCTGAACACCTGCAGTGGGCACTCTGAACAGAAGAAGCAAGCAGGGTCAAAACCAGCCATCAAGAGTATCTGAAGCAAAAAGGGAAGAAACAGACCTGTCTGCAAGAAAAATGAATTGAGGAAACAGCTTCTAAAACAAGTTCAGATAAGCTCAGAAAACTTTATTCATGCTTTTATGATGTGCCAGCACTGTTGACCACAAACACAAACTGCTTTCTATTTCTATACCATGCATTGATACCATAGGCAGGGATCTGGCACAAATAACGCCCTTCTTTTATTACACAATATTTTATTACAAAATCATAAGCATATAAATCTGTAACATAAAAATATCACACTCAAGCACACCATATGATGTTTTAAGTGAAATGTTCAAATTAAAATGATAAATTATTATACCCATATTATTACCCTACCAACCACACCCTCAAGCAGGTGTTACTTCTGCCTGACCTTGTATATATTACAAAATGGTCCATGACATTTGCAATTTTCTTTCCTTAAGAAGGCTAGATTTCTTATTAAGAAATAGAGGTTGTGAAAAGATAAAAGATGCCTGGAGTTCTCTGTTTGTGGCATGTGTGTGTGTATGATGCAGGCACACATATGCATGTGCAAGCATGTGTTCAGCATTGTCATATGTAACTATGCTAATGAATCTCTTTAGTACAAGACTTGATTTACTGATGTTGAGCATTGTTTTTCTTAAACTAGAACTAAAAATATATAGCCTTACAGATTTAAATCTGTCCATATCTTCACATATAATGTGCCCTGTCAGGACTGAGAGATCACACAATTCAATACCAATCTCTACTCACTAGACATTCACACTGTAGTCATTGAGTACGGCACATAATCACATAATTTCAATAACCTTCTGGCAGGTTATGATGAGTACTATGTTAAAGTGTCACAGAAGAGGGGATGGTAGGTTTAGACTTGGGATACAAAAACTGTTTCTCAGGAGAAATGGCATTTGGTTGAAACCTTAATTATGAAAAGGATGGTGACATGGGATGATGAAGAGCTTCCACAGTTCACAGCTATGGTCATAATCAGAAGCAAAAGAATACCTACCTGAAAGTAGTTTAGGTTAATTTTGCTATAATGGCACAGATTTGACAGCACTTCAGAATATGTTGTCAGTTAGTGGGCTTTTAGTGTCAGACTTTTATTATTCACTTTCTTCTACATTGGTATCCTGACCAAAACCTGATGCCCATAGAGCACAATGTAGAGATCTATCAATCAGCTTTATTCAAGTGTCCAACACATGGACCCTCTCTCCTCTGATACAATTTAGAGACAAATATAGAAATTTCCTAATACTCCCCAGACAAGAGAAGTACTCTTGGACATGTGTTCTCTGTGGGCCAAGGTAGAAACATAGGTGAGGAGAGTCTAAATAATTTCTGCTGAAATAGCTACTGACAAATATAGGAAAAAATGCATGTGCATTTTACTTGCAGTATTTGTCATTTATCTTAGTGACAAAATTCTCTCATGAGGTGAGGTAACATGACATTCCAAAGACTCATCCAATCTGAACAGAAAAGGGAAATAAAACTGCATGTATCAACTTGGTCCATAGGGACTTAGATTCAGTGAAATATGGAGAATGGATCACATTAAATTTGTAATGATATAGCTAATGAATAATGAATGTTCTAGTGCTATCTTTGGGTAATCATCTGCAAACATATGTTTTTTTTTCAGGACTTCATGGGATGTTGATTTTATGCACATTAGACACCCTCAACCATCTGTAATGGCAAATGAGTTCTCAGTGCTTTGGCTAATAATAGACAGAGCACCCAGTGAATTTTTGAAATTATTCAAATAGTATGGAATGATTTCTTAATGTTGTTCTTGAGCATTGCTTTATTGCTCTTTGAGGATTTGGGCTGGATGCAATGCTGACATGTCTAAGCTTTTTCAAATTTTAATGTTCAGTCTCGGTAGGGCCTTCCAATTTTGTTCAATTTTGTACATGCTTTGAGTGCTCATCTCCTTCAACCCATTTCCTTCTTCTTCATTACAGGGTGTGGGTTGTCAAAAGCTTCTGTGCAGCAGTAGCATTTGCTTCTTTTAAATATGGCCCCAGAGACAAAATTATGTATGCATTCTAGGTAGAATTATAAGGAAATTATATTTTTCTACTTGCCATGCATTGTACCAAAAAGACCCCCATTTGCTATAAGCAAATTAACTCTCTCAACAAATTAACTTTCTAAGCATTCCAGGTTAAATGATCTAGACTCAGCTCAAGGTAATTTGATGCCAGAGCTCACTGGATTGGATCTGACTGCTTTGACCTAAGGAAAGTGAACAAGCATGTTAAATTCCTACTCCCACTAGATGATCATTTGCTAGTATCATTTGCAGGTGTATCTTGCCTTCTTTTACCCAGAGTTCCATTTCAACAAGTCTACTCTTGGTCTGCTTTTCATTTTGTCTTCATTTTCTTCTTTGATCATAGATTTACCACTTAATTTTTTTACACTTATCTTCCTTTTCTCCTTTCTTCCTTCTTATCTTTTTGAATCTGTGTTAAAAGTACATGCATTAACCTATGTATTATGGCTATTAAATAAGCAACATGGAAGACAAAATAACTTGTTGGTTAGAAGAACTATGTTTAGAATCAAAGTATTTTGGGGTCTAATCCATATTTGGGTCCTTACTAGTTATGGGAAAAGGGGGCAAGCCATTTAACCTCTTTAAATTCAAGCTTCCTTATCTATAAAGACATCTATGAAGTGATATTGGTATTAAAGAGATAATGGGATTGATAACATCTATATAACAACAATGTCATGAATATTATGTAAAATAATGTAAGCAATGCATTAAGGAGACTCACCCATAGTAAAAACTCAGTCAGTGCTCTAGATGCTGCACTGTTTTGGTGATACTGTTGGTTGCAGTGGTGGTGGTGGTGGCAAAGATGGGTCATTGTGCTTTTCTAGTGTGTCATACCTAGTTCCCTGTGAAAGTGCATGCAAAATTCATGTCATCAGTATTAGGATGCCACCATGACTGAAAAGGCAATTTTGTGTCAAGTTCTGGTTTTCAGTAATCAGTTGTGATTAATTCTTTCTATAGGCAAGCTGAAGCATTCATTCCTCAGCAGCCCTTGCCAATTTCTCTGCAATACAGAAATAGTCAACTAGACACCCCTCAACTCATAATAACTGTCATAGCTCTTATAAGTTATTTCTTTAAAATCCACAACTCTATTAGCCTGAACAAACACCTTGATGAATGTATCTATTTTTTAATTGTTTTTTATCTCTCTACTCTCATAAAACAATGTCCAAATGACCATTGTGCTATAAGGTTGAAATATGATAAGAAACCTGACTGTAAATTACTATAAGTAAAGCTGATGAAGGATTGCAGGGGTTTTCAAAGGAAGAAAAAGAGAAGACTAGTGCATTAGGAAAATTAAGCAGATGCACTGTGAACATTAATTATAGTTCACTAAGATTTTGTTTACTAAGGTTAGCAGATTCTAAGTCATTGAGTTTTCTTAGAAAATGTCCACAGATAGCTTTGCACCATAATTTATAAAGCAGAAGATATTGTTTCTCTCTACAAATTGAATGATGTAAAGTTAAGCACAGATTTTTTAATAGCCCCTTGAAAAGCAGAAGAGGCAGTAGCTAGAGTCCACCAGGATGTTTAACACCACTAAGGCCTCTTCTCCATTTCTACTCTGTGCCATCCTCTGCAGATACCAGCTTTAATTTTGCAAACTCATGGTGTGGTGTATTACATGTGGCTCTACAATGGGGGAAAAGATATTGAAATAAGCTAGACACCCCTGTTCTAGTAGCTCTTTTTCCACTATCCAGCTGTGTGGTACCCATAGTCCTATTAGGACTCTGGGCTTCCAATTTTTCATCTATAAAAAGTTATTTGTTTTATATCTAGTTCTTAAACATTTCAATCATAATCCCCTTTGGAAGTACCATGAAACCTATGGGGTCTTGGGGTCAGACATACGGAAATTATACAAAATAAATTTATGTACAATTTCGATAATTCTGATACCTTAGAGCTCTTACAACTGTCTGGACCTTAGGCTAAGACCTATACTCTAAGTGATTGGTATTGTCTGTCCTAACTCCATAAGTCTATGATCTTTAGCCATTTAAATATTTTCCCCCTCAAATAGCTTTTACTTTTAGAGTCTAGTGATAAAATATACATGCAAAGCCTCTAGAGAAGACTTCTGAGACTTAGCTATGTTCATCTTGTACTTCCTTTAGCTTTGGAGTTACTGCGAGATTGTTGAAAAATTACCCATTTTCTGTGGGATACC
The DNA here is from genome assembly GCA_028533065.1 of Trachops cirrhosus. Classification (NCBI taxonomy): domain Eukaryota; kingdom Metazoa; phylum Chordata; class Mammalia; order Chiroptera; family Phyllostomidae; genus Trachops; species Trachops cirrhosus. Next base: position 53,110,508 of record CM052543.1, on the reverse strand, counting down.
CTTGTAGAGTAATATAGTGACAAAATCTTGGACTTTGAAATCAGATAGATCTCAGTTGAAATTTTGGTTATATCATATATTCACTCTGCAACCTTAGGGGAAAATACTTTGTGGGAATGCACTCATTGTATATAATCTGTCTAATAGTTTGTGGTCTTGAGGCTTTAAAAATCACATTTAAAAACTATTTGCCCAGTGTTTACCTCAATCCCTTATAACTGAGTTGCTCTCAAGTCTAAGAAGGCACTGCAATAGTGACTTCAGCATTCCTCTTTATTCTCTCCCTTTGCATCTTTCATTCCAGTCTTCTCTCAACTCATTCCACACTATCCTTAAATCATCACTTTCTATTTGAAACAAGGTGTAGACTGTGATATGATGTGCTTGCAGCAGCTCTGAATTTTTAATTCAAAGTATTAATACATGTCAAAGCCATATGAGGACATTTGTAAGTCCTAGGCACCCTTTACAAGTAGAATTGTTCTTCTCAAAATAACATTCATATTAAAATACATTCACATTCTAAATTTAAAAAAAGTTTTCTGTTGCTGAAAATGTGAAAGTATTTTTACATTTTATAATTTTGAATCTTGAATTTAAAAAATTTGCTTTTTTCTGTTGCCTAATATATGTGTATTTGAGTGTGTATATGTATGCACTTAGAAGATATATAGTATATATACACTATATACAGTGTGTGTATATATGCACACACATACACACATATACACTTTGCCAAACACATACATATATATAAAGGATTCCTCTCGCCTAGTGAATTAGCACAACCATCACCTCATATACAATAGCTTTGGTTTGAGTCCTTGTTTTGTCATTTATTAGTTAGATGATCTTGGGCAAATTCTTTCCATTTCTCTGAGCTTTAATTTTCTCCATTTTTTAAAATTTTAATATATTTTATTGATTATGCTATTACAGTTGTCCCATTTTCCTCCTTTTGTTCCTCTCTGCCCTGCACACCCCCTCCCACCCACATTCTCCCCCTTTAGTTCATGCCCATTAGTCATACATGTAAGTTCTTTGGCTTCTCCATTTCCTATACTATTCATAACCTCCTCCTGTCTGTTTTGTACCTACCATTTATGCAACTTATTCCCTGTACTATTCCCCTCATTCCCCCCTCCCCTTCCCCACTGATAACCCTCCATGTGATGTCCGTTTCTGTGGTTGTGTTCCTGTTCTAGTTGTTTCTTTAGTGTTTTGTTTTTTTTTAAGGTTCAGTTATTGATAGCTCTGAGTTTGTTGTCATTTTACTGTTCATATTTTTGATCTTCTTTTTCTTAAATAAGTCCGTTTAACGTTTCATATATTAAAGGCTTGGTGATGATGAACTCCTTTAATTTGACCTTATCTGGGAAGCATTTTATCTGCCCTTCCATTCTAAATGATAGCTTTACTGGATAGAGTAATCTTGGATGTAGGTCCTTGCCTTTCATGACTTTGAATACTCCTTTCCAGCCCCTTCTTGCCTTCAAGATTTCTTTTGAGAAATCAGCTGATAGTCTTACCTACTCCTTTGTAGGAAACTGTCTCCTTCCCTCTTGCTGCTTTTAAGGTTCTCTCCTTATCTTTAATCTTGGCTAATGTAATTATGATGTGCCTTGATGTGTGCTTTCTTGGGTTCTACTTCTTCGGGATTCTCTGAGTTTCCTGGACTTCTTGAATATTTATTTCCTTTGCCAGATTGGGGAAGTTCTCCTTCATTGTTTTTTCAAATAAGTTTTCAATATTTTGGTCTTCCTCTTCTCCTTCTGATCCAGATGATCCCTATGATCCAGATGTTGGAATGTTTAAAGATGTCCTGGAGGTTCTCAAGTCTCTCCTCATTTTTTTTTGAATTCTTGTTTCTTCATTTTTATTTGGTTCAGTGTTTCTTTCTGTCTTCTGCTACAAACTGTTGATTTGAGTCCCAGTTTCCTTCTTGTCACTGTTAGTTCCCTGTACATTTTCCTTTATTTCACTTTTCATAGTCTTTGTTTTCCTCTAATTTGTGACCATATTCAACCAACTCTGTGAGCATCCTGATTACCAATGTTTTGAACTGTGCATCTGATAGGTTGTCTATCTCTTTGTTGCTTAGTTGGAATTTATCTGGAGCTTTGATCTGTTCTTTCATTTGGGCCATTTTTTTTTTTTTTTGTCTCAGCTGGTCTGTCAGTGAACTGCTATTTGTCATTCAAAGAAACTTAGGTTAATGGGTGACTAAAGTAAAGCTGAATACAATTATCTAATGCTTAACTATTCAATATTTAAAAAAATAAAATTAGTTCATTCAACCTAAAAATGTCTAAGGAATACCAGAGAAGGAATAGACATAAGACTAAAGCCTGTAATTATTTGATTTACAATTTAGTGCTAGTCCATATCTGTATGCTAGCATGTCAATTTACCTTTGTTTTAAGACATTAATTTTATATATTTTATTTAGTAATGTAGAAACACTGGGGTTATTTTTAATAGTTTTGTCTGTATTTTTGAAATTGGTGGGAGGAGCAAAGGAGGAAGAAATGCATAGGTATATTAGACATTGATAGTGTCTTTTTTTAATATATTTTATTAATTATGCTATTACAGTTGCCCTATTATCCCCCCTTCATTCCCCTCCACCCTGAACACCCTCTCCCACCCACATTCCCCCCTTTAGTTCATGTCCATGTGTCATAAATTCTTTGCTTCTACATTTCCCATACTATTCTTGCCCTCCCCCTGTCTATTTTCTATCTATCTTCATTGCTACTTATTCTTCATATCTTTCCCCCACTCTCCTCCTGATAGAGCTAAAGGCAGAGAACAGACATATCTTTTGTCAATTACTTTTTAAAAATTATGCCAAATGCACTTTATTTGTAAATAAACTCTATGGAAACAACAGAGGCAAATGAAAGTACAGGAATTTTAGAAGAACCTGTGTACATTTATTTTTTCCTCTATCCTCTTAACATGCAATTTTTTATTACTTTAATGAGAACATTACTTGTATATGACTAGCTGATAATCATAACTTACTGTATAAAGTGAAGAAAAAAATTTTTTTCTTGAGTTTGAATCAGAAATAATAAGAGATATATTTAAACTTAAACTAGGAGATGCAAGGCAGTAGAGTAGAACAAACTATTTTTTAAATTTTATTAAGTTTATTGGGGTGATATCAGTTAATAATATTGAAACCTAGGTTTCAAGTTCTGTAACACACTCTGTGTAGGTTGCATTGTGTATTCACCACTCAAGGTCAAGCCCCTTCTTTTGTCACCATATATAGATCCATTTTACCCTCTACTAATTTCCCTTACCCTTTTTCCCTTAGGGTAACTGCCACACTGTTGTCTGTGTATATGAGTATTTTTTGCTTTGTTTGTTTTGTTGGTGCTTTCAGATTTATATCCCATATACAAACACTATCATGTCATGCTTGACTTGAAAAAAAGTCGAAGTATGCTCTCCAACATCAGAAGTTACAATAAGATCTTGTACTGTGTGAACTAGGGAAATTAAGTTTAGGGTAAAAACAATAACAACAAAACAATTGTGTTCCTTGAGTTCAATAACAACAGAAAAGACCAGAAAATTGGTGAATTATCAATTATCATCTATTGTAGCCATAATTTTGAGTATGTTTATATCAAAATGAATCTTTTGCAATCTTGAAAAAATAGCCATGAGGAATAACACTTAACTGGGAAAATATAGACTGCAGAATAAATTTTACAGAATAGTTTTGTTTATTTACATATAGTGTACAAAAATAACAAGAAAGAAAATGTGTTGCTTATAATAGAGATCTGGGCATAGTGAAATTTAATTTTATTTGGAATACTTGTTTAATTATCGAGCTAACCATGACTATTACCTTAGTTAGAAAAGTCAGTGTTTCAATTAGTAAATATTCTTTATCCATCAATTTATTTATTGGCACTGGAGAAAGCTCTTTTGCAACATAGTATTCCAATAAACAAATTATAGTCCAAAAATATTCCTTCTCTATGCAATACTATTTTCTACAGATTCCTTTTAAATTAAGACTCAACAAAAAATTTTTTTTCCATATTTTCTCTCTAAAATCAGATAGGTATTTTTTTAGCATAGAGTAATCATACTGAGATCTGAAATTCTGTTTTCTAAGTGGCCCCCAGGACTGCTTTTCTTTATTAGAAATTTAGATGTTTTAATATTGTGAGTGAAACAAATAATAAATAAAAGGTTGACACTTTAACCAGTCAAGTGCAGCTAGTAGTATACAGCATTGAACCCAGGAAGATTAGAAAATCAGAGATCCTCAGGACCCACAACCCTAGTTCAGAACCTTCTTTTCTCAGTTTGATTACAGGAGAACCTTCTTGCTGGCCTCCCTACTTTCCCTTTGCTCTTCCCATCAGTTTTGCACTCACTCTGATTCCAGAAGGTCCTTAAACACTGAGCTGCTCGTGCATTTCTTCTGCTTAACCCTTTACTGATTCCTCCTATACACTTGGGTAAAAGCTGCATCACCAAGCAAGGTAGACAAGATCCTGCGTTACCCATTCCCTCCCTGCTTCTCCAAGGATTATTTTCTTCCTCTTTGAAATGCATCTGTGCTCTAGATGCAAAAACCCTAACCATGAAATAACAACAGGACAGCAATAATGGTAACAAAACCCAGTTCCATTTGATTGATTAGCAACAATGTGATCAATCACTGGGCCTGAGGTTTTCATTTACTCATCCACTCAAGAAATATTTACTGAATGCCTAACATATACTTGGCATTATACTTACTAGAGAGGTTCATTGGCAAGAAAAGAACACTAGTTATACAGGTCAGGCAACAACAAATACATTCCCTGCCCTCCGGGACTGTAGTCTTAGGTGGGCGATATACCAAGACTGCAACCCCAGGAGGGCAGGGGATATATTTGCACTCACCTAAGCAAATGCAGGATTTCATTTTGTTGTTGTCGTTGTTGGGTCCTAAAAAAATACAGGGAATAAGTCCTGGGAGATGCCATGATAAGGGCTTGTGACCTAATCAGGAAGGATGGGGGAAATACACTTGATACAAGAGTTGAAGAATGACTAGAAATTATATTGGCAAAGTGGGAGATAGAGAAGAGCTAGGCAGAAGTAATATGCAAATGCAAAGAGTAGGAGAGAGACAAGGTGTGTGAATTAAAACAAGGCAAGAATGATGGAACACAGAACATGGGGGAAGTCAGTCATGAAAGTAGTTTAGTGAGACAGGGGACAAGTCTTACAAGACCATTTAAATAAATCATCAATAATTGTTTTGGGGACAAAGGGATGTCGTTTGGGGACTTTTAAGTGAAAATGTGACTTTATCTGGTGTTTGTTCTGAAAAGGTCCCTCAGCCTGCTGTGGTGCATGAGTTAGAGCAGAGTCCAATGGGATATGGGAAGAGTTAGAGATAGTGGCTGAAGACCCAGAGAGAGGGTGTCAGTTTATACTTAGGCTACTTTGCAAATGGTGGGTTTGTTTATGAAACAAAATATATCTTTTCATTTAAGCCTCACAATAATGCTATGAGGGATACCTTGTCAAGCCCACTTTACACATCAGTAAATTGAGGCTTAGACTTAGTATGCATTTACTTAGTCCCTTAGAAATATGTGGCACAGTCAGGCCACAGAAACCAGGTCTCTGAATTATAGATCATATTCTCTTTCAGCTATGGTGCTCTCTTTTTGTATTCTGGCATGTTGTACTTCTCACGATGCTGTAACTTAACTGCACCCTTAACTTGAAGTACCCTTCCATTGAAAAAATCTCTGGGATTTTTCTCCAACCAGAGCCACTTCATGCTCCCAGTCTCTGTTAATGTATGTCCACCATGATTTCATAGCACTTAGTGCTTTCCTGCTGTTTCCTTATTTCTTTTCTTCTTCTACTAGATTATGAACTTCTAAACACAGGGAGTGGGAGTTTTATTTTTATGGCCCCAATGTCTAGCAAGATGCCAAGTGTAAAGTAGATGAGCAACAACTTGAAGAAATGCTCATGGTAATCTTCTAGATCAATCACCCAAACAAAACTTGGAAAGTCTGTGCAGTATTCCTGGCAAATGATCACTGGAGACATCTGCCATTACCTTAAGTGATACATTATTCTAAATGCCAGGCACAAAACTAAACACTTACAATATCATCATATTTTATACTCACAAAGTCTGTATACAATACATGTTATCATGCCCATAATATATGTGAGGAAATTGAGTATGTTGTCTAAAGTCACCAACTCCAGAATTCAAGCTTAAATAACTCTGCATTCAAAGACCTTTGACCTAGATATGATGCATCCGCCCCTATTGCACTTGTGTGGTCTTTTTTAGTTGTCCAGTGTGAGATGTAGGATGGAGAATAATATCTTGACTTTCCTGACCCTAGACTGACAAATTACATATCTTCTTCAAGTCATCAGAGAGAAACAGGTGGTTCTTTCTGATTCCAGTCATTTCTTCTCTTTCCAACTCCTTCCACTCACAGAATATATAACCTGTTTTTAGTATACAATGACATGCATTCAACTTCTCCTGAAATGATGAGGAATCTCTCAGAAAGCACTGGAAATGACTCTTTCAAATCTATATCTTATATAAGTGCATTTAAAAATATAAGGCATAGGGAAATATTTAGTAAAAGGTGAAAGGTTTATATGATCTGAAGAGAAACCAGAGTATACATAGGGAAATATTTAGAAAAACAGTTATGGCACCTTACTTGTCAACCTAAATCTACAGGTAAGTTTCACCTATGTAAGGGTTTTGCTGAATGTTGGCCGTGCTCCCAGCACATGAAATCCTGCAGTCATAAGAGGCTGTAGCACCCTGAGCCTGGAAGCATCCTGGTCTGCCAGAGTGTGTTTCAGATTGGGAGCTGGAATCATTGGGTTCTCAATTGTATATCGTCCATATGTTATCTCTTCGAGCTTCATAGCTCTCTTATTAGACTGAGAAAACAATCAGAGCTTTGGCTGAAAGACAATGTCTTATTTTTTATTCTTCTTTTTAAAAAAATCCTCACCTGAGGATATGTTTATTAATTTTAGAGAGGGAGGAAGAGAGACAGAGAGAGAGAGGGAGGGAGAGAGAGAGGGAGGAGAGAGGAGAGATAGAAACACCATTGTAAGATAGAAACATTGATCAGTCGCCTCCCATATGTGCCCCAACCAGGGATAGAAACTGCAACCTAAGTATGTGCTCTGATGGGGAAATGAATCCACAACCTTTTGGTGTATGACTTAATGCTCCAACCAGCTGATCCACCCAGCCAGGGTAAAAGACGATGTGTTTCTACAGTATGGTAGAAACTTCTAGTCTCAAAAACATGGACATTTTACTCAATTGTATGGAGTATTAAATAATTATAGATTTCGTGTAGATCTTAAAAGTTCATGTAATCAAATTCTTTTTCTTACCAGCTAACAAGCAACTTCCTTGGCTATGCTGTGTTGCAAGAAAAAAATGATTCTTAAAATGACAAGTAAATTGCTCAAGTCACAAAGCTGGATTTCGAACCTAGGTCTAAATGATTCTAGAGCCTAAGTTCCTAAACATGAAGACATATTTTAAAATGGCTATATTTTTCCTTTGGTTTCAGGTTAAATATCCTAAGTCCTATAAACTTTCCTTAATTGATGTGTCTTTATTTTGTTCTCAACATCGATCCCCAATCATGGATACTAATCAGAAAAGGAAAGGAAAGCCATCCAACCCAAGTGCACAAGATCTTTAACAAAGGCAATACAAGTGTAAATGTAAAATAATTTGAGAAATTCAATTTTATTTACACTGCAGAATGTAAGTCTCAATATTAGAGACTTTTTCAGGCTTCTCACACTTAAAAGCTATTTTCTGATAAAATAAAATAATATCAAAATACTACAAACCATATTTTCCTCCTAAGTGAAATGAGAAACTTACTTTATAAATCTTTCTTTGGGTTTTGCATAGAGGTTAATGAGGTCATTTGGCCTAGCCTCTACCATTTAAGAGAAAGTTGTGGTATATTCATTTATTAAAAAGATACCATTTAGGACTTTTTAATTTGCCAAGGCCTCTACTATGGTGTAGCTTTCTACTTGTATTCCTCTAGTACCCCTAACTCAAATAATTCTTTGATTTCTTGATAACCTACAACTCATTGTCCTTAGTTGCCTCTTAATCTTCATTGTCTTTCTCAAGACCTCATTACTATCTTATTCAGACTATATTTCAAGTTCAACCTTATAATCACTCTTTGGAGTAGCTTTATTTTCCTTGTACATCATTTCTGCCAACACACTTCACTGGCACAATTCCAGCTTTGGCTATCCCACTTTTCCTTATTCAACGCCTGCATCTGAGCCTCTGAACAAGGCTGGAGAAAACAAGCAATGATGCTGACTGGTTTTTACTTAAATTTAGTATCATGAACCTCATGTGGCCCCAATTTACTGCCTGTCAGTCCTACAACTACATTTTGTTAGTCAATTCACTCTCCCTCTGTCCTAGATTATTTCACATCTGCTCTTCTCTTCTAAATCCTGTAATCTCTGATTTTTTACACCCAATAATGACCTTTCTTGCTATTTCACTGAGAAAATGAAGAAAAATCAGTAGAGATCTTAATTCTCTCACCAATAGATCCACTACAATTCCTGAAATCCTACCAATGTGTTTCACTTTCCTTTCTGTTCAATAAATGAACCATGTACAAAGTCCTAGAGATTGTAGTCCTTAGGGGTATGGCACCTCTCCTTATAGAATGTACCAGCAAATGAGGTTGTTAGGTATCAAAGAGATGACTGTCCATGACTTGATCTCAGAAAACTTGGGCAGCATACATAGCTACATAACTTTGGAAGTGAGTTAAAGCAAATCCCTAAAATCTCAGTTCCTTGTCTTTACATATAGAGGCAGCACATCTACAACCCATATTACGAGATTTTAATGACATAACAAACATGAGTGTGTTTTATAAATTATAAAATATTTGAGCATGAAGCATAGCAATACTTTGTCAGAACCAAGGCTACACTGCTGCTGCACTGGTTGCACATGAACTAGCCTAGTAGATGGTTGAAGGGAGGTCTGCACTTAGATTTTGAAGTGAATGCCCCTCAAGACCTGGTGCTACACTGGCTGCCCTGACTAATACACTCAACAAGTTGTTTACATGGTCGAGGATAGTGTCTCAGCAGTTTCCCTTTGCAACTCATTCTAGCTTTACAATTTGCAAAGCACTGTTAAAAAATTGTCATTTGCCCTGACTGATGTGGCTCTGTTGATTGGATAGCATCCTTCAGAGTGAAAGGTCGCTGGTGTGATTCCTGGTCTGGGCACATGCCTGGGATGCTGGTTCAGTCCCTGGTCAGAGCGTGTATGAGAGGCAAGCAGTCTATGTTTCTCTCTCACATCATTGTTTCCCTCCCTCTCTTTCTCCCTCTTTTCCCCTTTCCCTAAAAAATAATTTTTAAAAAAATTGTTATTAATCCTTTAAGATCCAATTCAAGTGTTACTCTTAGAGACTCCCATGTCATTTTTATAATCTGTTTCCCATGTTCCAAAAAACTTTGCATTCATCTTAATCACACATTCATTGCTCTTTTTTTAAATTTATATTTTCCCCTCCTGGTACCCCCTGCCTCCTTTTTTTTATATCATCCCCTCAAGGTAAGGATTTTCAGGGCTATGTTCATTCTTTTTGTCTTTCTATCCTAAGACTTAGCAAGAAAAAGAAGACTGGTACTATAACACGTATCAGACTGAAGCACTGAGGTTGTCGGTCTGTTTTCAATACCCTTCCCTCACCCCAACTCCAGCCTCTCCCTCCACAGTGAGACCCATGAGAGGAAAGGCTGTCTCTGGCATGTCATTCCAGTGCTCACATGATGCCATGAACATAATGAATAGTAAGCTAATGTTTGGGAAAGCATGGCAAGGGAGAAAAAGGTCCTCTATTTATTTAACATACCTTTTGGAGCACATAATCTGTGCCTTGTCATGAGGGAAATGCTGAAGACAAAGCAGTGAGCAAAAATATAGTTAAATATTCCTGCTTTTTTGGAGCTTATATTCCAGTGACAAAGACTGATGATAAAAATAATAAATGAACCCTAAATTGTGTTAGTGTGGGCTAGGCTACATCAAAGATTAGATAAGGTTCCCAGGGCAAACCTCACTGGAGACATGACTTTAGAGTAATGATTTCAAGCAAGTTAGGGAGTGAGATATGTGACTTTCTGGAGGAAGAGCATTCTGAGAAGTGAGAAAAAGTATAGAAGGCTTAATAGGGATGGGGAGATTTGGGAGAGTTTCAAACAGAGGAGTGATGTATGATTTATGCTAAAATATATAGATAAATGAAAATGCAAGATAGTATACTGATTCTAAAATGTACAATGGTTGATTTTATTAAATATTCATTTCTCGTGGCTCTGTGTATTTTATTGAAGCTGGGCATATGTAAAACAAAGGTTGCAATTGTTGCAAAATATATATTTGGTGATTATATTCAACAAATGCATTCATTATATCTTTGGTGAATAAAGAAGTTAATGAACTTGAAAGAGGTTGCCAAGGGGTAGTCTACTAGCATTCATTGCAAAAGAAGACTGTATTATGTGGAAATCAAGGGCAACAAATCTAGTTTTTAGCATTAGCAAATTCTCATTTTTTAAATTTTTTTGGAAAACAGAATTTTTCTGCATATTTTACTTAATGTTCTTGAATGGAAAAATTAATGCACATCCAGTTTGTTGAATATATCCACAAGCCCTTTTCCTGATGCAAATAACTTACACATTTTAATAAATCTTCCAGATCCTTGTTATGATTTTATTTAAAACGTGATCTTTGGAATTCTTAATTGTCCTCCAACTTTGGCACCTTAACATTTTTCTTAACCTAAATACAGTTAGGAAAACAAGTTAAAAATAGATAAAGTTGAAATAGAAGCCAATGGTTTTACGCCAAGAGGTTTAGAAGACAAGATGTGCTAAGGCACTTGCTTATTGCTTACATGCCTTTTAAAATGTTATCACCATATTTCCAGAACTCTCCTGGGACAGAAGGTAGCTCAC
>CM052543.1:53009261-53099335 GCA_028533065.1 Trachops cirrhosus | reverse complement strand
CCCTCCCTTCTGGCTACTGTTAGATTGTTGCTAATTTCAATGTCTCTGGTTATATTTTGTTTGCTTTTTTCTTTTGTTGATTATGTTCCAGTTAAAGGTGAGATCATATAGTATTTGTCCCTCACTGCCTGACTTATTTCACTTAGCATAATGTATTCTATTTCCATCTATGCTGTCACAAAGGGTAGGAGCTCCTTCTTTCTCTCTGCTGTGTAGAATTCCATTGTGTAAATGTACTACAGTTTTTTGATCCACTCATTTGCTGATGGGCACTCAGGTTGCTTCCAGCACTTGGCTATTGTAAATTGTGCCGCTATGAACATTGGGGTGCATAGGTTCTTTTGGATTGGTGTTTCGGAGCTCTTAGGGTATAATCCCAGCAGTGGAATTGATGGGTCAAAAGGCAGTTCCATTTTTAGTTTACTGAGAAAATTCCATACTGTTTTCCAGAGTGACTGCATCAGTCTGCATTCCCACCAACAGTGCACTAGGGTTCCCTTTTCTCCACATCCTCTCCAACATTTGTTTGTTGATTTGTTTATGATGGCCATTATGACTGGTGTGAAGTGGTATCTCACTGTGGTTTTAATTTGCATCTCTCTGAAGGCTAATGATGCTGAGCATCTTTTAATATGTTTCTGGGCCCTCTGTATGTCCACCTTGGAGAAGTGTCAGAACAAGTAGGATTTTGAATCTGTGTTTTAATAATGACAATCTGCTTAAAATATATGTGTTTTGGTTTTGTTGATTTTATTATGATTGATGTGATGTTATTTAAAGTTTGATTTATTTTGAAAGAAGCAGATTACTGATGTCAGGAGCTTTTGAAAATAAACATTTAATTTTGAGGTAATCAGAGATTTACATGCAGTTGTAAGAAATATATGGAGATACCTCATGTACTTGTTACCTAGTTTCCGCCAGTGGTGACATTTTGCAAAGCTATAGCACAAATCACAACCAGGAAAGTGACATTAATACAGTCAAAATGCACAGCATCTCCTCCACTATGAGGATCCCTCATGTCTCCTTTCCAGGCAGCATCATTCCTCTCCATTCACCCACATCCCAGATCCCTGGCAACCACTAGTCTGTTCTCTTCTCCATTTCTATTAGTTTGTCATTTGAAGAATGTAATATAAATGAAACCATGCAATATTTGACTCTTTTGGGGTTGATCCCATGTGAAATCATTTTCTGCTTCTACCATCATTACTTTATTGTATGGTCATGATCACTCTATCAGTGCTTGACATTCTGTGTATCTCAGTGTAGTCCTCCCTGATTCAGCTCTCAGACACCCTCCATGTAGCTTAAAATGAACAAGGTACACCAAATGACAGAGAAAAACAGGGGACGGGACTCAAATTTTGTTAAGAGGTAGAAATTTTCTTTTATTATTTTTGTCTTTAAATTCAATAGAGAGTTAGAAATAGCACCCATGTATGGTGTTTGAAATCCATCACCATTCAAATTTGTTAAGTAACTAGCTCCAGCCACACATGGTGTTCATGCATATGTGTCTGTGTGTGCTTGTGTGTATTAAGTGTGTGTTGTTTCAACTTGCAATTTCTTGCATGGTTTATGAAGCTCAAGTTCACAAAATGCCACTGCTTCTTCTCTTCAGAGGTACTTAAAGAAGTGCTTTGGAAGTTCATCATTATTTTTCTCCTTGTTTTTGAAGATGAAGTCTTTTATTCCAGACACAGATAACATTTTTCATGGATTTCAGAGACAAAGACATAGTTATAATCAAATTTTGGATGTAGAAAATAGGCTGCTTTATAGTAAAACCCCACAGAATTTGTGTGTGTGTGTGTGTGTGTGTGTGTGTGTGTGTGTGTGTGATGCGTTAAACTGTGAAGCTGACAAACAGCGATAATTAAAACTTTCCTGAAAATTGTGAGGCTTAAAAGCTCTCACACAACTATTTTTACTTTGACTAACAACTGTGTACCATTGCCTCTCTGTTCAGTGAGGGATTTTTGTTTTTGTTTTCATTTCTGTTTGCCTTTCCTTGGTTTTAAAGACCATGTTCATGGTAGATGCCAATTCCTGAAAAGTCTTCGGATGAAGAATTCAGGTGAAGAAAGCAGTTGTATGTTTCCTCTCTACTCTGTGCCCAAGACTCCAATTTATGACCATTCATTATGCATTTGTATCTATTTTATCATTTGGAATTTCGAGTTCTAGGGCTTGGTGCCCTGCATATTTTTGATAAGATTTACATACTACATTTCAATCATATTATTAGAAATAAGAACTTGTATCTAGAAAACGTCAAATTATTTGCCTCTGTGAATCTGTGTCTCAGCAAACATCATGTTTTTAAGCTAGCCAGTTCTGGGGATCTCTAAATGGCCTTGGGTGAGGCTCTGTCCTGCAACATCAATGCATTAAACACCTTTTGCAGCATGTTGCTTTACACATCCCTTCCACAGCTTGCGCTATGTACATTCCAGGCCTTAATTTTAAGTACATGTTTACACATAGCTTTTGCCCTATACAGCCATTTCATCCCTTTGTGGTTCTCCTATTTCATCTTCTTTCCCATGTGAGTGTCAAATATCTCCTAACCTCTTACCCCAAATCTTTGCATGCTTTTAAAATCTTGGTTGTAATGTCTTTTTTTTTTTTTTTACTCTCTTCATACCCACAACTCCCACAGGTTAGGTGCCCACAGCTAGGAAGGACTCATTTTGTTCATTTTTGTATCTCCATAGTCTGGCAAATGGTAAGTATATAACAAACATCCTTTAAATGACTTAATTTTAATAATGGTTATGAACATTAATGAAAAGGTGGGCGAATATCTTGAGTATAATTTGCAATTTATTGTCAAAGCATTTCCTAAGATAATTAAGATAACTTAAGTCTTGCTCATTTCAGCCAGGGAGCTGTGGGGATCTCAGCTGAACCCCACCTTGTGAGTCCTTGGATCTTGATCCCATGGAACCAAAAGTATACTTGGGTCAATGATTTAATAAACAAAGCCTTAAGATATAAAGTACATTCAAATTCTCATTCTAATCAAATCTTAATCATACCAGGAACACCAACAGAGTGTTTCTTTATTTTATGTGATGCTTTAATTCAGTACTTTTCAAAGAATGTCCATGAACATCTGAGGGATCGTGAAGACCCTTTCAGAAGATCCACAATGTCAAAATTATTTTCCTAGAAATCCTAAAAACCTAGTAAAAACATACTATACAATAATGATAATAATTTTAAAGTGATACAAATTAATAATAATATAATTCAGTTTTTGTGTCAGGCATCTTACCAGATGCTTTAGTGTTTTATCTCATGTAATTTCACAATAAATCTATAAAGTAAGAATAATAGTCATTTTTTCTCATAGAAGAAGGAATTAAGGTTCAGTCAGAGTCATGCCTCAAGTTACAGTTAAAATATAGTAAAGGAGAAATTTAAGTCCAGGTGTATATTATTAATCCATTGACTAAACTTCCCCCCCATACCACTTCTCTTCTCCATCAAAGTTCAGTGGAGAACTAAAGCAGGAAGGCAACCATTAGTTATATGAGAGTATAGCATAGTGTCCATCTAAGGTAAAGAAGCAGAGAAGAGTGACCAACACTGTTGTGAAGATGGTCAAGGAAACATTGATTTTGTCTGAGTTGGATGTTTAAGAGATAACTAGGTTTTACCAAGTAGTAGGAATAGGTAGAATGGAAGGTCACTCTTGGCACAATGACTAGTGTGTATGAACATAAAAGTGTTAACTCAGTGAAACACATTTGAAGAACTGCAGGCTGTACCAATAAAGGTTCAAGGGCAAGAAACCAACAGAGGAGATAAGTTTGGAGGGGAGACAGGAGCTAAATTACAGAGTACCTTGTATACTTAGATAAAATGCTTAGTATTTGACTAGAAATGATGCATAGGGGACAATTCTAAACCATAGATTTTTTTTCAAAAGCAATCTTTATTTGGGAATAATTTTAAATTTACAGAAAAGTTGAAAAGATAGAAGAGATGACAGGTCCCAGATATTCCTCACTCAGCCTCTCCTAATTGTTAATATTTTATATATATACTCCTAATTGCTATATTTTTCAAAAGTAAGA
The DNA here is from genome assembly GCA_028533065.1 of Trachops cirrhosus. Taxonomy (NCBI): domain Eukaryota; kingdom Metazoa; phylum Chordata; class Mammalia; order Chiroptera; family Phyllostomidae; genus Trachops; species Trachops cirrhosus. Next base: position 53,095,244 of record CM052543.1, on the reverse strand, counting down.
AATTGACATTGGTTTACTATCATTAACTAAATTACAGTCTTTATTTGGATTTCACCAGTTTTTCCATTAATGACCTTTTTGTGTTCCCAGATCCAATTCAGGGTATTACAATATGTTGCATTTGGCAATGTTCAGTAGTGCTAATACCTCTAATCTTTCAGAATTTTACAGTATTTCCTATATATTTGTCATGGCATTGCTGGAAAATGCCATGTTTCTGAAAAATGCTATATTTCTGAAGATTTTTACTTATAGACTTTAAAAATTAGATTCTTTATTTTATAATAAATGTAAATTCACATGCAGTTGCAAGAAGTAATACAATAAAACTTCTGTATACTTTACCCAGCTTCCACCTATGGCAGTATCTTACAAAACTAAAGTACGATATTACCATCAGGATATTGGCATTGAAATAAGTAATAAACAGCAGTTCCATTACCACCAGGATCTCTCATGTTGCTCTTTTTTTTATGGCTGCAACTACATCCCCTCTCTTTTCTCTTTCTTGACCCCTTTCAACCACAGATCTGTTTTCCATTTTTATAATTTTGTCATTTTAAGAATGCTTATATACATAGGATAATAAATTTATGACTTTTTGGAGATTGGCTTTTAACAGTCAGCATAATTTTCTGGAGATTTATGTTAGTAGTACATATCAATAATTTGTTTTGTTGTTGTTGTTGCCTAGTAGTAGATATATCACTTTCTTTAAATATTCATCCACTGAAGGATATCTGTTTCTGGTTATGACAAGTAAACATGATATAAAGATTTGTAAACACTTTCTTTCTGTAAACATGAGTTTTTATTTTCTATCCTAGAAATTTATCCTAAATGTTTAGGAGTACAGTTGCTGGGTTGTATGGTAGTAGAAAGTTTACTTTTTTAAATTTATTTTGAAGAAACTACCAAACTGTTTTCTAGATGTACCATTTTACATTCCCACCAGCAATGCATGAATGATTGGTGTAATTTTTTATTTTGGACATCTTGATAGTTATTCCATGACGTTTCATTATAGTTTTGATTTGCAATTCTCTGTTAGCTAGTGGCATTGAACATCTATTCATGTGCTTATTCATTATCTACATAAACTCTTCGGTGAATATCTCATCACAACTTTTGCCCATTTTCTAGTTGCAGGTTTGGGGGGTGCTTTGTTTATCTTTGTTTTAGTTTTTGGGTTTTTTTTTTTTAGTATTAAGTTTTGAAAGTTCATGTATTCTTGATGCTAGTCCTTCAAGGGATTATGTGGTTTGAAAATCCTTTCTCCCAATCTGTAGGTTGTCTTTTCATTTCCTTCCCATGGGCTTTCACAGAGCAAAGCACTTAAATTGATGAATTCCTATTTATCAGTTTTCATTTCACAAATCATGCTTGTGTCAAATTTAAGAACTATTTGTCTAGCTCTAGATAAAGATTTTCTCTTACATTTTTGTTTTTTTCCTAAAAGTTTTATAGTTTTATGTCTCACACTTAAGCCTGTTACCTACTTGAGTTAGTTTTTGTATAAGATATAAGGTTTCCATTGAGGTTTTTCAATAGACACTTTTTTATGTCTATGGATATACAATATTCCTGAAATGTTCAAAAATCATGTGTTGAAAAGGCCATCCTTCCCCATTGAATGAATTGCTCTTGTAGTTTTGTCAAAAATTGTTGGCCATATTTGTGTTAGTCTATTTCTGAGTGTTCTATTCCATTGATTTTCAAGTATTTCTCCACTAATACCATTCTGTTTTGATTACTGTGGCTAAATAGTATCCTTGATTTCATTAACCATAGATTTTTAAGAGATATAGCACAGATTTACCATCACTCTCTTTTTGTATTATATATTATGGATCTACACAAAAGGCAGATGATTTTTACTAATTCTCCACATCAGGAAGTGAAACATGAGGTGTCATGGAAAAAGTTCTGGACATAAATCTAGGTTCAGTTGTCAGGCAAGTGTTCTTAGAATTTAACAAATTAAATAAAATATTTCTTTTGGATGCTATAACCTGGAAAATAAAAGTATCAAAGTCTCTCTTTAGATTTCATTGACCAGTACTGCAATTCAAATCTTAGCCTTTCCTTCTCTTGGTGTGTTTTTTAAATTAATTTACTTTTTTTCAATGACAGTGTACATTCAATACTATTTTATACCTGTTTCAGGTGTACAGTTTAGTGGTTAGACAATCACATACCCTACAAAATGCTCTCTCAGTGAAATGTTCTCTTGGTGTTTTAAATAAACCATCTGCCTATTACATGGATTTAAAAACCTTTAGATTAAAAATATGTATCTCTTACAGATATACAGTGAACCTTAGACAAGTTTTATAATCTTTGTTTTTTTTAATTCAAAGAAGTAACTCTTTTACAGTTAAAAGAATAATTCATTGCATAATATATGTATCGTTGCTATGCACATATAAGCTTTCGATGCTAATTAAGACAAGTTGGGAAAATATCCAAGGGGGAAATAGAGTTTTATTGGTATGTAAATTTAAAATAGCAAGAGAATTGCTGTGAGGAAGAAAATTTTATAATGAATTAATCCAGAAGTTATTATGATTGTATTACAAAGTCTTGTCTGTTAGTATCATAGCATACAATTAAAAATGTAAATGAGAATGCCTTGTAAAAGAAAAATTGTGAAAGCAGGCTCTATTATGATTGTAAAAGTTAGCCTAAGTTTTAAACTCTTTGGAAGAAGAAAATCAGCAATAAAATGTAGGAGAATTATGTCTTTGACTCAAGCTAAAACAGTGTAGATTAATATGGACTCTGCTATAAATCATTCATTCACTCAACAATTATTTATTGAGTGAGTACCTACTATGTGCTAGGCATTATTCAAGGTACAGAACAACAAATAGGGTGGATTCTATCTCTAGCCTCAGGGTCCTTATCCTATTGGCTCATAACTCCTTACTCTTCCAAATTACCTCATTAATGATTTGACTACTTGAAGTTGGCATACTACACCAATTTAGCACTATCTGTTTCCAAATTCTTCTGCTCACATGTACTCTAAACAAATTTTACACACACACACACACACACACAAGGCAGTCATGCACACTTTATTCATTTTTTATGTTTTTATCTAAAATGTTTAATTATAAGTTTGAATATTAACAAAGGACATTATTTCTGTTACAGAGTATTTATATTTTAAAATAAAATATACCATTACTGATTTAAGTGTAAACAGTGAAATCTTACTACTGTATTGACTTGATATTAAGCACTGAGCCATTTAAAAATACAAGTGTATTTTTATTATTATCTGTAAGTTAACATTGCTCCCAGTTCCTCTTGAATTTGTATTTCCAGTCTACATTCTTCACAAAATATAATCTTAATGTAATATATTTTTATTTTTATCTATTATGTTTCTAATTTTTTTAAATGCAGGTAAATTTTGTATATACTTTCTCCTGTGATTAAAAATTATACTGAATTGAGTTATTATCATAAATATTTCAGTATTTTGAGACTATCATCAATATATTATAAATTATAAAATATAATTTTTAAATATAAAATTAATTTATTAGAAATACCAACTTTTTATAAGATGGATGAAGGTTTTTTCCACTATTAGTCATGAACCTGTGACTAAATATTATTTAATGTTAGAATTGAGGTTTACATTAGCAAAAATTTACATATCACTTTTTTCCTATTTTTCAATTTTGTAAATGTAAGGGCTGTGAAATACTGTAGATATAAGTAAAGAGCTGGGCTAGAAGAGGTTCTGTTTTTCAATTGACATGAAATTCTTTGAAATCATTCTGGATCATTTGCCAAAAATTACATGTGAAACAGAAGAAAGTAATTTTAATGACAAGTTGACCACCTGATAAATCTTTCTTTAATTTTGATTAAAACAATTATAATTCATTTGACTTGCAAAATACTAACACCAATATTTTGAAATGACATTTTGTTCTCCCCAAATATTTTACACCATGGATTAATGCATCATTGTAAATTTAGGGAAAAAATGCTATAAATCTTGCATAGTAAGAGTACAAAGGAAATAAAAAACTAGCATTTCTGATTAATATAAGGATCTAGCTCAGGTTCAAACTTAACTTGGACTCTTTGATCATAATCTCCCCTGAGCACTTTACCTGCTTGAGCTCATTTAACCTTCATATCCATCTGTGATATAAGAAATTATTCTGATTCTACAGAAGAAAGTGAGGCCTAGAGAAGGTAACAGCCTATCAAAATTAAGGGCAGAGCTAGGGTTTGAACTCAAGTTCATTGCTCTTTGCACTTAAACATGCTGCCAGTCACCACTTTTATTTCTATAATCTTAAAATAAAAATATGTGTATGGTGAGATAGTTCCTTGGGAAAGTATTTGGTTCTGCATACTGTTTGAGAAAAACAGATGTCTAAATCATTCAGAATGAATGATTTTTCTCTCCTTGATGTGTAGTTTGGATAGCAATCCTTTGATAATTCATTCCAGTGTTATATCTTTAAATTATAAAAGAAAATGCTATTACTGAAAATAACCTTTCATTTAAAATATATGCTATTTAAAAACTACTTTAAGGTATATTGATTCATTACTATTTCAAGAGAGACTGCTTGAGTCTAGGATTTAATGTCATATGGACTTGCATACTTCTAGTCAAGATGGAGGCATAGATAAATATGGCTCACCTCCTCACACAACCACATAAAAATTACAACTAAACTATAGAACAACCATCACTTGGAACTGTCAAAAACCGAGCTGAATGGAAGTCTTACAACTATGGAATTAAAGAAATCTCATCCATCCAGACTGGTAGGAGGGGTACAGACGCAGAGATACACAATGGGCTGCTTCCATTCTCACATGTGGTAGACAAAAATTCAGGAGGGTTATCTTTGGAGCAAGGTGTCTCAGTCCCACACTAAGCCCTTGAGTCAACAGTTCCAGTGCCAGGAAGATAAGTCCACATAACTTCTGGATGTAAAACCCAGCAGGGATTCAGTTGGTAGAAGAAAATTCTGGAGTCCCAAGCAGTTCCTTTTAAAGAACCCCCACACAGACTTATTCAGACTCACTCCCTCTGAGCTCCAGCACTGGGGGAGCAGTTTGAAAGATAGCAGTGGCATATGCAGAGGGACTGCAGTGTTTGGCATCAAGGTGACAGCTGGGGGACAGCTTTCTGCCAGACAGAAACCCTCCCCTAACACAGCCACAGACTGTAGGCAGGGGCCGTATTTGAGGCTGCATCCACCTGGTTAACCCTGTTTGCCCTGCCTTGGAGATCCCCTGAGGGTTTGCCCCACTCAATTTATGGGCCCACCCAACCTGTTAACAGTGGCTTTATCCTATGAATGGTTGGTCTTGGCTCATGCTATCATTTAGAATCTGAGGGCAGATAAAGCACTCCTCAGACAAGGAAAAAACTAAAGGAGTTCATCACCACCAAACCATTATTATATGAAATGTTAAAGGGATATATTTAAGAAAAAGATCAAATCCATGAAAAACAAAATGGGAATAAAGACATATCTATCAACAATTGTATCTAAAAAGCAAATTAAACAAACAAAAACAGAGACAGAATCATGGATATGGAGAAATTTTAATGGTTACCAGATGGGAAGGGAGTATGGGGGAATGGTTGAAGAGGTGAGGGAATTAAGAACCACAAATTGGTAGTTACAGAGTAACCATGGGGATGTAAAGTACAATGTAGGAAATGGAGAAGCAAAGAACTTACACACGGCCAGTGGACATGGATAAAGGTGAGGGGTTTGTCTGAGGGAGTGAGGGGTGCTGGGTGGAGTGGGGCAAAGGGAGAAAATTGGGACAACTGTAATAGCATAATCAGAAAACATATAAAGTCATATAGACTTGCACACCTTTTTTAAAAAATTATTTTGTTCAAGTGTAGTTTTCTGCCTTTTCCCCCATCTCTCCCCACCACCCCAGCCATTCCACATCCCTTCCCTTATTCCACCCCCTCTTGGTTTTGTCCATGTGTCCTTTATAGTTGTTCCTGAAAACCCTTCACCCTTTTCCTCCATTATTTCATACCTTGATGTTTTATTAAATATATGACACACTGTAGGAATTACCTAATTTCTGAGCCTTATTATCCTCATCTGTCAAATGCAGCTAGTAATAAGGTAAACATGGAATTTTATGAGATGACATATACAAAACATTAACAAAGTGAATGGCATAGCATAGATACCTGAAATCAAGGGCAGTGGGTGCTGAGAGGAGGTAAAGTTGAAAAGGCATAGGAGTGAGATCACAGAGTACCTTGTATACTTAGATAAAAGATGTAATCTTTGAATAAGAATATTGGTAAGGAATGGTTCCTACTCATCATTTTTAAAAAATAACTTTTTCATTTGGTAATAATTTTATATTTATAGAAAAGTTGCAAAGATAGTACATGCAAGTCCTTTGTTCCCCTTCCCCTAATAGTAACATCTTACATTTGTCAAATAATAAAAAGACATGGTATAATACTATCAACAAACTACTAGTCATATTGTTTTTATAATGTAAGAATTATTAGGAAAGGCAATAATCCATTTATTTTATCAACATGACTCTTTTGGGATTTTTTTCTTTTAGGTCTTCTCTTTTCACCAACATCAGGTAGACATTGAAGTTGAGTATGTCAGGACTTTCCTGCCCTGCTTAATTCTCAGAAAGCAGTCAGCAAAGATCCTCTTATTACTTTTAAAAATTGGATAAATGTAGTTTATATCTTGTTAATTAATCAGAACATATTTACTTAAACTTAAATCCTTATTTTTAACCATTTAAATTAAGGGTGAGTGACTGAGATATTATCTTTGTCCCTAATACTTCCAATGTTTTCAGTTTTTTTTAAATATAAAACTTGGAGGTAATTATTAAAATGTGCACTGAAGTTTTAGTCAGTGGACAGAATAATAGGTGTGCAGGATTCAGACGCCTGCATGTGAAAAGCCTCTATTCACCTCACCATCCTCATATCTCCAGAGTCTCCCAATTCTCTTTACCCACATTTAAAATTTCACAGTTCTTTATGGACTGAATGACCCAGGCAATGTGATGCCTTTGATTTCTGAGCTTTTTCCTTTCATTAGGCCCATGTGGGCTCCATAGGAAGAGGTTGATAATTAGAGAAGACTATGACTGAACCTCATCAGCATTAGAAAATACGTTCATGTCTGTTACAGGCCTCCATGTGTCTGCTCAGTAACCCATTGATTTTGGCACAAATCCCCACTAGGAAATCATAAAAAGAGTCTGTTTTCCCATACCAAGGAGTTTAAAGTACTCCTTTCTACTGCAATACAGGACAGTAACAGACAGAAATATACAGAAGCATCACACCTGAACACAAAGACAGAACCAGAGTATTAAGCAGATGGACTAAAAGAAAACTTTAAGCAAAGCTGACTTCTCTGTTAATTGTGGGAAAAATGCTGAGAAAATACAAATGGCATGTGACTCTCCAAAGATGGCCAGCAATAATAGGACATACATAAAAAAGAATGTAGACCCAAATAAATTCTCCTATCAAGGATCATATTTTTCAAATGCTTTAGAATATTTATAACAGACTCACAGAATATATATAACTGATATATGGATTTCTATTTAAGTTAGAGAATAGAGTTTAGTTCATTATTCCAGTAAATAAATGGTTGGCTACAGTGTCTCAAAAATTATTTTGTTTACTTCTTGGAATTAAAAGTTAAATCCTCCACATGCTCTGAAACCATGGTGGTGAGATGAGCTTGACCCCCCATTACCTGCGAGGCTTCTGGTCTTGTAACAGAGTGGTTGCTGTCAGGGTCAGCTAAGCATTCATCACAACACTCAGCTCTCTTAATCACTTTTCACCTGCCTTTTACCTTGCCACCACTCATTAGGTTTGTATTACTTAAGAGTTACTAGATCATCAGAAAGAAAACTATATTGCTCAACAAGAAAATAAGTTCTAGATCTCTGAAATGGATTTTTAGTAGGACTGTTTTAGAAAAAGTGGGAGGTAAATTAAGGATCTTGATGACACCCTATTGCAGTTATGTCTTCTCTAACACAGGAATGAGTTTGCAACCTTAGCGCATGGAAACTGAAGTTAGGAATCATACAGTGAATGTCTGCTCTTCTATTCACTGGATTGATGTTTTTTGACAAGTTGCTTACCCTCTCTCAGCCCCAGTTTCTTCATCAGTAGAGATTATGCGTATCAAATAGAGAATGTGAGAATTATACAACATAACTGATATGAAGCTCATTGTTCAGTAACTCTCACTGGAAAGGGACTGGGCCTGGAGCAGGAGTGTCTTGGGCTGGCCTGTAGGGTATGTGTTCTTGACTTCATATAGGGAAGATTCCACGACATGAGTCCAGGTGATTTGGAGAGTACATTTTTTAAAGCTGGGGACAGTGAAACAAAGGAATGACTTAGGAAAGAAGAAGCAACAGGAGAGAGCCTAGATGTTTCTTTGGCTCTCTAGAAAAGAAGAAAGTTATAGTGAAGAAGTGAACCAAGCTGGTGTTGCATGGATTCACTGAAAAGTAAGAATCTCAGTGACAGAAGTGGGCTGGGAAGGAGCTGCTGTTAGCTCACTGAAAAGTCAGTGGAAAGGGGGTCTTGAAACAGGTTAAGGGGGTCAGCCCAGGATGAGCTGCTGCTGCCCACTGCTCCCCTGGGTGCAAGTCTTATGGGGACCCATAGAGTTTAGGAGAAAGAGAAAAAATGTATATGCTCAAGAAAAGGGGCATGGGTATGATCCAAGGAAAGTACGTGCTGGGTTCTTTGTCTTGAGGGTTTTTATGTTTTCTAAAGTTGGGAATATTAGGTGATGCTTCAGTGAAGTTATCTCAATAGAATATTCATAACCTTTCCAGGTGTGTACATTAATATGCTGATTCATCAAAATGAGTATAGAGAGGTTAGGGCCATTCTCTGGTCAGTTTCATCTCCAAAGAATGTCACTGAAGAGGGACACAAATGGAGGTGGGTCTGCCTCATTAGGGTCTAGAAAGTGTAAATCATTTGCTCGTAAGTGTCCTTGGTTAGGGGAGGTAAGACCTTATGATTTATATCTGAACAAGTTGCTCGACCAATTTGTTCAGCTATCTATTTCATTTCCCCATTTCACTTGGTAAGGAATTTTCCTAGCTTCTTACTACCCTGCTTCCATATGAGGCACTCAAAGCATTAGCTGCTGTCTTCCTTCTGTCCAACATCAACAGTTTGAGTGTGTTATGTGTTGTTTAGTCTTCTCTTACTCCTGTTGACCCTGTGAATGAGCGACATCCACAATATTCTGGCTTCAAAGCCTTGATCAGCTCCTGTGGACTTAACATTTTGGATCAACCATTTAGAGCAGGCTAATTGTCAGGAAGGTTGATTTGCTACAAATGAAAGAAAAACTTGGTTATTTCATTTGAAAATATGCAGACTTTTCTATATAGTGTCAGATAAAGCAGGTGACATGCCTAAGAATTTATAAACAAAAATGATAAATGTCAGGGGAAGTAAAAAATTCTATGCAAGATTTGTATAAGATCAAATGCCTTGGTGATGGAGTTACATTGGTGTGCAAGAGAAAGTAATTCTTCTCTCTGCCTGTCTTTACCATGGCATTTTGAAGTCAAATAACATTTTTTTAGTTGCCAATATAGAGTAGAGTCCCTAGGGAATTCTATACATATTGCATCTGTCTTCCTACACAAGGTTTCCTTCTAGAGCAAATGGCCCCTCATTCAATGCTGAAGGCAATACAGTATGGTAGCTTAAATTAAAATTTCAATCTTTTAACTATAGGAACTATTCTCACCTGCTAGGGTCATTTACTCAGAGCAAGTTTGAAACTCTTGTATGTGATACCACTTCAGATATTCCAAACTGTTATAGCTGATAGCAAGTATGTTAGTTCCTGGAAATTTAAACATATGCATTTTGAGTGAAATTTAATTTTTAAAAATTAAACCATTTTTGAAAAAACTTTAGTGATTATAATCAGATTTTAAAGGTACCCTAAGTTGAAACCATCTAGGATGAATTTCTCTAGTTTATTTAGAACTGGAAACATTCTTTCATTTAGACAAAGGGTCTTCTTTAATATCTTTGAATGAATCTACTATTTGAAAACACAGTTTTGCTGGAATCTCATTCTATGTACATCAAAAATAGTATTTCATTTAATCTATAGGAAAATTAGAACCAACTTTAAGTTTCTATCCAAATATTGACTAGTGTTCTAGAGATAAAATTATTAATTTTCTCTCTTGCCAAGCAAAATTATTTAGGGGAAATATGCTAAGCCTAGAGAAAAAAAATCAGCATACCTAAGTATTTTTATTGTATTTATAGGAAAATTATGGTTGGAATGAGTCTTCACTAGAAGTCTAAAAGAACTTCTATTTTATCTCTGAAAAAATGTTTTATACGTTGAATTTACTTCTAAATTGCACTGGTACAATATAAAAAACCTACTCTGGATTCTTAATTCAGCAAACAATGATCAAATGTTGCTTCTATATATAATGGAGTGCTCCTAATGATAAAGAACACAATATTGAAAAACAGCCTCATCAGATTCCTCACAAACCTATTGTGGGTAAAATTTGCATAATAACATATATTATTGATTTGTTTTATGCCAAGCCTCATGTTCAACGTTTAGACTTTTAAATGCATTTCTTACAACAACCCCTGTTAGTAGATATTATTATCTTCATTTATTAAAGACACAAAATCTTTGGAATATAAGATTTGAACTACCAAATTCTTTTTAAAAAGTAGAGTTGAAGAAAGAAGAGCAAAAGACTCCTAAGACTGAAGTACATTTCAGTAAGTTTAGAGCTTATTACTCAAGACATTTTGAGAACTCTGAAAAGGAAACAATAAAACACAGTAACAACATTTAAATAGACTTCATACTCTTTTAAATAGAAAGTTTAGAAATATGAAGTTACAAGAATCTGTAGACACAGTGTATCTGGCTATTGACTATATATTTAACAAGGTATCTGATAATATACTCACATCTAAGATGTCAAAATATGAGATGGAAGATTCAGGTAGATTCATAACTTCTTTGCTAATGATAAGAAATATGGAGATTCTGTAGTAGTTAAATATTTAGTTGTTTTATTAAATCTTTATTTGGAATCATAATTGCCCTCCTTATGCCTCACTTTCTTTGTTTGTAAAATTGTTACAGTACCTCCATTATTAAATACTTATAAAATATTTGTCCTGGTTATTACTGATCATCAGTACCTATTACGATGATCCATTTTACTTTCTTTCTTGGAAATGTATATGTAATATTTATATTATATACACATTCATATATTTATACACGCATACCAGAAATATGTATAGAATTAAGTTATTTACATTGTTTGACCAGATTAAGATTATGGGGGAAAGCAGTGAATTACCAAAATATAAATTTTGTACAGCAATCTCTTCTTCATCTTTAATACTAAAAGATATTCTCTTTGAATTCTGGGTAAACATCTTACATCATTTCAAACTCTCAGCTAGCACAACAATAACCTAATACTGCAAAGTTTACATAAGAATTATTTTAAAACATGGATGCATTTATCATTAGAACAACAGAGAGAATGCATATTTTAGGCAGTGGCTATGACTCTGAATCTTGTAAAACACAGAAACAATTTTAGGAAAACTGCTGATTTCATTTGATGAGTTTAATATCCTTGAGTCCAATAGCATTGACTCAATAAATTGTTCTTCAAAGAGACAGATCATCAAGGGTAAACTTGTAATCTGCCCCTGTTTTTTCTATCAGGCCTTTGAGCATTTTCCTAATATTATCTACAGCTATAGTTTCTCCAAGCAATATAAAAGGCTTTGGGGAGCAGGCAATGAGGCAAACAGCTACTGAGTTAGGATCAGCTGTGTTTAACTTACCCTTCAGCACTGTTACTAACTCCCCTACTTCATGGGACTCAAACCTACCAACACATGAGATCTAGAATGAGCCAGATTCTCCAGGATTTGCTCCTTTTCTGATATGACCCCTTGAAGGCTTATACTTGGGATCTTTGTCAAAACCATATTCCTTAGCTGGCTCTCCAGCCTGGCTCCTCCTGTATGGTCTTCTAGACCATCATAGCAAAAATCTCCATACTAGACACTGTCCCTTTACTATCTTTCACTCAACCTGTGTTCATCTTTGTGGTGTTTACTCAATGTTGGGACTGGAGAGAAGCAGTATTTAGATGTAAACTGTCAGGATCTTTGAGGAGGTAAGGATGGTGAACATGAAATGAGATGGCTTTAATGATTAACACTAGGAGTATTTAAGCAGAATCTGAATGATTATCTGACAAGAATGAAGTAGAAAATGAGATAACCTAAAAATTATCTTTTAACTTTAAAAGAGCAAAATTGCATGATCTTGCCAGCATTTTTGTTCTTGCTTAGCCCAGTTCAACTGTTCTCCCCTATGACTGTGCCTTGTTAGACACCAGGAAGTCAAATGGGTGGCTCAGAATGCAGTTCACTCTTCAATACCCTGGTAATGTGCTCATTTTTCTTGGTAATGTATTCAGTGCCATAGACGTGCTAATTAATGTATCAGTGAGTTGTTTCCCTTTTGCAGGGTGTTTTGCATAATGGGTAGCTTTGCTTTGATGATAGTATTGGACAAAAGACTTATAACCTTATTTGTCTGATTACTCAGGAATAAGAGATTCAAAACACACTTTTAGTCCAGTAGGGTAAGAGTGAGATGTTATTGCAATAATTTTTCACTGTATATATCAAAGGTCCATTTCACTAGAAATGAGCAGCATGAAACTATAGAGTTCATCACAGCCCATTGCTTTTATTTAGGCTTATGAAACTGATGCACAGAGAAGCTCAAAGTCACATGAAAGAAGTAAAATTAGAGAGTATATTTTCCATTTAAATATGAAATTTATAGCTCTAGTGTTTTTCTGAATTGACTGAATATTTGTATTACCTCTTTCATGAAATTCCATTTTAACTGGTGAAATCCCATCTCTCAATTCTTGGCAGGACTTGAACATTTATTGAGAAGTAAACATGCTACTTGGTGTTGGGCTGACCTAAGTAATTTTTTCAAAAGATTTTATTTATTTATTTTTAGAGAGAGGAGGAGGGAGGGAGAAAAAAGGGAGACAGACATCAGTGTATGCTTGCCTCTTGCACACCCCCTACCCATAACCTGGCCCACAACCCAGGCATGTGCCCTCACTAGGAATTGAACCAGTCACCCTTTGATTTGCAGACCGACACTCAATCCACCGAGTCATACCGCCAGGGCTGACCTAAGTAATTTTTTAAAGTATATTTTATTGATTATGCTATTACAGTTATCCCAGTTTTCCCCCTTTGCCCCGCTCCACCTGGTACCCCATTCCCTCCATCTATCTCCCCCTTCTCTCATGTCTATGGGCCCTGCATATAAGTTCTTTGGCTTCTCCATTTCCTTTACTATTCTTAACCTCCCCCTGTCTATTTTGTACCTACCGATTATGCTTCTTATTCCCAGTACCTTTCCCCCCATTATAACCTCCTCCCCCTCTCCACTAATAACCCTCTAAGTGATCTATCTCTATTTCTGTGATTCTCTTCCTATTCTAGTTGTTAGTTTGTTTTTGTTTTTTAGATTCAGTTGTTGATAGCTGTGAGTTTGTAGTCATTTTTTAAAATTGTTATTCAAATACAGTTGTCTCCATTTTCCCATGACCACTTTCCCTCACCCCACCCATAGTGTTCATAGTTTTGATCTTCTTCTTCTTAAATAAGTTCCTTTAAGATTTCATATAATAAGGACTTGGTGATGATGAACACCTTTAGCTTTACTTTGTCTGGGAAGCACTTTATCTGACTTTCCATTCTAAATGATAGCTTTGTTAGATAGAGTAATCTTGGTTGTAGATCCTTGCTTATCATTGCCTTGAATATTCCTGCCAGTCCCTTCTAGCCCGCAAATTTTCTTTCAAGAAATCAGCTGATGGTCTTACAGGAACTCTTTTGTAGGCAACTCTCTGCTTTTCTCTTGCTGCTTTTAAGATTCTCTCTTTATCTTTAACCTTCAGCATTTTAATTATGATGTGTCTTGGTGTGGTCTTCTTTCAATCCAACTTATTTGGGACCTTCTGTGCTTCCTGGATTTGTATGTCTATTTCATTTGCCAAATTAGGGAAATTTTCTTTCATTATTTTTTAAATAAGTTTTCCATTTCTTATTCTTCCTCTTCTCCTTCTGGCATCCCTATGATTTGGATATTGGCACTTTTGGAGATATCCTAGAGTCTTCCTACTCTCTCTTTTTTTTTTAATTCCTGTTTCTTCATTCTGTTCTAGTTGATTGTTTATTTCTTCCTTATGTTCCAAATCGTTGATTTGAACCCTGGCTTCCTTCCCTTCACAGTTGGTTCCCTTTGGATTTTTTTTTATTTCCCTCAGTGCAGCTTTCATTTCTTCTCTTATGCATTTGTCATACTCAGTGAGTTCTCTGAGCAACCTGATCATCAGTGTTTTGGACTCTGCATCTAGCAGGTTGGCTATCTCCATTTCACTTAGTTACTTTTCTGGGGTTTTGTTATGTTCTGTCATTTGGGCCATTTTTTTTTTGTCTCCTCTATTTGCCAACCTCCCTGTGTTTGTTTCTGTGTATTGGGTAGAGTTGCTTCAACTCCCTGTCTTAGCACACCTGTTAAGTTGAATGGGGTGGAGCCTTGGGCAGGGCAAACCTCTTTATTGCTTTGTGGTTTGGTATGTGGGGGAGGGGATGGAGAGGGGATAATACACTGTCTGGCTTCTGGAGGCTTCCTCTGCACTTGCCCATTTCCAGTCACTTTACCCCCTTCCTGTATGCAGCTGGTGGCCCTCTGGCTGCTTCCCCAGTAGTGGTTCAGAATGCATGGGTTTGCATACGTTCTTAGCCTGTGTGGTCCCTTTAAATGGACTCTCCCAAGAGACCAGCAGTTTCTTCCACCACTCCAACACCCACTGATTTTTACAGCCAGAAGTGGTAAGGCTTTATTTTCTTGCCACTGGGACCCTGGGCTGCACAGTCTGGACTGGGGCTGGGATTGCTCACTTACAAGGTTTCCCTCCCAATTTTATCCACCACATGTGAGTGTGGGACCACCCATTCTACCAGCCACCACTGCCTTACTGCCTCCACACTGCATCCTCTCTGTCCTGGCTCCCCATCTCTGTCCCTCCTACCCATCTGGATGAATATTGCTTCTTTAAATCCTTGGTTGTCAAACTTCCATACAGTCAACTTTGGGCAGTTCTGGGTGTTTTTTTTTTTTTTTTGAGGTTAGTTGTGATCCTTCTTATGGTTGTGTAAAGAGGCAAAGAGTGTCTACCTACACCTTCATCGTGATGGAAGTTGACCTAATTAATTTTTAAAATAGTGATTGATTCATTTATTCTGTGATCTGGTTAAGTCACAGCATCTCTTATAACCCTATATCATGTCAAGTTTACTAGTGTTATTTCCAGACATACGTTACTCTTAAACTATGGTCATTTTTTGAGGCAATTGATGTAATAAAATTGAAGAATAAAAGCAGCAGAAGGAAAAATATTATATAGGTTTCTTCTCTAAGAAACAGTCAAAACACAGAAAGTTTTAAGAGATATCCTGATCCCTTCATAGAAAATCAATTGCTAAGAGACTGTATTAGTTTTCTATTGCTGTGTAACAAATAACCAAGATCTTATCAATTTAAAAGAACAATTTGAAATCTGAAATCTGAAAGCAACTTACTGGGTGATTCTGGCCCAATGGTCTCTCCTGAGTTTCACCTGAAGGCTTGGCTGGGGGAATAGTCTCTCCAAACTCTCTCCTTGTGTTAGTTGGCAGGACTCAATTCCTCAATGATGGTAGGAGATTTCAGTTCTCCACCAAACACATGGGCCTCTCCACAGGCTACCTGAGTGTTCTCACAATACATCAGCTGGTTTTAGGTGGACCTAATGTGCCCAAGATGAAGGCCTGTCTTTTTATATTCTAATCATGGAACTAACCAATGATCACTTGTGGTGTATTCTATTCATTACAGATGAGTCAATCAACCCAGCCAACATTCAAGCAGAGGGCAACTAAACACTGTTTTTTAAAGGAGGAGTATCAAAGAATTTGTTGACATAATATTAAAACCATCACATGGGCATCTTCAGGGAGAAACGTTTACAGACCAATATGGCTTAATGCAGTTAATTCCAGCTTTGGGGTAAACAGTCTGGTACAGGAAAGAGCACTGATCCAAAGAGCAAAAAGACATAATTTCTTGTTCTGATACTGATTCCATATGTGGTCAGTTAATTTGTCTGAAACTTTAGTGTGAATACAAGTTACCATGAACGATTGGTGAAACATGGGTTTCCAGGTCCCATACACAGATACCCTCATTTGCTGGGCCTCAAGTAAGGCCACAGAGTGGATTTCTAAGGGCTCAGATCATGCTGTACTGCCAGTCTGGGGCCAACTTGAAACCTCAAGCCCCCAAATGTGGCCTGTGGCCAGCACATAAGTATCACCTGGGAACTTTTAGAAATGTTACAATCTTAGGCTCCACCTAGATCTACAGAATCAGAAGCAGCAGTTTAATATTATCCCCAGGTGGTTTGTATGAGCATTAAAGTTTGATAAGCACTGAAGTCTGGGAGGTATTGCTTAGCAGATCAAGTACTCAGTTTTCGCCTTTGTTAAAATAACAGTGTTGATCTCATTTTGATTCTGACATACTGTGTATTAAACATTAAGGTTTGAAGGCAAACTTATAGGAATGAGTTGTGCTCCTGCAAATTTAGTTTCTGCATGGGTATAATGGGTGTCACATAGCATTCGCCCTTGGTTAAGGTAAGAGAGAAATGATGTGATGAATATAACAGTCCTAGCTTCCATTTGAACAGAGAGCTACAGTCTGACATTGGTTTTATACTTTTTCATGAATATTCAGGTTGCAGCTAGCACAGAGCTGTTTGTGAAATTGCTTATTTGTTATGTTGGTTCCACCTATTTGATTAGTTAATTTGGTAAATTTAATGATGCTTTAACTGAAATGATTCCAGTTAATGATTATTGATTTGAACCTCAGAAAGAGGGAACTAAAATTGATTCCCAGGTAATTATAACTTAAAAATACATAAATGGAGTGTGTGCAGATGCTGGCTGATTAAAGATAATGAATATTTAAAAAACTGATATAAAATTGAGACCAAATTGGAGGGAGGCAGATTGTGACTCGGAAAGTAATTAAAACAAAAATGAGATATGACTGACCAACAATTAAATGGGTTGGCCTGTCAAGTGGGGGTTTTCTTCCTTACCGGGAGTGTTGAAGCTGAAGTTAGATGCCTGATTTTTAAACCTCCTTGTCCTTTTGTTTTTCGTAACACCATCTCTCATACCCTTCACTGCAGCTACGTAATTCTAATTGTAACATTCTGTATTAATATAGACTAAATATTGGGTCAGACATTCAAAACTAACGATGACTTTAACAAGACATATGTGTATTTCATTTTCACATACAAGACTGAACTGACCCAATTCAGTCTTTTATGAGCATTTTCCCACAAAAGCCTCCAGTAAATTGTCAGGGGCCCAGGCTCTTTCTATTCGGCTCTTCTACCACAACAGATGGCTTTTCCTCACATCCAAATTGTAACTAAAAAGAAAAAAAGACAAGGCCAACTATCTCTTTCATTTGTGTAGTTGTTGGGCATTCATTTCAAGCCTTAAGATGCATACCTCACTTTTCCCTG
This sequence comes from Trachops cirrhosus, assembly GCA_028533065.1. Lineage (NCBI taxonomy): Eukaryota > Metazoa > Chordata > Mammalia > Chiroptera > Phyllostomidae > Trachops > Trachops cirrhosus. Next base: position 53,077,469 of record CM052543.1, on the reverse strand, counting down.
TTCTGCTGGGTAATCTGGTAGATGACCATGACAGTAGGGTATTTCTCTCTGTCTCCCTTGAGTGGCATCCATTGCAGCTGCATTTCCTCTGTACCCACACCTCATACATATGTTCAAGGTCCATGACTCAGTTCTCACTCACAGTGCTCATGCAGCCATCAACAGAGAGCTCTGGTTCTGAACTTCTCCTGGTATCCCTCTATTTCTATGAGTTGAAGTGATGGTGTCCTTCTGTTTTTAATATTTAATAGGTAAAGGTCTATTCAGTGTGTGTGTATGGATATAGATAGATATAGATATAGATATGTAAATATAAGTATATATCTCAGTTAGCGAGCTTGGATAGTTTGTAACTTTGTTTGACTTCTCAAATTTTTTGTCACTGTGTAACAGATTGATTCTATGAAATACCTTCAGATTGAAACACATGGACTAGTCTCATTTTAATAGCTGAGCTAGGCCTGATACAGTATATGACACTGAATTCCACTCATTAGTTTGGCACTTCTGTTGGCCTACCAGTGTGGTCACAGCTGCCTTTAAAAGATGGTGGGTAGAACTTCCAGTACTTTGTTGAATAAGAAAGGTAAAAGTGGACACCCTTGCCTTCCTTGTTCTGATCTTAAGGGGAAAGCTTATAGTTTTTGCTTGTGTGGGTACATAGTGATGTCACTTATTTCATTTGTGATAGGGATATTTATGTCTTTTTTTGTAGTTAAAATTTAAAAATTTTTTCAAATATGCAGCTTTTGGTTAAATTGATTAGTATCTATTGCTTTTAGTTACATTTTTAGTTACAGTGATTTATGCTCATAACTTTATTGTTTCTTTCTGCTTCATTTACATTTATTGTCTCTTCTACTCTAATTTCTTAAATTAAAATTTAGATTATTGATTTAAGATCTTATTTTATAAGGTAAGCATTTAATGGTATAACTTTCAAAAATTTATTTAGCTGACTCTTACACATTTTGATGTTATTTACATTTTTATTTAGTTTAATTTGTTTTTTCCTGAGCTTCCTCTTTGACCTTTACATTATTTAGAAGTCTGTCATTTAGTTTTCAAACATTTGGGGATTTTCCAGATATCTTTCTATTATTTATTTCCAGGCAAATTTTACTATGGTCCAAGAATATACTTTGTATGGTTTTCTACTTTTGTAAACTTTAAAGTTTATTGAATTTCTCAATACATATTGTTTGTCTTGGTGAAGGTGCATATGTACTTGAAAACAATGTATATTCTGCTGTTTTGGGGTAGATTGTTCAATGATATGTTCATTAGGCTAAGTTGGTTACTTTTTGAGGTTTTAGATATTTGAGGTTTCCTATAAATGTCCTGATTGTATTGCCTCCTTGTTCTATAATTTATTGAGAAGTCTCAAACTATAGTTGTGAATTTATGTATTTCTCATTTCTGTACTAACAGTTTTTGATTTATGTATTTTGAGGCTAGTTGTTCATTGCATACACAATTAAGATTTTTTATGTCTTAGAGAAATGATGCTGTTATGCAACTTTTTATGCCTGGTAATATTTTTGTTCTGAGTTCTACTTATTCTAGTATTAATATTGCTACTCCAACTTCCCTTTAATTAATGTCTGTTTACCACATCTCTTTCCATGCATTTTATTTTATCATATATAAGTCTTCACATTTTAAGTGAATTGTAGATAGCTTATAAGTATATGCCTTAAATTTTTATCAAATCTGACTATGTTTTAACTAGTGTTTTTAGAACATTCACACTTAACATTATTAATATGGTTGTATTATAATCTACAAATCTGCTAGTTATGTTGTAGTTGTTCCATCGTTTTTTCATTTTTTAAAATATTCTGACTACTCTTGTGTAACTGCATTTTTAAAGGAAATTTTCAGGTTTTTTTTCTTCTTTGACACTTTAAAGATGTCACTTTATTTTCTTCCAGCTTGTAGATTTCTGAAGAGGACTCTATTATAATTCTTACTCTTATTCCACTATATATAATTGAACTTTATTCTTTGGTTTCCTGAAAAAATTGTATTTGTCTTTTGTGCTCAGAAGCTTGTATATGATGTGACTAAACATGGTATTTTGAGTATTGTTGTTGTTCTGAGCTTCTTGGATCTGTGACTTGTTTTCTATCAATAATATTGGAAAAGTATTATGTTTTACTTCTTTCTGTAGGTATCTCTCCATTTGTTGATTTTGGCAAATTAATTGCCCTGTGACCACAGCACTTTGATGGGCTCAACAACATTTGTGAACTTGATGTTTGCCTGGCTTATTTTTGTTGTCATACTGGGAGTGGTGCACATTCTAGCTCCCCACACCACTGGGGAGAATATGGATTATAGTACAAAGTCTGCAAAATCTTATTTCTTAAAATCCTGTATAAATTCTGCCTATTCTATTGTCTTTCAAAACAATGGCAGTTATGGTGGAGTCCTCTGAAACAACAGGGTTGGATGGGAAGACAGGACCCTTAATTCAATTTTTGCTACTATAGTGGCTGCAATGTCTGGCTAACATTTTTTAATTAGAAAGGTTTGGTACCATCTTCTTTTCTCCAGGTAAGGTACTTTTTTGAAGCTCCCTAATATTAATGTTTCAATCTAAAATGAAACAAATCAATTCACTTTCTAATAAGACTACAAATTACCAGAATTGCTATAAATTAAATTGTAAGCTACATATAAAGACTGCCTCACTGAGCATATCTGCATAGCCCTCAATCTGTACAAATTGTTTAGCTTGAGGCCAATGTCACCCCTCTCTCCTGGGACCTTACTAAAATATCAAAGAAGACCTGATATATCCTGAATGTGTCTAATCATTTCCTCATCAGTATAGACTCTCAAGAAGTGATCTTCTTTCTTAGTATTGGGGGAAGTTTTACCAAATATTTGTCACAACATACTAAGAGTTATTAACTTTTCAGAATGTATTACCTGTGCTTTCAGAGCTCACTCCACTACCTCAAAGACAGTACCACATGTTTTATATTCTGTTACAGAAAAATCCCATTTTAAGGAAATAAAGTCTAAATTGTTTAAATATAGGTTCACCTGCCAGGAAAAAAATGAATTAATAAATGAAAAGTACTTAAATAAAATAGCAGATAAAATCCCAAGCTAGATCATGTTTGAAAGCACAGCCATCCAGGCCTTTCATTTTTCTATTCTATTACTCTGCCCTCTCTAGTAGAATGCTTTTATCTACACAGTCCAAGATGGCTCAATAATGCAATGATTATATTTTTGATTTTATATATATTCCAATAAAAATGCAGGATAAAAGGATATAATTTTTCCATTTAAAACATAATAAGAATGTTATATGTATCACACCTGCTCATATTCAATTATCAAAACATATAAATGGTGATAGAGGCTGGCTAATGTATATTTAATTTTGAGTAACTATTTGCCTAGCTATTAATCAGTGGGCTTATCACTGTCAAAGAGAATGAAATGGTATAATGTAATTGGGGGAGGATTAACAACAATCTGCCACATATATGCTGTTACTTAATGCAAATTTACAATTGCTCCACTGTTTTCCATTGCCTGAAATGACTGTTTCCCTTGTTTTTCAACTTGTCAACTCATGTTTCATTTGAAACTGCATCTGTGTGTCACCTGCTTGAACCATATTCACTCTCCGTACTATGAAGTTGGTTTTTCCTCTGATTCTTGAAACAGACTTTAAGATAGTCTAGGGCATGTCTTGCTCATTTTAGTATTCTATGTATCTAGCATAGAGTAAATTAATTAATGAATAGATGACTGAATAGATGGACAAATTTGCAAGGTGTTCACCATACAGACAAGTGAGGAAATTAGTGAATGATTTAGAGTACAGTTGGATGGATGAGTAGATCAGTGAATGGATTGGTCAGTGCCCATGAAGATTAAATGACTGGATGGGTGAGTGAAGGGATGGATGGATGGATTGATTGAAGAGCAGATGCAGAATATATGAGTGAATGAATGGATGAATGAATGAGTGTATGGATAGGAGGGAAGGTAAGTGAATAACTAAATCATTAAATAGATGGATAAATAAATGCATACATATATTGGTGAGTGGATTGTGAATGGAACCTACACAAATATGTCCGAATTGCAACTTCTGCCAAAGTGCATCAGGTTGGGAAATAGAAAAACCTGGATTTTTATGACACTTTTGCCATTTTCTCTCTGATTTTCCCAAGTTCCTTAAGCTCTCTGCATTTTAATATCCTTGACCCTAAACTCTAAAATCAAATTGTAATAAATATCTTGCAAGTTATTGTGAAGGTTAAATAATGCACTATATAATGTGATTGGTGCAAAGCATATGCTCCATTAAGAGTAATTGCTATTCCAATCATCTTCATCAAATACTCAATCAAATCTTCCTTTTTTTGTTATATTTTGTATTTATTTATTTATTTATTTATTTATTTTCACAGCATTTGACTGATGTGGACATATGTGGAAATATATATGTAATCTTGGCTTCTAGGATCTCTGGGTAGATAAGACATATGCATTAAAGGATAACCACTATTAAACTAAAGAGGATGCTCAGTGCCAGGTGATAAATTTATGAGGAACTGAAGAAAGAGAAAGATCATGCCTTTATGATCAGTCAAGTCTTGGAACATTATATTGGAGTTTGATAGGTAAAAAGGGTGATTAAATTAACAGAGAGTTAAGAACATATTATCCATGATTCTGATTAAACAGCAAATTATCTGAAGAATATCAAAGTAAAAATGAATAAGTTGCAAGGGTTTTATTTAACTGTGAAAGAAAATGAGGTCTTAAAACAGTTCAATGAATGGCCCAAGGACAGACAGTGACTTTGACCCTGGCACAGTTGCAAATGGCAGTCTCAGTTCTTGGCTGCTGTGTCTCTGGATTTGCCAGTATTCTTAAAATAAGCAAAATATTTTTTAAATGCTGTAACATTTCTCTGAGGACAGCTTGGCTGAGTTGTTTTGACTTAAACAAGAAAAATAAATCACTGGGAACAGCTAAGATGCTAGTCCATTGAACCCATTTGTTTACTTCCCCGTCTAGATGCTAAAAACAATGTTCTAAAACAGTGAATTCATGTATGTTGCCTAGTCACATGGTTCCTCTTTTACCCCACCTGTCTCCAGTCAAGTCTCCTAGATTTACTTGATTTATATGTATATATTTACATATATAATATATACATATGATATATATATATAAATATATTTACATATATAATATATATGCATGCATATTTAGGTTATTCCTGAAAAATTTATCACCCAGAGATCCAGAGACTCCTGAGCAACTTCAAGGGGTTAGTGGTATAATTTAGAGCTATTTTAGGCCCTGAAGTCTAACACAAATTGAGTTCTAATAGAAACTACCAGTTAGCTGTATGTCATTGTGTATGTGGCCTAATCCCTCTCAGCCATATCAGTATCATGGAAATGCTAATATCTGTTGACTCACTTTGGTGGACCTAGGATGTGTTTTTCATACAACAGTGGAATCAGAAATAACAGGTGCCTTCACCTGAATTTGAGCTCACTATTTGTACTAACTACAGTCCCATAGACTTGTTTGGTTTTAGATCTGTGCTCTCATTGTGCTGGACTCCTTAAATGCTCTTTTTGCCCTGTGTTAGCAAATGCAACCAACTCTATTAGTTGTCCAGCAGTGATGGAGAACCCAGGATAAATCAACCAAAACATCTTCATATCTCACATTTACCTGAGAATCCCAAAATCCTTAAACTTGTAAGTTTACCAAATCTTCCTGATTCCACATTTACTCTGCTACTGACTGTTTTGAAAATGCAGAGGGATTCTTTTAAATTAGAAATTAGTTCTGCTACATAAAGCATTAGCCAGAAACCAACTTTCAGTTTGTTGTGCATGTTTCTTTCTGGAAAGCTTTGTCTTTCTCTTTTTAGAGTGCTTGAGAAAGTCAATTTTAAGAGTTCGATAAAGCCCTTTTAAGAGGTAGCAACATTATTTTTAAAATAAAAATTTTGTATAAATGCAATGTAATGATTTAATATACATAGTAAAAGGATCACTACAGTGAAGCTACTTAGCATTTTATTTCCTTACATAGAGTTACCTTTTGTGTGTGATGAGAGCATATGAAATCTACTTTTGGCAAATAAAATTAATGTTATTTAATAATATTCTTATAAAGTGCCTACTTCATGGAGTTGTTATGGGAATTAGATAATCTTACATAAAGTACTTGGAGTACTGCCTGACACACACTGATTGTTATCTGTGCTAATTATTGGATAATATCTTGCTCTTTTAATGACCATTTGATGCACTTATGAATTATGTGCACACAATACCAAATTGCAAGTATATTTTGTTCCTTACCATTTTTGTATAGTAAGAATATTGTTTCCTACATCACTGAGCTCCATCAAAATTTGTACTTTTATTAGCATCACAAAAGCAAGTTATTTTATCTTCCAAGCTTATCTTTTAACTGAACTTATAACAGCATTCACAATGTTTCCAGATATTTTTTCAGTGGAAAGAACTTCCAAAAGTTCACTCCATGAAATAGGAGGGAAAAAAGAAGCATCTAGTAATTCTATTATAAATTGCATCATGTGACTATTACAGTTAACCTGTTTAGCAGCATATTTTATTTTCTGTATTTATACAAGACTTGAAATGGAAATGACAAAAATTAATATACAACAGTTATTTGATCTAAGTGAAAAATAATGCACCTTCTGTGTCTATAAGTAGGTTGCATTATTGTCCCAGGCACAGTATTCTTAAAATCATGACTCAATTTTGAACCAGATGCTAACTAGAAAAAAATCGGTGTCATGAAGTGTTCAGGTTTTCAAATAGTCAGTGATACGACGGTGACTGTCATGTGCAATGCTAAATGTCCAAAAAGTTTTTGTGTAAGTTTATATTATACATCAATGTCTACAGGAATGGAAAGTCAGTAACTTTTTAAAAATTTTTTTTATTTTTTATTTTTTTATTTTTATTTTTTTTATTTTAGTTTATTCAGTACAGTTTCTATCCTTTATTCCCATTCCAGCCCACCCACCCATCCCTCCCCTCCTCCCTCCCATTTCCAACCCCCCTAGTTTTGTCCATGTGTCCTCTATATTTATTCCTGTAAACCCTTCCCTTCTCCCCTGAAATTCCCTCCCCTCTCCCCTCTGGTCAGTAACTTTTCATTAAACATGCACCTCTATTTTGTTCAGGTTGCTGCTGCTGAACCAGTTTATTTACAAAATAATAAAAAGCATTATAATATAATTAAATGCCTGCATAGTTGTATCCCATTGACAAATGACCAAACAGCTGCAAAAAAAGTGTTCAAATTACTCTCTTACACACTGATTGGCAATATTGCTTGATCTCCATTTCATGAGCATATTTTCCATGTACCTAATTTCTCCACTTTACACTTTTTCTCTTAATGCAGCAAACTGACTGGTACATACACCAAAACCAGACAGCTTTCAAAAACTTCCCTTACAACACACAAGACCTGAAGGAGTTACCTCTCCTTAGCCACTCATGTGAAAGCATGCTGTGTTTTGTCAGCATGAACCCTACATGTTATCCTTGAAAATAAGACTACTTAGAGTGTGTGTGAAAAGAGTCAGCAGAAGAGAGAGGAACTTCACATTTAACCACACGGTAAAGTGAAAACATTGTTAACTGCACATTTGTTTTACACTTTAATAAATAAGATTATAGAGGAAGGTGAAATTAAAAAATGGACATTATGAAACCATCCTAAATCCCTTAATGCAGTTATTTTTGAACAAGAAAGATATTTTCTTATTTCTCATGCAGATGAGAAAGATGCTCAGAAGTGACTAAGTGGTCCACAGCAAGTAGATGGCTCTACCCTGTAAGATCACTGGGGATACAAGTGGTATCTGCCCCAGTGCCCACCAGTCCCTTAAGGTCTTGCCTTCATCCCCTGGTTGAAGCTGGCTAATGACCATCATCTATATTTGAGCCTCAGGAGGAAAAGGAAAGAAAGTGCAAAACAAGCAATTTCCTTTAAGGCAGCAATACTGAAGCTCTGCACATCATTTGTGCTTATATTTCACTTGAAAGAATACAAGTATAGTCCTGGACATCTTCAGCTTCAAGTAAGATTAAGAAATAGAGGCAGGGAAGTGTTGTGGGGAAACAATCACAAAGTCAGAACTTAAAACCAAGACTGTACCAATTATAAGAACCACACTATCAAAAGAAAGGAAGGAGAATCCTCACCAGCCAGGCCTCAGGACTACATTAGATTAAATATTTTATTGGGCAAATGCATAAGTATGCCCAAGGCCTCCTATAATATTTTCTTGAGGTTTAATGCAATGATTAAAAAATAAATATTTAAAAATGAAAAATTCAAGAGAAATACTAAACAAGGACACCATGACAACAAGGATAAACTAGGGCAGTTTTGGGAAAACTTGGATATGTGGTCTCCCCAACTATTATGACTGATAGTAGGAAAAAACCCCAAATTTATCTGGTACCTAATACAGAGCTGGACCATGCTAATTACTTTAAATCTGCAGTTTACTTTTTCTTTTCAATCATCCAAGCCTGTTATTATTATTAGCCTCAGTTTCTATATGAATAAAGTGAAAGAGTTGGCAACCTTCTCAAAGACCATGTAATCCATAAAAGTCTCTAAATCATGCTCTTTCCACCAGACCAAATTCTCTCTATTAATGAATAGGTTCTGAATAAGGGCTTATTAGAAGATTGAAGTGTATTATGGAATTATTTCATGCTTTAAAATAATTTCCCCTTAGAGACAATATTGCTTTTTATTTTTCCTTTGAGTAATCTTAGTTAATGTTTTATTCCTTTTAATATTTAAGTCCCACTGATCCAGAAATGCATCTTGTTTTTTGGTGTATATTGAGAAAATTCTCGTGCAGTAACATACATAGAAACCTATCAGGATAGTACTCATCTTATTGGACTAAATTCTCCCCACTGTTTCTAATATGATGTACTTAGATCTCAAACAATGATTGAAATCTAATATTAGTAGGAATGGTAATTCAGGTATTCATATGTCCATTTTCATTGTGGCAAATGGGTAAAAATTAGGTCTTTTAAAGAGCATACTTTCTTTTAGTGGGATACTACGGTGATACATCAACACAACACCTATTACTAATCATTACATCATTTCGATTGTTCTCATCCTTCCCTCATCTCCATCCATGTAGTCTGTAACTAAATTCAAAGTTTTCTCAGCTATGGCCTGGAATAGTGGGAGTAAACTCCCAACCTGTTTTCTCATTTAAAACTTCAGCTCCATAAAATGTGTTCTATAAACTGTAGCCATACTGCTCTTTATAAAATGGAAATCCATTCATAGCCCTTCTCCTTTGAGTGTTTCTTGGATCCCTTTACCAAGCTTCATAGGCTCTTCTCCATATGCCTTCTGCTCCAGTCATGCTGTACTGCTCACACATATTCCTCCGAGTATGTGCCCTTAATCTGGAACACCCATCTCCTTCTCAGTGATGTCACCTGGAAAATTCCTGCTCACCTTTCAAGTCTTGCTTTCAACATTTCTCCCTCTGAGAAGCCTCCTCCAACTGCTCTGACAGAATGAGGTCCTTTTCTGTTCACATTTACCTAGCAGACTCAGTGCTCTTTGGTCATAGGACTGTTCACCTTGAATTACAATTATTATCATGAATAATTACTGAGTGTTTATTAAATTCCAAACAGCATACTAAATATTTTATGTAATTACATATGTTGGGTTATATAATTCTCACACTAACCCAATGAGGTGTGTTCTTTAATGTCCCCCATTTGACCCATGAAGAGTGGGTTCAAGGGAAGCTGAGGGAACTGTCCAAAATTAAATAATTGGTTAATCAAGCCAGGGAAGAAATGAAAGTCAGTGTACTTAAAGTTGTGTTTTTAGCTATTATGTAATTCTGCCTCCCTGATCAGACCGTGAGTTCTTGAGAACAAAGACAATGTAATATTTATAATCAGTCTCTAGCCTAGCAGAGTGCATAGCATACAATGCTTGCTTAATGAACACTTGCTGAATAAATAAATAAAATGCTTATCAAATCATGGTAAAATATGTTTTTAGAATAATAACTGGGAAACAAAATAATTCACTTAATTGAATGAATTTTATTATGATAAATATCACATCACTTAGAGTTATTTTATTCTCTGACTGCTTTACTTAAAAATTCTGTTAAGGGGGTTGTACTCTGAAAACTCTAGTTTTTATGTGCAAAGATTGTGAAAGCAAAGTGTTAGGTGATTACTCTGACAGAATTATCAAGGTGAGGGGATCTTGTGCCAACCTGCTACTCTATGCTTCACACTTTTACCTTCTCACCTTACCAGGACTAGGTTTCCTTCTAATGCTGTTTTGTGAACTGATGGTCTCGACTAGCAATTTTCAACCTTTTTCATCTCATGCCACACATAAACTCACTACTAAAATGCTATGGTACACCATAAAATATATTCTATTTTTTCCAATCTGAGGAAAAATAGACATAATTTTGATTTATTCACACCAAGACAGCTATGTTATGTTGGCTGTTGTCATGTTTTTTATTTGACAACCTAAGGGGGAAGAGGTCAGTGCCTGACTAAATAGTCAAGTACTGCATATTTTAAATTTTTTTGCAGCACACTGATGTGCCATGGCACACTGATTGAAAATTTCTGGTCTAGAAACAGTAAGACAAAAACAATTGAAACACAAATGCTGTTTTCACATCTTAATTTTTGAAAAAATTCCTTTCAACTGTATTTTTTCATTTTTTATTATTTTTTCTTTTAAAACAATTATCTCTGAAGTCACTTATTTACATAATGAGAAAAGTTAGAATTTAGTAATTATATCCACAGCTGAGAAGTTTTTCAAATTCCATTTGGTACAAATTGAACTTGAGTGTGTTCAAACACGCTTTTTTAGTGTTCTAAGAACCTATTTTATAAGCAGGCACTTTAAAGGGATTCAAACGGTCCTCACCTTAAGGAGCTTTTCAATTACTGACTAGTAACGTGTTTTTAGAGATCTTTTTATTGTGTGAAACATAATGTGAAAGTCAGGATTGCTAAAAAATACTGAGGAGGGGGTGATAAATTCTAATAAAAGAAAAATCTCTGTACTGGGAGGCAACTGATCTAGGGACTGATAATGTAAGATTCAGTAGGTGGAGGACAGGTGGGAAGAGCACACTAGCAAAACTCCACCCATAATGGCAGAAAAGTGAGAAAGTTCTGGGTAAATTTGGGACAGGGAGAGAAACAAAGGTGTGATCAGAGTGTAGGTGAAATGTCAAGAAATTTGATACAAAAAGTACAGGCATTTAAGCTAATGAAGAAGTTGAGTGTGGGGGAAGAAGTTTGACAAATTAGTTTTTTTTGCTGAAGAAATGGAGACTTTTAAAAAATTATAATTATATATCATAATTGTATATACAGTTATAGTTATTGAGAGGTAAGGTGCATGGTATACAAAATTTATTTTCACAATCATATAATTAAACATAAATACTCATCAACTATTATTGTTAAATTTGAGTATTTGGCATACAATTTTTCAGTATTACCATTTAAGCAATGCAGCGATCAGTGTACAAGTATAAAACATACATTGCACTGTTCAAAATATTTTGTGTAGCAGATTTTCAGAGATTGTCTTCATCTTTTCTATTCTTACAGAATCATACTGTTCCACCCCATGGCTGTGTAACTGGTTGTTATGTTAGTTTAATTTATATTTGTAAAAAAAATACAAAATAACTTGGTTCGCTTTTTGTTGTTGTTATTGTTCTTATACAATTGAAATGTTAGAAAGGTCAAAAGTAAATCATAAGTGTGTCCATATAATTTTTTGGAAACTTAGTAAATGGGAAACTACGTTCATAAATTGTATTATTTTGGAAGACATAATAGCTTAAAGAGTCCTATCCCTTCACCCTGTTAGACTTGACTCCTTCAGCCTTTACCATCTCCCATATGCTGGTCTCCTCCATTCACCCATCCCCAGTGCCATCCCCCTCCAGACCCCCCCCACTGCCGTGCATGCCACCAAGCCGTGTGGCTAGCAGAACCATTGTTGCAAGTAGACTGACCTCCCAATGGTGGGAACAAAATCAACCAGGTAATTACAAGATAGCAATGAGTGGTTGCCCAGCACTGTGTTGTCCACTATTGTAGCTACTGGTCACATGTGGCTATTTAAATTTAAATAACTCAAAATTAAACAAATGAAAAACTCAGTTCCTTAGCTGTACTAATCACATTTCAAGTGCTCAGTGGCCAGAGCTAGCAGACAGCTCAGACTTATGGAACATTTTCATCATTGCAGAAAGTTCTATTGGACAATGTCAGACTTCAATGTTAGACCTGACTATAGTCCTAAGTTGTTCATCTTTCATTACTTACTTATTCTCTCTGGGTCTCATTTTTTTATATAACATTATGATAAAAATAGTAACACTGGCCTTACTTACCTAATGGACCATACAAAGAAATGTTAGCTAAAACTTTTTTTTAACATTGTGTTAAAAATCACTGTAAAGTGTCATGTGTCATGTCATTTTGGGATCTCCTGAGCTTGATAGGAGGTTTTGAATGCTCTACCAATTTCTTTTTAGGTCTGCATCATTGCATCCTAAATGGAACATTTTTGATGCTATTATATGCAGGAGACCAGCGCAATTTGATATTATGCTTTTTTTCATTCTCCCATTTGGAAAGGAAAGCATTTTAGCTAAATTGTGGATTCATATTTAACATTAAATAAATCTGCTGAGAGTGGCCAGAATGAGAATCTAACTCTAACAATAGTTGAACAGTGTGTTGATGATCATTCTTTGAATAGGAACTTCGTCTATACCAGTTATGATTCAAAGGCTGAACCAACATAAAATCTAATGTGTTTCTTTCAGTGGTGTTTACAGAAGTCTCTGCTTCATGACATGTGCATTTAGGTGAAATACTTCTCTTGAACGCTTCTTAGGCAGAAAGCCACAAACAAAGGTCATATGCAAATGACTGCTGAAATATCCTTAGAAGCACAAAACATTCAATTATATGATTTTCTGCCTTGCAGTGAATTCATTCCTTTTTTCTCCATAAAATGACATTTTATATTTTTTCCATAACATATGTGATTCAGCAGCACAGATACTGGGATCAAATTAACAAGTTAGGCATTGTTCATATTGTGGATAGAGGATTCTGTGGTTCCTGCGCTTGCCTGAAGGAGGTTGGTCAAGTAGTATTTATTCAGTGGCCAGAACACCCCACAAAGACCAGCAGTAATGTCCATGACAAGGCATAAGGAAGCAAATGAGGCTGCAGGCTTGTATGGTCTTACGGCTTATAAGGTGTCAGGATATGTGAATTTAAGGAATCATCAGAGTATATATATTCAGGTTATATTTCTGCTCAACATACCTTCATGTAGTCCTTCAAAGATAGTTTTAATGAAGGAACATATAATAAAATGGACTTTTGCAATTTAAAGAAGCCATTTAGATTTTCTTAAGCTCTCATTGTGAAAACCTATTTTCTGCCCAATTTTATGCTAGGAGCTTTTGATCTATTGTACTTATAGATGCAACACTACTCAACTTTGAAATTACTTTGAAGTTTGAGTTTAATTGATTTTTTACAATATGGCATTTGCTCTTTCAGTACCTCAAGAGATAGGTTTTGACATCTTTGTTTTCACAGTTTTCTCATTTTTTTGTTCTAATAAACTGCAGGATGCAAACTGGAAGCCCAAGTCAAAAATTTTAGAGCAATGCACGTATCAAGCAAGCAACTCTAATTGCTCTATTAATATGATACCATTTCTTGAACCCTTACAGTCCCCTAGTATGCAAGGGGTGAGTGATCCCTTATGAGCATACTTCTGCTGTTGTTATTAATAACTGTTATTACTCTGAGGTTGGAGAGATTAACTGATGTATTCTAACACAGCTTCTCACTGGTGTCATTAGTAAAGAACGCCTGCATTCTGTGGCCAATATTATCTCTCCTCTTACATATTAGGCAATACATTTTGATGTTCAGACAGTTTTTAAATTTATAGTAGTCATTTAACCAAATCTATCTTTCATTATGAAACTGATATGCTGTAAAATTTTTACAGACAACTAGAAATCATCATGAAATGGATGTGAGTCTCTCTTCTTTCTATACATTAGCTTAAGAGTTAGGAGCAATTGCATAATCATCCATTTCCAACATTTCTTCTAACACATCAATGCTACTAATTCTGAAATTTGAAAGTCTCAGTCATACTGAGTATAGCCAATTTTCTATTGTACATAACCATCTCAATATATTGCTATTACTCACTGATAACATTGACTGGTGTGGTTCAGTTAGTTGGGCATCATCCCACAAAGCAGAAGGTCGCATGTTGAATTCCTGGTCAGAGCACATACCCGGGTTGCAGGTTGGGTTCCAAGTCAGGGCACATATGAGATGGAACCAATCAATATTTCTCTCTCACATCAATGCTTCTCCCCCTCTCTTTGTCCCTTTCTTCCCCTCTCTCTAAAAATAAATACATAAATTTTTTTTAAAAAATCATAGCTTCTTTTCTTTCTCCTGTGATCTTCTCATCAATTAATAATGTTCTACAAGGCTTCCAACTGAGAGCTCCTGGTGCCCTATGGGACTTCCTCTCTCTTACTCGCCATGAAAAGTAGCATACTGTAGTGAAAATTGTGATACAAGAGGAAGTAATAGATCTAGACTTTGTGTCAATAGACATGGATTCAAATTCTAAGTATATCTTTAACTGAGTACATGCCCTTTCTTGTTTGGGGCCTCAGATTTCTCTTTCTAAGATGGAGATAACAAACCTTACCTGAAGAGTTTGTTGTAAATAATAACTATGAATAATCAGTGTCAAATGCTTGTCACTTTAATAGTTTGGGGCAAAGAATAAATGTTCTTAAAATTGTGTGTGACCTAAGACAAGATACATTTGAGCTGCATCTTGGAGGTTAAATTGGTAGGTAACTACTAGGACTTCATGAAAAGTCTTTTTAGGAGAAAGGTTTTCCATTCTTATGAGGTTGTCTTATGATGGGCTAAGTAAGATATTTACTTTGGTAAATGCAAAGAATGTGGGGATACAGATGCTAAAGTTTAAACTGGAAAGATAGGGAGAGGCCAGATTATAGTTTTTTCTATGGCAAGCTCAGGATTTTGGATTACAGAGAACTAGTGAAGGTGTTTAAGCAAGAAAGAAACTTAACAAGGCTATGTGCATTTCTGTGTGTATGTGTTTGCTTCAGAGTGAACTATTTTGACTCAAATTCCATATAGAATATGCACTGGATTACAAAGAACTGAAAACAAAGGCTGCAATTCACTAGAATGTCTAGAATTTGCAAACAAACTAATCAATTATTTTAAGGACCAAACTGTTATGACCTCTTCAAAAACAACAAAACAAAGAAGCAAGTAAAATATAACAAAAGACACTGAAATAGAGGACAGGTAGTCAGTGACCAGAGGGGAGAGGGGAGGGAATTTCAGGGGGGAAGGGAAGGGTTTACAGTAACAAATATAGAGGACACATGGACAAAACTAGGGGGGTTGGAAATGGGAGGGAGGAGGGGAGGGATGGGTGGGTGGGCTGGAATGGGAATAAAGGATAGAAACTGTACTGAATAAACAAAAAAAAATTATTGTTATTGTTGTTTTAGGTTAGTATTTAACTTGGCCTCTTTACAAGGTTCTGGGAGACAATAAGAACATGATGGCATCCATATTACTGATGGAATCTCAGTCAAAGATATGTTATCACCTGGAGCATTCTTAATCAAACTTCTTTATTATTTCTTGTGCTCTAATTGGAGTAAGAATGTTTACATCCAGGGACTTCTTTGCACAGGTAGAGTCACTGAGGAATCTAACAATCTTATCAGTAAAGCATTCTTTGGCATTAAAAATGAATTAAACATATTGACTTTTTTAAACAAAGGAATAGGAAATACATGAATACAAAAACAGTAGAATGACTAAATGAGAGATCGTATGCACAATTATGAAAAATGATTCCATTTTATTATACCACTTGTGTGGCCCTTTGCCATTTATTCCTTCCTCCTGCATTAATTAATATTTTGATGTTCTTGCATGTTAAAGTTGATAGAAATCCCTATTTTGAGCATGTTTGGTCATTCTGTTGAAAACTTTTGTTGAATTAACACTGATTAAACAACTTTATCAAAAACCATATTAACTTTACATTCCAGTGCCGTCCATACAGAAGTAAATGCAAACTCCTTATTGGGACAGCCAGGGATTAACACCTTCCCTCCTGACACAACTCCTCTACCTACCAATGCATACCATGAAGGCGTAGCTACTCATCATGTGGTTTTACTGTTTTAACCTCTGTGCTTTTGCAACTGTTAATTCCCCTTTCCTGGTGTTCCGTCTATACTCTTTGCCTGGGGAACTCAGCATTCAAGGCTCTCCTTTAACTCTCAAACATCATTTCTCGTTTTTAAGTCTTTGTAACTACTGACTCTGCATTGGTGAAGTTTTGGTTGATTAATAGATTAATATAATCCATCTGTAATGCAGGAGTAGACCTGATCTTACTGGTTAGAGGTGGTGGACACCAGGCCTACTCTCCTTTTACTAAAAAGAAAAACATATTCAGAGCTAAGGAATAAGTAGTGAATAAGTGTTCTACTATATCTAAAACACCTCACTTCTATCTGCTTTCCCCCAACTACCAATAATAATATCAATAATTTGCATGTATGAAGGGTTTTTTTTTTTTGAAACAATTGTAATTTTAAGGCCTAAGCTCTGGAGCTAGAACCAGAAAATTAGATCATGCAGCCACTGACTTTCAAGTGTGAGCAACAGAATCTTGACCCCCTGGAAGTGCCTCAGAGGTGCCTGGGAGAGTAGAAGGAGAAGGGAAGCCAAAAGGATAGGTAGACAAGAAAAGAGGGGGCTTGGGACAACCCACACCATCTCAGCCAGAGCAGTCCCATTTTATGTTTTATGTATTGGCCTTCTGTATAAGATTCCCTTTCAAGAAAGAAAGAAAACTGGTATTTTATTTTAAAAAGTTGAAAATTACTAGTAAAAACATTCTGACTTCCCATATTAGTGGTTCAAAGCATGAGGGACTTTATTCCCCAATTCTTGAGTCAGGCATTGGTACTCAGAGCATTTTGAGTCATGTGCAGGTTTCTTTAATTAACTCGCAGGGTGGTTCACAAAAGACAGATGGCTACAGTGTCAGTGCTGTGGCTAAGGATGGCATGCT
Organism: Trachops cirrhosus; assembly: GCA_028533065.1. Taxonomy (NCBI): domain Eukaryota; kingdom Metazoa; phylum Chordata; class Mammalia; order Chiroptera; family Phyllostomidae; genus Trachops; species Trachops cirrhosus. Next base: position 53,060,156 of record CM052543.1, on the reverse strand, counting down.
GATTCCAGTTCACACAATTCTAACAATGACGAAAAACAAAATTTTACCCATGACAGTAAAAAATGAAACCTTAATAAAATTTTCCTCTTTTATACATTTGGAGAAAGCATGCTGTTTCTTTCTTAACTTAGGTATAACCTGGGTGGGCACATAGTCCAAGTCTAGAAGAAATCAAAAAGTTCTTAGAGGTTTTGACTACTACATGCAACAAACACATTATTTTCATGACCATTCTGTCTCCTATGCCTTGTCCAGCTAATATGCACACACCTTTTTTAAATTTTTTATTATCACTATTATGAAGAGGCTTATATCCAAAAGAAAATATAAAGTTAAGAAATAGTTATGTTTCTGATTTTATGCAAAATATTAGGTCTCAAAGGAATAAAATTAATCATGGAAATCATTCAAAGAGAAGAATAAAAGGGGGAATAAAATTTGAAACTAAGGAATATAACACAAAGAACAAAAAAGAACAACAAAGGCAAGTGCAAATAAAGTGTAATTTCAGGGGGGAAAGGGAAGGGTTTGCAGGAACAAGTATAAAGGACACATGGACAAAAACAAGGGAGGTGGAAATGGGAGGGATATGGGGAGGGCGGTGGCATGGGCTGGTCTGGGAGTAAAAGGCAGAAAACTGTACTTGAACAACAATTAAAATAAATTTTATAAAAACACAAAAAAAAGCCCACAGAAAAAAGAAAGAATGATTACTTGCAGTTGGGGCAAGCCAGGGGAAACAAAACATGTCCACCTGCCCATTTTATTTCTGGAATGACATTATTCTGTGCCCAGCTAAACATCAAGCACAAAATCAGTTTGCTCCTCTCCTTACTGCCTAGATTGATGACTGACATGCAAGTCCTAATGAGATGTATGAGCAATCTCTGGCCAATATGATTAGGGTTTTATAATAAAAATACAATGGATAAGGCATTACATCTCAATATAAATCTGAGTGCTTTGCAGGGAGTACTTCCCTTCTTCCCTTCATCCATGAACTCACATTCTTCCTACTGTCTCCACTCATGGTTGTGATTTTCTAAAACAGTGTGCTCCATCAAGACTTCCAGCCAGAATGGAGGCATAAGTAGATACACTTTGCCTCCTTGCACAACCAAAAGAAGGATAACAAATTTAAAAACAAAAAACTACCAGAACTGCCAGAAAATTGAACTGTATGGAAGTCCAACAACAAAGGAGTTAAAGAAGAGACATTCATCCAGACTGGTGCGCTGAGACAAAAAAAAAAATATGGCCCAAATGAAAGAGCATATCAAAACTCTAGAAAAACAACTAAGTAACAAAGAGATAGCCAACCTATCAGATTCACAGTTCAAAACACTGGTAACTAGGATGCTCATAGAAATGGCTGAGTATGGTAGCAAAATTGAGGAAGAAGGGAAGGCTATGCAAAGTGAAATAAAGAAAATTATACAGGGAACCAACAGTGAAGGGAAGGAAACCAGGACTCAAATCAATGATTTGGAGCAGAAGGAAGAAATAAACAGTCAACCAGAGCAGAATGGAGAAACAAGAATTCAAAGAAATGAGGAGAAGCTTAGGAACCTCTAGGACAACTTTAAACATTCCAACATCTGGATCATAGGGGTGTCAGAAGGAGAAAAGGAACAAGAAATTGAAAACTTATTTGAAAAAATAAGAAAGGAGAACTTCTCCAATCTGGCAAAGGAACTAGACTTCCAGGAAGTCCAGGAAGCTCAGACAGTCCCGAAGAGGTTGGATCCAAGGAAGCATGCACCAAGGCATATCATAATTACATTAGCCAAGGGAAAAATGGAGAGAATCCTAGAAGCAGCAAGAGATAAGGAGACAGTAACCTACAAAAGAGTTTCCATAAGTCTGTCAGCTGATTTCCCAAAAGAAACCTTACAGGCAAGAAGGGGCTGGAAAGAAGTATTCAAAGTCATGGAAGGCAAAGATCTGCACCTAAGATTACTCTATCCAGCAAAGCTTTCATTTAGAATGGAAGGGCAGATAAAGTGCTTCTCAGATAAGGTAAAGTTAAAGGAGTTCATCATCACCAAGCCCTTATTATATGAAATGTTAAAGGGAGACTTATCTAAGAAAAAGATCAAAACTATAAACAGTAAAATGACAACAAACTCACAACTATCAACAACTGAACCTAAAACAAACAAACAAAAAAACAAACTAAGGAAACAATTAGAACAGGAACAGAATCACAGAAAGGGAGATCACATGGAGGGTAATCAGTGAGAAGGGGGTGAGGGGAGAAAAGGGAAAAGGTACAGGTAATAAATAGCATAAATTCTGGTACAAAATAGACAGGGAGAGGTTCAGAATAGTATAGGAAATGTAGAAGCCAAAGAACTTATACACATGACCCATGGATATAAACTAAAGGGGGAGAATGATGGTTAGAGAGGTATGCAGAGCAGAGGGGAATAAAGGGGAGAAAAAATGGAACAACTGTAATAGCATAATCAATAAAACATACTAAAAAATAAAAGAATAAAACTTGTGTTCCTTCACCTCTGAGTTTCTTTTATCGATCTAATCATCACATTGTATTATTACTGCTGGTTCACTACATCTCCTCTATTACTATAAACACTTTGAGGGAAATACTTTGTCTACTTTATCTCCATCACATCCCCACTGTGTATCCCAGTTTTGGAAATATAGTATGTGTAATAAACATATTTATTAAATGAACAAATTTTTCCATGCTAGGTATAATCATGAATATTATCTTCTATTCCCACCTTGCTGAGTGTTTTTTATCACAAATGGATGCTGGATTTTATCAAATGCTTTTTTAGTATCTATTAAAATGATCATGAGGTTTTTATCCATTTTGTTTATATGATGTATTACATTTATTGATTTGCAAATATTGTACTATCCTTGCATCCCAGAGATAAATCCCACTTGGTCATGACATATGATCTTTTAAATGTATTGCAAAGTCTGGATTGTCAATATTTTGTTGAGGATTTTAGCATCTATGTTCATCAAAGTTATTGGCCTGTAGTTTTCTTTCTTTGCTGTGTCTTTACCTCCTTTTGGAATTAAGACAACACTGGCTTTATAAAAAGATTTTGGAAGTCTTAACTCTTCTTTAATTTTTTGGAATAGATTCAGAAAGATAGGAGTTAGTTCTTCTTTAAATGTTTGGTAAAATTTCTATTTGAAGAAATATTTTAAGTAGTTGAACAGACCAATGGCTGAGCCTGACTGTAACATGAACAGTTTATGAAGTAACATGGACAAGTTAGTTATTATAAGATGCCAGATATAAAATTGTAAGAAGGCTCCAATTTTTAGTTTAAAGACATTTAAGGCTGAACTTAAAAATACCTTTAAAATACTGTATATTGTTTTTAATAAAAAGTTTAATATTTTAAAATAAAAGTTTAAATGTTAATTACTTATCAGTGACCTTTCTGAATTGCCCACCTGGAAGACTTGTCTCTGAGGCAACTTAAAAGAATCTCAAAAAATGTTTTTCCAAATAAAACAGATTTGGAAAAAGGTCATCAATATGATTTAGTGACATGTGGACTGGGCAAGTAGGTAAGTAATTGCAAATTAAATGTTAACAATTTGGTAGTCTTTAATGAAAGCCTTTTCAGCATTTTGGCAACGCCAGGTTTTAAAGACTTTTACCTACCAAATCAGCAGGGCACTGAAACTTCCATATAGCACTGTTTTTATTAGAGTGAATTTCAATTTGGAGTAAGCCAATGTGATTAAAAATATTAGTAACTTCAGAAAATATCTGGAGAGTACCAAATATTTATAAACAAAGAATGTTTTTTATTTATTTATTTTTTATTGTTGACAGTATTACAGATGTCACCAATTTCCCCCACCTTTGTAACCCTCCACCCTGCCCCCAACCCCTGGCCTTTACCACATTGTTGTGGGCTATGCATATATAAATATAAGTTCTTTGGCTAATCTCTTCCAGTCCCCACCACCACCTTCCCTTCTGAGATCTGTCAGTCTGTTCCATGTTTCCATGCCTTTGGTTTTATTTTGTTTGTCAGTTTATTTTGCTCATTAGATTCCACATATGAGTGAGATCATATGGTGTTTGTCTTTCTGTGCCTGGCTTATTTAGCTTAGCATAATCTTCTCCAGGTCCATCTATGCTGTTGCAAAGGGTAAGAGTTCCTTCTTTTGTATAGCTGCATAGTATTCTATGGTGTAAATGTACCACATTTTTTTTATACTCATCAACTGATGGGTACTTGCACTGTTTTAAGATCTTGGCTGTTGTAAATAATGCTGCTATGAACACAGGGGTGTATATATTCAACAAAGAATCATTTTTTAAATCACTATAATGTCATGACCTAAATATAAGATCACTTAACATGTTGTTACATATATACCTTTTTCTCTCTCTTTTTATAATCATCTTGGGTATAGTTATAAAATCTGCTTCTTATTATTTATATATTGATATTAATTTTTATTACTAATAGACCAGAACAATAGTAATAATAGCTAAGCAGGATCAAGTGCTGACTATATGCAAAGAACTATGCTAATCATCACTTACACATATCATGGATATTTCTATGTCACTAAATGTATGTGTACATATTTTAATTTTTAACTTCTACATAGTATGTAAATATGATATCATATGACTATATCATAACTATTGCTAGGCATTTATGTTATTTCCAAATCTTCTGGTGTGTGTATATATATGTATAGATATGTATATGTATATATATATGATTTTTGCATAGTCAACCTTTCATGAATCTTAAAACATTACTTTGAGATAAATTGTTGTATTATTCCTTAAATAAAACATTTACCTATTCCACTAAAACATCATTATTTTGCTGTTGTATCAGAAAGGTAGAGAGAAACAGTGAGGTTTTGATACAGATAGATGAGTTATCATCCAGTAATCTCACCCTAGTTTACCCTACCATTGATAGTTCATGATATTTCTTTCCCTACATCCATGCTGACAATGATATCATTATGTATCAATCTTTGATGAGGTTAGTATGCCTTGAAACTGATCCAGGTGGATTTATTTGATCCAGGAGACATGGAATGATTACTCTCTCTCTTGATAGGTGGGTTAATATCTTTGAACATCTTAATAGATGACCCAAGTAGTGTGCCTTCACAGTATACCTAATGTTATACTCTGAACCATAAAAAAGGCTCAAAGTATTTCAGCATACTTTCCATATATACACACCTAACAAGTGACAATATAAAAAGATATAAGGGCATTTACCATCCAAATGTTATATAACATTGTACCCAATGTAATTCTCAGGTTATAACATAGAACCTGTTCAGGGGATAAAAACAATAGCAATAACAACTGCAATGGCTAAGAATTTACACATTTTTGCCTTTTATCCTGCTTTTTCCTCAACTTGATGTTCCAGGGCTGCTTTAGGTTTCTTCCTTCCCTATTTACATTCTGCTAATCATTGAGACCTAGATCAAATGCCTGGTCTGCTTTGGAGCTTTCTTGATCTTCCTAATTAGAATTGACGTTTGTTTTTCCTTTTGGTTTCCCAATATATTCTTTCTCTCTCTGTGCATTTATTTTTTAATTTGGCATACTTCATAGTTAATAAAGTTATTTCTCCCATTTTTATGCATATTCCTGAAGGTGGGCTATATCTTACTCACCCATGCGGTACAACCATAACTCAACATCACAGTGCCTGTCAAAGTACATACTTTCAAATATTTCTTGAATGAATAGACACAATGTTTATTATCAGTAATTCTTGTAGCCTATAATATTCTAAAGCCTTTGAAGAATTATCCTTTCCTTTTTATTGAATTTATTGGGGTGTCACTGGTTAACAAAATTATACAGGTTTCAGGTGCACAATTCCACAACTCATCATCTGTACACCTAAAATAAGCAGTTATTTTCAGGAAATATTTTATTTTGTTCTTCAAAAGTACTCAACATATCTATAGCATGTATAAGGGCATTTCCTCCATTCTATCATTAGAATAAAATCCCCCCATTTTGATATATTTGACATAAATTTTCACAGCTAAAATTGAGAAAATTACATACCACATTCCATCACCTTTTTTTGTTTTTAGAAAAACCTACCACTATTTCAACTTATCTGTAACTTAAATGGTCCTTATGTCTATTTTCTTTTGTTCTCTACCTTCAAGGACTTAGGAATATGATATGAAATTATATTTTAGGGTCAACTAATCCAAGTGGTATATTTTCCTTTAATAATGTGCCAAATTATTAATCCCTTATTTCTTTTTGCCTAAGTTAAAACAGGCAATTTTTCTTTGGTATGTCTTATTTTCTTTGGGCTTAAAAAACATAGACAGTAGTAAAGTTTAGGGAAATGACAGTTTCTTCTCTGTGTCTAACAACTTTATTCAGTTGTTTATATTTTAATTTATTTCATTAAAATATCACTCTGACCCAAACTAATATTCTTGGTATTTAAACAAAACAGAAGTGGATGAGAATAATGCATATATCACTTATACATATAGATTTAGTCCCGATGAAGTGTGGAAATTTGTTCTCATTTTTTATTCTTTTTTGGGCTTCTCTTAGATTATTCATATTGGACTGGAAGACATGTATAGTGCATGCTAGCAAATGATTAATACATTTAATTTCCTATAAATTTGTAATGTATTTAAAAATAATTTTTGAGGTCTCATTGACAAATATTTAATTTTATCTGGTCATCAATACTTGTTGATAAAGAGAGGAGAGGCTAAAGCCACAAAAAGAACATTAATGAACCCAAATTATGTTGCCAGACTCATTATTAATTTTAAGTAGAGCACTAGCTGAAGTAAAAACTTTTCATGATAAGTTAGAATCATCTCAGAATGTTTAATCTGTTTTAATTATACATAGGAAAATCTGAGTCTGAATATTCTACTTGAATTTGTATAACACCAGTATTTAGTTCATATTAAATAACAATTAAAGATGAGTGGTAAAGTAAATTGTATTTGATTGTTTGCTTTCTTTAAATCTTCCTTTACAAAGCATCTCTTTCATTATTTGTTTTATTAATGAGTAATTAACAGTTACAATATTATTTTAAAAGCATAATTGAGTATGTGCTCATTGTTAGGTTAGTTCTATACGCATATCCATGGAAGTAGAAATCAAACCAATAATCCAGAACCAAGGACCTGTTGAAGGTAGGCTGTAAAGCCTAATTTTTGAGCAACACTATGCCATGTATTGTCCCAATTTCATGTGATGAAATTGAAATTAAAACTGTTTATTTACTTAATCCCCCCTTTTTTGTCTAGGGAAAGAGCTAGGGTATAAAGTTAAGTTTGTCTGACACTAGATCTTACATGCAGCAGCCAATGTTCATTCCTAAGAAATACACTCTTGAATACGTGTATATAACATAGGTACACACCTCTAGTTAACATTTAGGGAAAGAATTTCTCCATCCACAACTTGTAATATCCTTTTCCTTCGATCTATGCATCTACAAAGGCACATGCTAGCAAATGGCCTAAATTTTAAAATTATATTGATGTATGTTAAACAGAAACATTAAAACAAATTAATAGGCTGACACTTGGTATATTTAATTCATCCTGTGAACTCTGTATTTATTGAGCCATACATAGCTTATCGGTCATCTGGAGAAGCCCTTCCTCTGTGTTTTGGCAGAGCCCACACTTAGGTGTCATTTTTTCACTATTGGTAGATTTGGAAAACATGTAGTGACCAAACACTTGAGTGAATTGATGGATGCTTTTAAATGCATTGGATTTTATTGTGTGTTACATGCCACTGAGATAGATCTAAGTCCTGGCAACCCTGTGAATGAGGGATGTCCACACTGTCCTCTCCTCAGTAGCCCTGCTCTGTTCCTATAGACTCATGTCTCTGGCTACTTCTATGGAGTCAATCCATCTCATATCTGGTCCTCCTCTTTTCTTGCTGCCTTCTTTTTCTCTTAGTACTATTGTCTTTTCTAAAGAACCCTGCTTTCTCATGAGGTGCTTGAAGTAGGACAACTTCAATTTTTTCATTTTTGCCTTTGGCAACGTTTCTGGCTTGATGTGCTCTGGGACCCACCTGTTCATTTTTTCAGTGGTTTAGGTATCCACAGACCTCTGCTCCAACACTGCCCAACTTGAATCACAGTAAAGTCACCTTTCTTTAGAAACATAATGTGTGAAGTACATTGTGAGTACGTAGATGGAGCTTGGTGCACTTGTGGACTCACAGCCTCCTCTCATCGACTCTTTTTGGTGTTACAGTTGACTCCAGCCTACATTATGAAATCTCTACTATAGCCTATTCTCATTTCAGAGATGAAGTAACTATGGCCAAGAAGGGAAGTTAGTCATTTACCATTATACAACTTGTAAATACCCTACTATAATTAGAATCCAGAACTGCTTAATTTTGGTCCTCCATGCTTTCCCCCACACTAAAATTTCTTATCAGGTTTGCTCAAGGTCTCTTGGAGAATTGGGTGGATTGTTAGCGCAGAAAAATGTGCATGTGTCCATCCATGTGAAATGCATTACATTATTCTAATAGAGTTCACAGACTTGTTAGAGGCTACTCACAAGCCCCAGATATTAACACTTGTCAAAATGATCATCTTCATTTCTATGTTAAAACCAAGTAGTCTGAGGGGCACAGTCATAGTGGGCTTCCAGAAGCTGGTTCTGAAATCCCAATGATTGACAGAAGTTTTAGGTCATATTTTAAAAAATATTTCCTCAATTATTAACAGGAAGTACTTGATATAATGTGTATTTAGTAGAGGCTATATCTGAGCTACAAACAATGTCTTTGGAGAATGTTTTTAGACTACAAAAATCTAAAATTTTTAAAACGGGAGAAAACAATCTAAATCTCACTCTTATTACACACATACACACACAAGCAAAACAAGAGAAAATGGAGAGTGAAAAATCTTTGCTGCTTAACTTTGTGGTGTTTTAAAAAGTAAGGCCTGCTCTTAGTTAGGGAAATGACAGGGAAGTTAATAATGCGGCTCATAAATATGGAGGAGCATGATCCTCCTCTGGAGACAGTGCCTACCAATTCCTGTGGATTCTGGTTGCCAGGAGACAAAGTTTGGCCCATTTAAATTAAGTTCAGTGGTCTAACAAATGCCAAATTTATGATAAAATGCTAAGTCTTTTGTGGTAGAAAAAATTCTATTTAAAATATGTAGGCCTTTTAAAATGTAATCTTCTTTCTAAATAGTGACAAATATGTGCAGCTTTCAAATTGAGATTCTTTCCTTCTTTTTTGGAGTTAGAATTCACATTGCAAATTCTAAATAATGATGCCTTCTCCCAGATAGTCAAAACAATCTAACATTGAGGTCTTATTCTACAATACATTCTTGCTGCCAAAAATTCTGAAGGCTTTAATTTTCAATCCTGGGGTATTTGGCTGTGTGCAAATAACTGCTAGTAGAATTGGGGTAGGGCCAATAGGAGGACAGAGCTTTCTGGGCAACTACTGACTTCCTTCCTTTTGGTACATCTTCAGTCCTTGTGCATTCAGCTAAGTTCTTCTAAACCACTGAGGGATAAAGAGAACTTCATCCATCATGAGGCTGACAGTGAATTAGTATAGTGTGCATTAAAGCTTTAACCTTCTGAAAAGAAAGGCTAAAGGAAAGACTACAGAAATGTATCATATCATTTTAGTGTAAATAGTTTAAATATGTAAATATGAATTATTTAACTGTTAATTAAATGTTAAGTAGTTGAAATGTAATTGCTAACTATTTAATTAACTTATCTATTTGAAATAGAAGAGCTAGATTCATTTATTTATTGGAGATGTTTTGTTGAGTGACTACCATGAGTAAAGAACCATTCTAGGCCTGGGATCAACAGTGAGCAGAGCACAGAGCTGCTCTCGTGGGACTTACATTTTGGTGGGTTCTAGATTGAGGTCCTTAAAGAAGTAGATTGCTCTAGGATTTATGTGTTAACACAAATCCTAAATTAAATTCCTAACGTTAGGAGTTATGTGTTAGCCTTATGTTACTTCAGAAAATCTGTACAAGATAGCTTAAAAACTACTTCTGAGGATAACTGTTGACATTTCCCCTCTTCTTCCTTCCCTTCCCCCTCTTCTTTTTATCACTACTACATTGGTTTTGATCTGAACACAATTAGAGATTAAGAATTTTAATTCTATCAAGAATAGGTGGTAGTAGCTATAACCAGTGCCCTAAATATTGTAATTGTCAATTATTCTACCTTTTGGAAAATGTGAACATTCTCCTTTTTATAAAAGCCTAATCTTTTAAAAGCCATTATAAATCTTATTGAAGAAACCTTGGTTATCTGAATATTTTCTTACCCTTACCCAAACATCAAGACCAATTAAAGAAAATAATCACCTCCTTTTTTTGTTTTACACAAAACTGCATAATAATCAATGAACAATTCAATAAACTGTTTTTTAAATTAAACTTATTGGGGTGATATTGGTTAATAAAATTATATAGGTTTCAAGTGGTTAATTTTGATATATCTTGTGTATATTGCACTGTGTGTTTACCACCCAGAGTCAAATCTCCTTTTGTCACCATATATTTGACCCCCTTTACTCTTTCATACCCACCATCTCTCTTTGCCTCTAGTAATCACCATACTGTTGTCTGTGACTATGAGTAGACAGATTTTGAGAATATCTCACTAGTCAGACAGAAGAAGTCAATAAAAAATCTTTTCCTTGCCTTTTATTTTTCATTTTGCATGGGCACTAAAAAGCTTGTTATAATTTTATTTTTTTAACATTTGAGAAACTAAAAAATAATAAATGTTTCTAAGAAAAAGGAAATTATTTCTCTTGTCCTTTTGAGGTGGGTGTTATTGACCTTTTGAAATTCACTATGCAGTTTTTCACACCATGTTTGAAGTAAACCAGTACAATGCAAGTGGAGTATGAGTCCTACCTTGGGATTCAGTGAAATACGGCAACAAGATGCATGCTGAGGCCCAGAATTAGCCTTAGCATCCCCACTGCCACTGACTTGGTCTGAGCTGCCATGACCTTTCACCTGGATTATTCTAATTGTTCTTCCTGTTTCTGCTCTAGCTTCTGGCAGTGTATTCTCAATACAGCTGCTAAAGTGATCCTTCTAAATTGTCAGCCATTTCATTTAGTTGCTCAGAGTCCTCTGGTTTATTATCTGTCACTCCTCAAAAGAACATAGGCTCCATTAAGATAGCAAATTTTATGTGCTTGATCACTACTATGTCCTCAGCACTTGGAAGAATACTTGAGGTACAATGAGGACTCTCCAAAAAAAGTCCAGCCATTGCTAATATAATAAAAATGGTTTGCATGACATCAATGTAACCTAGCAGGCAAGGAGAGTGGACTGGAATGCCTATTCATGAACAATGATGACTTCATTGTACTAGTCCGTGGGAGTGGTAGACAACCTTGAGTGAGCATGTGTACTGTGTGGCCCTCACATTCAAAATGACTGAGCAAGTAGAGCAATGGATCTGCATCAGATTTTGCATTAAGCTTGAACACTCCTCCATGGAAACTATTTGGATGATGCAGAAGACTTTTGGGGACTATGCAATGAGTGTGGCACAAAGCTTCAAAGATGGTTGAGGATCTATGGAAAGTGATCCACATTCTGTAAGGTCTGCAATAAGCAAAACACCTGAAAATGTTGAATGTGTATGACTGTAATCAACAAAGATTAGTAAGTGACATGAGAGGACTAGAAACTGATCTGGAGATTCCAAAACTACTGTATCAAAATTCTGACACAGGATCTTGACATTGAAACATGTCACGGCAAAATTTTTCCATAGCTTCTGCTGCCAGAGCAAAAGGAACATGATGTTGCAGTTGCTAACTTGATTCAAACCACTACCAATGAAGCAAATTTCCTCAAGGAAGTCATAACCCCAGATGAATCATGGGTCTACAGCTATGATCCAGAAGCAAAGGCCCAGTCTTCCCAATGGAAGTCACCTAATTCTCCACACCTGAAGGAGGTGTGACAAAGTCACAGCAAGGTCAAGACCATGTTGACTTTGTTTTTTGATTGGGAAGGTGTTGTCTATCATGAGTACACCCCTTTAGGCCAAACAATAAGGAGTATTACCTCAGGGTTTTTTCACGGTTGAGAAATGCAATATGATGAACACAGCCACAACTATGAGCAACTGGTGATTTACAGCTTCATCACTGACAAGGCCTGCACTCATGCATCATGTCTCATGAAGAATTTTTTGGTGAAACATCAAATCACCCAGGTGACTCAGCCCCAATGAAGCCCATATTTGACACCCTGTGACTTCTGGCTTTTTCCAAAAATAAAATCACCTTTGAAAGAGACAGAATCTCAGACTGTCGATGAGATTCACGAAAATACAACAGGGCAGCTGATGGCGATTCCAACAAAGGATTTTGCAGAGTGTTTTTAACAGTGGAAAAAAAGAACCTATGCACCCCCACGTTCATAGCATCAAAATTTATAATAGCCAAGTGCTAGAAGCAACCTAGGTGCCCATCAGTAAATGAGTGGATCAAAAAACTATGGCACATTTATGCAATGGAATTCTATGCAGTAGAAAGAAAGACAGAGATCCTACCCTTTGTGACAGCATTGATGGAACTGGAAAGCATTATGCTAAGTGAAATAAGCCAGGCAGTGAAAGACAAATACCATATGATCTCACCTTTAACAGGAACCTAGTCAACAAAACAAAGAAACAAGCAAAATATAACCAAAGACACTGAAATAGAGAACAGGCTGACAGTGACCAGAGGGGAGAAGGGAGGGAATTTCAGGGGAAAAGGGGAAGGGTTTGGAGGAACAAGTATAAAGGACACATGGAAAAAAACAAGGGGGTTAGAAATGGGAGGGAGGTGGGGAGGGCTGGGGGTTGGGCTGGGATGGGAGTAAAGGGCAGAAAACTGTACTTGAACAACAATTAAAATAAAAAATTAAAAAAAAACAGTGGAAGAGACACTAGGAGAACTGTGAGGTTGCAAGGTGCCTTCTCTGAAGGAGACTGAGGCCTCATTGTCCTATGTACAATGTTTCTTGTATCTTGAATCTTCTTCAATAAATGTCTCTATTTGTCATATTATGTTGTTGAATACCTTCTAGACCAAACTCATATAGAACTGATGGAACAAGGAGAGAAATTGTATTCTAAGCCCAATGAGATATGGAATTATGGAAGAAGGGCCAACCAGTGGGAACTCTAGTCAGTGATGGATGCAGATTCTATTAGAGGTATAGCTCTGAGATAGGAATGGAGGAGAAAAAACATCCTGAGTTCTCTCTTCTGTGCCCCTCATTCCTATTTCCAATCATTGTCCAAACCCAGCTGGAAGCCAGGCAAGAAGGGATCCCAGTTGCTGTCCTCCTTGGTGTTAGCCTTCTTGGGCACAGAGTAGACCAGAGAATTATAGAGTCTGGATCTGAAGGGGATGGAGATAGGGAGGCATAGGAGATAAACATCATAGGACATAATTATGCCTCTGATTTCCTCATTGATCAGACCACATCTAGGTGGCTATGCTTAATTCTGGGCACCACCTGCTAACAGGGTCATTCACAGACTAAAGAACATAAGCTAATTAAATATATATAATTGTGAGTATAGGAGCCAGAATTTCTCACCTTAAGAATACATGATTTAAGAGAATATATAGAACTGACTACATAATTTGCAAGGCCCATTGCAAAATGAAGATATCAGAGCATTGTTCAAAAGTGATTAAAACTAACAGGTCAGTGACATTGAAGGGGTAAACCAAGGGTGCTGCCTTCTAGGTCCCACTCCCAGGTTGTGTGCCCATAGAGGCAGCCCTAAGGACGTGTCAGCCTCCATCTGACGTTTAAAGGTCTGGCATGTGGATGATGAGGTCAATGGATAAAGCTTAGCCTGTGTCTTAAGATAGTAAAAACCACACCAAAAGAAGGGCAATTTATCAAGTGTTCTTTGCTTTTTTGTTTTTTTAACAAGTTGATCTATTTGATAACATAATGTCTTTCCTATAGCTGGCATTGTTTGTGCTGCATTTAGCTATAATCTGTCAGCAATACTATGGAAAGGATTTCATGTTAAGCAAGATGTTGGAGAAATGAACAATATGCATGTTTTCAGTTCTAAGGATTATATGACAATGTACAGAAACATAGGACAAATGCTGAGAGGGCAAATCCAGCCTTTGACAGTAGTGGAGTCAACTTAAGAACACATGATCAGAATCAGAGCATACTGATTTCCAGCCTAAAGTTATTTCTATGAAATAGGATGGCGTAAAGAAGTTTTCTGGGGTGAGTCAGACCCTTTTTGAAAATAATAAACATATACTTGTTTCATGACAGTACATTGTCAGTAAAGTATTATTATTATTTTCTTTATACCTAAGAACTATATAGTTTAATATGTATTAATGCAAAAAAATCTACTGAAGCACAAAATTTTGACTTGGGCTTCACAGTCTCAACTTTTGGGCACTTTCCTCTCTTCACTGCGGCTCCTTTCGCAAGGTGACACGTGCTCCTCTGAATCTCACCAGCACTTCGCTTTGCACCCCAGCTGGTAGGTGCTGCCATTGCAGCTGGTTTACATTGAGAAAATAAACAAAGTTTAACTGAGATAACAAGGAATTTATTGTTACTAAATAATGCATCTTTGTAGGTTCCTCACCACTACCTCCAATAAGAGACTTTTGTTCTTCTCCAAAAACAAAATTGTGCACAGACCCAAAAAGCATGAAAAGACACAGGTAAAATCATTGTGCGTGATGTGAGTATAAGGAACCCAGAGCCTCACAAATTCAGCAGTTCCTCAAATCTAATTTTAACCTCTGAGATGACACAATGTGTAAACCAATAATCTAGTTCAGTCTCCTTAATGTACAAATAAGGAAACACAGCCCAGATAGATTTAATAGCTCATTTAACATCACACAACTTATTAGAAGTAGAACCAGGAAAAGGCTCTGAATTTCACTAGTTTTTAAAGTACAGTATTCTACCTGGACTAAATAAAGCCTTGTTGATATACGAATGCACTAACCACTCTGACAATCATATGGATAGAAAACTTTAGAGCATTCCAACAGTGAGGAAAAGCTTTACCTTTGAGTCCAAAAAATCTACATGCTTTCAAATTTGTTTTAATTGCACCTAGATTATTTCATTATTTTTTTCAGTAGGAAATGAACAAGAAACACAAAATAGATAAATAAATAAAGATAAAGATACAGACACCCACACAAGCTATGTAGTTACAGTGCTGTGTAGGCAAAGGACTTGCTATTTTTTTTCCCCTTAGGACTCCTCAGGAGTCCAGGCAGTTATTCCTGTGCCTGGAGCTGAGCTGTGCGCACCATGGGGGCCAGACCATTTTCATTGTTATTTGACTCTATACAGTAGATTTTAATCTTTTCTATGTTTCTGAGGGCAGGTGAGTCATATGGAAAATTCAAGAAGTGACTAGGAAAAAATATGTTTCTATTTACAAAGAAACCATTTTGTTCCAAATATGATATGAGGTGTTTATTTGTTATTTTAGGATATGTGCTCATTCCAGTATAAGATTTAATCCTTGGGGTCAGGAGGACTTTGAATTTCTCTTTCCCCATTCCATAGCTACAAAAAAGGACAGAGGCCAGAAATCCCAATTCTTTAATACATTTCAGGTTACATGGGAGTTTAGGACTTTTATTTGAAATGGAAATGAAATATGTTCTGCATTTTATGTTTTAGAGTGTTGAGCCCATTTATGTGGTTATATATTTATATGCATACATGTAGCTATTTTAGTTGTATTTTTGCTTGAAATGGTCTCTGCTGGTTTGTCATGTTTTTGCATTAACTGCCATTGATTCAAATGGCATAGGTGCTGATGTGTCTCTTTGTCTGTTTCACAATTTTAGACATGTTTATGAGGAATTGGTTTAAGCTTTTGTTTAATTCATCCGTCTTCACAATCTCAGTTGAAGGAAAAGCTAATCTCAGCTACACCCACAAGAATGTAAAACAGTGTAGCTGCCATGGAAACAATTTGGCGGTATCTCAAAAAGTTAAACATAGAGTTACCATATGACTCCAAAATTCCACCTCTAGGTATATACCTAAAAGTATTGAAAACAGGGACTAAATTGGATACATGTACACCACTATTTATAAAAGCATTATTTTATAATAGCTACACAAATAGATAAACCCAATGTGGTATTTCTATACAATGGAATAGCATTCAGCCATAAAAGATGAAGTTCTGATCCATGCTACAACATGAATGAATCTTGAAAACATTATGCTAAGATAAATAAGCTAGACACAAAGCCTCAAATATTTTATGATTCTGCTTATATGAAATATCTACAATAGGTATACTAATAGAGATAGAAAGTAGATTAAGAGGGTACCAGGGCCTGAGGAAATGTGGGATGGTAAGTTATTGTTTAATGGATAAAGCATTTCTGTTTAGAGTAAAAAGGTTTTGGAGATAGTGATGGTGGTTGTACAACCTTGAAAATGTAATTAATGCCACTAGAGTTTTCATTTAAAATAATTAAAATGGCAAATTTTACGTTATATTATACCACAACTTAAAAAAGAATGAAATATCCCCACATTTTCTAAATAAAAAAGAAAAACAAAGAGCAGGAAAAATCTTTTTTGACCTCAAAATAACTATTATTATAAAGCTTGGACTGCCTACTCCAGAGTTCTGGGCACCTGATAGCAGGTGAGAATGTATTTATCATTATGTTCTTGTTATCCATGAGAGGCATTGCCGTGGGAACTGTGGATACAGAGGTGAGTAAGATAAACACACCCTCTGTCTTAGCCTGTGTCCAGTGAGGAAAGTTGAGAAACATCGAACAGACAAACAAAAAGAAATATGTAAGTTATAATATCTGCCTTGAAGGAAGGAAGCTAGGGACTGCCATAGAGTCTCTGTGTGTTTACATGTGCATAAGGTAGGGATGGGGGTGGTGGAGGAGCCCCTTTCTAAAGAAATATAAGATGCTGAGTGAAGAGAAAAATCAAAGCATATACAAAGTTAGAGGAATTAAGGATGGTAGGTCAGTCTAGCCATTCAGCTACATGGTAGTGGCAGGTGAAAAAGAAAGAATAATATGAGCATGCCTTGGGACCAGTTTACCTTATACACCAGCCCCATTGGGGAAGGAAATAGATGAGTAAGAACAAGTTGCCAACTTTGCTAATATGTTAAATGTAAATATCAGAGGAGTTTTAAATTGCTACTAAATAGTGTTTGGCCAGAGGAAGCCAGGATTGCTAGAACCATGTCTTATAAATTATCTATTTTTTCTTGAGGCTTCCAAGCAATGATATGCTCAATGAACAATTACAAATGAGAAATCAAAGTTCCACTTTAATTTTAGTCTGGCTAGTGCTTATAACTGCCAATGAAACTTTTTGGAAAACCTGGATTGGAGCATGTGAATTGGATTCAATATTCTCAAGCAAAGCTTTCTACCTCAAAGTCCAAATCTTACCAATAACTGGCTGCCAAGTTCAAAGTAATGAGAGTTCCTGTGTATGAAAGAAAGCAGCAAGGAAAGCATGGTGGGTGGGCTTCCTTGGAGAGTGGAGAGTAAAGGTAGGCCCATGGATTTGGGTGACCTCACTTTTTGTTATGCAACCAGTTTAAGTGGCCATCCTGACATCTGACCAATCGTTTAAAATCTACTCTTTGGTGACATGTTAGGTTAATCTGAGATATGAAAAAGATTTTCACGAGCAAATAATAAGAGAATAATTATGCATGCCAGTCAGAGGAAGAGAATGACCAAAAGGTTTGAGGATTGTTTTCCAATATACCTAGAACATAATATATAATAATAAAAGGTGTAATAGGATAAGAAGCTGAAACTGGAATTTAAGGCCAAACTACTTTTGAAAAAAAGGCCAAAAAGTAGCTTCTCATTTTTTATGCTTTGGGCAATCATTTTCAAGTTCATAGGAAAATAGTCACCTGACCTGGGTTGGGGGCTATGTGGGAAAGGTGACTTGCAGAAGAAAGAGACCATGGCAGGGTGGAAGTAAGGATCCAATCACTATTGACCAGATCTGAGATGACATTTATTCATATTACTAGAAAAGAGTCTAATAATTTGTTTTTTCTCTTATCATGTAATAAGACATGATGAATTATGACTATTATTTTCAAAAAGCTGTCATGAAATCCTAGGCTTTTCAGGAGCAATATTCCCTACTGTAGTTTTCAGATGACAGGGAGCAGCAGGTTTATTCTATTCTGAATAGCACTCTATGCCAGGCAATGTCCACATGGTACTCTGCTCACAATTATTTCTATTTGCTCATATTATTCACTCAAATATTAAATATAGTATTTGCAGAAAATGATAAGATATGGACATAGATAAATATGAAACATTGCCCTGAGTTTTATTTCATTTTGATAACCAGTTAGTATTTTAGTACATATTTTCTGTTTATATTTTGTGACATTATTTTATACTGCACCTGCATTATTATTGTCTTTTGTTTTTAGTCAGATAATAGCATTTGCAGATGATTCATGGTGGAATTATGTGCAAATGGTATGGATCACATACAGCAGAGATAGCACTCAAGATATTCTTAAAGCTGGTATTTATGAGCACCACCCCTGTTCGATTTTCTGCTATGAGGTATTGTAACTATGTCTATGTGTGAATAAATTTTTATTTAAGTTTTTAATAATTCTGTGAGATACATGTCTTAATTACCACTCTTCGTATTAAGACACTAACACAGAGAAGTTAGGTGAACTTCCCAGATTACAAAGATAGTAAGTGACAGAGCTCAGATTTAATCCATATCCTCTTGTTTCCAAAGTTCTAGGTCTTTGCTCTCAAGTTATTTTGCTCTTCCCCTTGTAAATTATAAAACCTTGTCAAATGCTCCATGTAATTATAATAATATAAAATGCACAGATGAGTAAAAACAGCTGCAAAGAGAGGCTGAGGCACTTTAAAAGCATACAGATCCTTAGTGGTAAGGTAGAGCACTCACAGTCTGACCTGGAGTTGTAGTCCAGCCCTCTGCCTTCTAAAGTGTATTGTGTCAGGAGGAAATAGCTCTGTATTCTGTGCCCTCCATTCCCTTTCCTAGTCTTCTCTCTCAGTCTCGCTCCCAGTCTCTTTTTATGTCCCTGTGTGGCACTATAACATGTCTGAACGGAGCCAGATTGGGAGCACAGAGAGCCAGAGGAGGTTCCTGTGGGGCTTTCGTGGGAGCCTGGAAGGAAACCAGCTGTGACCTCCTGGCTGTTAGCAGCTTATCAACCTAACTCTACAATGACCCCTATTACCTAATACTAATGGGGTTAGCACTATATGCCTGACAAGCCTCTAGGTACTTTACCTGTAGTTTCCTAATTTGCATAAACGTTCCATTATACTGATAAAGACAATGTGGCACAGAGAAGCCAAATAACCCCTGCAAATTCTCACAGCTAGAAAATAGACCAGCTAGAACATAAACTCTGGTTTTTGCTTCCAAGCCAGTATTTTTCACACATTAGCCAAACTACTTCAAATATTCAAATTAACTCTTAAATTTCAAAAACAGCCAAACAAAATAAAGACTTTTACTGGCCATTATAGGTGTTCAAAGTAGTAATGAGCACCTGGAATTACTTACTATTTCTTTCTATTGATAATAATAACTGATTATCTCCTACTTTAGCTTAATCTGGTGTGACTTCCTAACCACTTTCAAACCTGGCAGTGTGTTGTAATCTCTCTAACTACTCCATGCTGAGTCACCCAATTTTTAATGGAGAAAGATGATAATTAAGTGAGATTAAGTTATCTGTACAAGGTCACATTAACTATTATATGACAAAGTTTAAAATTTACTATGCCCTATTTCCCAACTCCAAGTCAGCTGTTATCTTCATTATATCATGATTGTGCTTATTTTTAACATGGGTAATTTCCAATATTATGGCATATTATTTTTCTAAAACTTACCTACATCTATTTCTTATAGGAATGTAGGTTTGCCTCTGCCTAGGAAGTAAAAGGAGAATAGACAAAAATAATTAGTGGCTTTAAAAAATCTTTTTTCTAAGATGAAAAACATTACTTCTATAATGCTTATATCCTCGGGAGTTATCTAGTGAGATAATACCTTGAAAGTAACTATTGGATTTATATATAAATATGCTCATAATTTGAGGATAGTTAATAAAGTATGTCTAACCTCCTAGAAAAGTCACTTAAGAGATGCTCTTGTTTCAACTGCTCTGTGTATTAATTATTGTCTTTCATGAAAATCACCCAATACTGAAAACTCTCCAAAGGCAGAGGCAAAAGAAGCTAAAATGAACAAGCCAGTAACTATAAATGCCTTTGATTTTATTTGTAAATACATGCCAGTTATTTCATCCACCTTAGAGAGATGCTTAAAAGTCCTGTTTACCAAACATGGAGGGCCAATATAATTCAATTTCTCCTCTCTTATTCATCATGTAGATTTAAGGGTACTTCAAGGATTTTTAATATATTTTTAAAGTTTTTTAGATTTGCTCTTTATCTCTACCATTCCTCATCACCTTTATTTTGGTTTCCTGGAAAAAGATAATAAGATTTGCATGTGTATGTTTCTCCTCTTTTGGAATGAGCTTCTGAGAGATACAGGAAGAGCCCTGCACTCAGAGCCAGATGTCACTAAGAAAATCCTTCAGAAGATCCCAACCTCTTTCATAAATTATACTCTTGGTTCTTATGGGCATGTCTTTGGGTCTTTGGCAAGCTCTTGCTTTTAGTCCTCTCATAAATAAATATTGCCCTATCTTTGGGAACATGTACCCAAACTTTATTTTCCCACTCTTCCCTATCTTATAATCTTCCTCTCACTGAGATGATTTATCTGTACAGATAACATTTTTCTTTCCCTACAAAATTTTAAAAGATCAGCAGATAAAACATAAACACAGTAGGCCTGTATCTTCTGATGGTATGCAGATGTATAATACATTCATTATTCAGTTGCATAATTATATACCAAAAAAATGACAATGCTCTTTGGATAAAAAGAGCTTTCATTTACAGAGTCTCTAATAGTAACATAATAATCCTAGATATTTAACAGATGATGCAGCCTGATAGCTCTCCAATCCAATTTCATTTTTCATATATATGTACATGGGTGTATATATATGTGCATATATATGTGTGCATATGTATGTGTGCATTGTGTAGAGAGTTGAATGCTGATCCCTTAAAAGTATACATACTATAATTTAATTCATAAATAGTGATTATGTAAGACACACTTTATATTTACAAGTTTATATGAGTATTTATTCTCAAGCTTATGGTCCATGGACTCCTAGGATTTCACTGAAGAAGTAATGAAAGTATGAAAGTTACTTCCAGTATTTAAAATAACCTAAGAGATAGCATATGGTGCTTGCACAGATGGATACAAATCAGAGGTTCATTTGCTCTTGACTAGAATAATGACTTTGGAAGTGGATGATGTTGGTTTGCTTTCACCAATTAGAAGTTCAGATTGATGGTTAATCATGGCTTTAGTGAATAATATATGGTAGCATGAATTCATTATAAATTATTTTTGGTGAATAAAATGTTTCAAAGTAGGGGCTTCAAGAAGAAAATAAATGATCAAAGTTTTTTATAAGTAGTGAAGGCCTGATCATTAGACCCAGGCCAGGCGTGCATACATACACTCAAAGTCTTGCACAGGTCACGATGCCTTTGTCTTAATTTTCTTTCCACAAGGTTAGTTTACTTTACTTTTAATATCTCATTTTTCAATTCCTCACCCTATTTTTTATACAAACTTTCTCTCCTTTAAAGAATTCTTTTCATCAGTTGGCTACTAGATACTTGGTTGTCAATTTGAAGCTGCCCCTCTCCTTAATTATTTCTTTTATATACAGTTGAAGCATCACCAATTCATGTGATAATTATAATCTCATTCTGAACTCTGAAATGACTTTTCATCTCACTCACAATAAAATCCATAGTTCTCACCTGGCCAACAAACCCTAAAGGTCTGTCCCAGTATCACGCTCATACTCTCCTCCTAACATTTCCCATCTAAACTTCCCTCCCATCACTCCTCTTCTACCAGTCAAGCCACTTATTTGTGTCTCTCTGAAGATGTCAGAAACCCTCTAGCCTCAGGGCCTTTGCATTTGCTCTTCCCCCAGTTAGAGACATAGGTGTTTCCCTTTCTTCATTCAGGTGTGTAAGTCTAATCACGACCTAGTGGCCATCCCTAAACATAAATAAATAACTAAAAATAAACACTTCCTTTGCTATTTTCTATTCCCTTACTATGATTTATTTCCATACATCACATACTAGATTTAATTTTGTTTGGTGTGTGTCTCTTTAGGAGAATGCAAGCTCCATAAAAATCAGAGAGTGGCACAGATGTGCTCAATCAAGGCTGCTTTCCTACACCTTAGAAGTGTGTCTAGAATAAAATAAATCACAAGAGACATTTTCTGAATGAATAAATACATTTATTTCTTTATTCTTCATTCAACATTTGAGGATATAATACAGAAGTGAGCAAAAGTAGGTTTATAGTTATGAGTATGTGAAATGCAGAGTTTGTTCTTGTATTATTATTTATTATTTTATTATTTACTTGTATTGCAACTGTAAACCTACATTTGTTCATGCCTGTAATAACATTTGTTGAATTTTCAGTATGATTCAAAAAAGGTTCCAAACAATTCACATAGACCGATTCCATTCAATTCTCACCAAAAAAAACCTTTTGAGGTAAGTTGTCTTATTGCCTGCTCTTTATAGATGAATAAATGAGGCTGAGAGAAATTAAGAAATTTTCCAAAGGCCACACAGCAATAAGTGGCAGAGGCAAGATTTAACCATAGATATCCTAACCACAGACAGAAACTCTTCCACATTAGGTTCTACCAGAATTGCACCAAATTCAAGAGAGAAACTGGTTAATAAAAACTCTGCTTTATAAGCAAGAGAGATAAGCAGCCTGTAATACAATGGAAAGAGAGGTATAAAAGAGTTAGGATGAGGGATAATTTGGGAACTTCTCAGAGGACTGTTTAAATCATAAAGAATAAGGAGAATTTTGACATGTAAGAAAAGAGAGACAGGGTGGTCCCACTCCCAGAAGTGGGGCAGCCTGTGGAATACCAGAGTTGTACTGATTAAAAAGTCATGGCTCACTGTGGAATTCATGTGGGCTCTTTGCATAGAAGGTAGGGGAACAGAGCTGAAGCATTTGGCTTATTTAACCCTAGGTTTGAGATGGCTTCAAAGATGTTAAGTAATTAAAAATAAGCACCCAAAAGAGATGAAAAGAAAATATCAGGGGCTGTGGGAAGATCTCTGTTGAGAGTAATCAAGCAAATGATCATTGTCACAGACTAAGGAAAAGTGGGCCTCCCTTCTAATTAGTAAACTGGGGAATATTGACAACAAGTCAGTGTGAAGACTTGATGGTAAATCCCCTGCCATTTCAGAGCTCATTCAAAAGGATGTTAGTCTTGAAGGGGCATAGCCTGGATCCTTCATTTTCCCTGGCTTTGCTACCTTGCCAATGTAGCAGGTAAGGGAACTTTCCAAGATTGCTCAGAAATCAAAGAACATTAAGGCTTGCAACTACCCCAGGAGATTTCAAAGAGATTAGAGTCAGGAAGAATAAGGTTGCAATTCTACCTCTGACTCTTCTTAACTTTGGAATTTTATGTAGCTTAAAAACCATCTCAATTCTTTTAATATAAAGAAGGATAGAATATCACCTTATAGGTCTGTTGTAAGAATTAAGTGAATTAATACATGTGAAAAGACCTAACAACTTTGAAGTCACCCAATAAACAACAGCTCCTTTTTTGTGATTAGCCAGCCAAAACCTGTTATTTTGTTGTTAAGAAAACTGATAAGGGAAAATGAGGTGACCAAGCTTCACACCTGGCAGTCATTAATCACGTGGGCTCTCCATCTCAGTATCACCACCAAATGGCTTTACATTCCAATGAAGATCTTGTATCTTTTCTAAAACTTCTAATTTTCAGCCTCTGTTTACCATCCTCTCCAAATTATGGACCTGCTTCGTCTTCAAGTGAACTCTTCAGAGATCACTTCATATATGGGGGTCATGTGTGGTAGGCAATATTGGAATGACTCTAAAAGTAACAGAATAGTGGTTCATAAAGTGGTTCTGGCAGCCCCAGTTTCCCTGCAAGCCAGCCTGAAGCAGACTGGGCTAAACATCCCTTCTCTGTCCTGGGAGACAGGTGCTTTCCTCCATCTTATGATGTGTTCCATTACCTACTAAAATTATCTAGTTAGGGGCCCTCTCTAGAATGTGAGGGCAGGTGCAACACTCTACTCATCTCAGAGTCACCTGCTTAGATCATCATGTTTAATACATAGTAGATATACTATAATATTTAATATAATCTAATAGTTGTTGTAATTAATGTGAGGCCTATAGAGAAAGTCGTTACTGTGTTGTAATAACATCAGTAGTATGAGGATGACTATGCCAATATACATATTCAAAATAGTACTTTGACCAGCATTCTCTTGGGTGTATAGGATTTTCTATATTAGTTAAAAATTCACATAGATGTTTTAATTTGTATCTGGCAAAATAATCATCTACAAATTTATATCCAAGCTGTGGAGTGTTCTATTTTGATCAGACCAACTCATCAGAGCCGGTTGTGTGTATCTCTTCCTAACTCCATGTTCAGCAACTTCATGTTGATAGTTTGAAATTGGCAATGGTGGGAGTAGTCATGCCATGGAAATCAATAGATGAGTGAGTCTTGGGGATTTTTATTTTTCAGAGAGCAAGTTGTACATTTTCCAGCATATCACTGTATAGGACTCTTAATCCACTATGATTTGTGCAGTTCTATATTCATGGCTGTATCTATCTAAGGTGTAGGCTATGTCTAATTTTCTGGCTCCACTTCATTCTTCATATAACCTAGGTACCCATAAATACTTCCTCGCAGAGTTGTTTGTATACATAGGAGACATCTCCAAATGTCTTGTTTGTATACATAGGAGACATCTCTCCTACAAAATGAAAAATTAATTAATATGGGAAAACAGTCTGCATAACTAATTCATTTCCCCTAATATATTTTTTTGGTTTATTAAATAGTAGTTGGGAGAATCAGCTTTGTTTGTGGATCAAACTCAAAGTTTAGTGAACTGGACAAAAAATATTTCTGGAACTAAAAAAAAAAATGATACTGCTTTAAAAATGCAGATAGATTAAATCAGCTGACCAAAACTTTTCTTTGCCTTACTTATTTGGAAAGAGAAATGTGGAGTTAAGGTGGTTTTGCAGATTATTCTTGAAAAACTGAAGCTGAGATTGTTTTAGACCCCTTTATATAGAAACAGGGTAGGTTTTCACCTCTTAAGATTTATATTCAGGATAATACATTTTTTTCAGGCTAATCCAGTATCATGAATAAATTGATTGTGTCCCTAAACGAAGCCTGGTTATAAAATGCAGGTCATTACTATAAAGCAATCTTAGGTTATAAGTCAGTCTATTTCCTCTGTCATTACTTGAGGGTAGAATTATTCAAAAATATGGATATGTTTAAAAATTCTATTAGAATACTATTCAGCTTTTTCTCTCATAAATAAATCACTGAAGCTACTAGATTTGTCTTTCAAATATAGTAAATGAGAAAGAAATAATTTTTATTGCTAAAGGTAAATCAATTCCATATCTCTGCCATCTCAGAGAGTGAGATAACACTTAACTGTGATTGATAGATGTCTCATCTTTAACCAGCATCTTTAATAGTGAGATTTCTCCTCACACTTTATCCCAGTGCAGAATGTTGTGTTGTTGAAGGTGAAATAACCTGAGAGAACAATGAATTATTTTGACATAGATTCCAAAAGGATCTTGGGAAACTGTAGTGGATACCATTGGGTTTTTAAAAATCCAAGTTTGCTTGCTTGTTTGTTTTGTTGATTAGGTTCCACTTAAAGGTGAGAGCATATGGTATTTGTCTTTTACCACCTGGCTTATTTCACTTAGCATAATGCTCTCCAGTTCCATCCATACTGTCACAAAGGGTAGGAGCTCCTTCTTTTTTTCTGCTGCATAGTGTTCCATTGTATAAATGTGCCATAGTTTTTTGATCCACTCATTTACTGATGGGCACTTAGGCTGCTTCCAGCACTTGGCTATTGTAAATTGTGATGCTATGAACATTGAGGTTGGGGGGAGTTATGGGGGGCAGTATGCAGATAACTGTACTTGGACAACAATTTTAAAAAAGAAAAAAAGTCCAAGTTTGTAGAGGAATGAAAAGATCTAAAGCTCACAATCAGATAACTAGGAAACTATCATGTAACAAGAACAAGAATATAAAAAAAAAGAAATAACAGAGCAAAACATGTATATTCCTTAGGTTACTTCTGGTATTACCTGAACTCTGACCCACTAAAAGAAATTGAGGTTTAAAGGGAATATTTTTGGTAAAGTCTAGGCATTTTTTTAATCTATCCATTCATTTGCTCATTCCTCCTTCTTTTTAATCAGTAAGTCCTTAATGAGTAAGCTAATGTATGTATTGGGCATCTAAAAATTACTGCAACAGTCTTTGATCCCCAAAATAGTAGCAAACCAGAGAGAGAAATAGATATGCAGGTTGAATATAATGTCATAAATGGAAAGGAAATTGTAACATGTTTTGTGTGAATACCAAGGAGATATAAATATCTGGGAGAAATGTAAATGAAAAGGGAAAATATATATTTGAACACCTGTGATACACCAGCTGATATGCTGGTTGGTTTTCCATAGCTTATTTCTTTTACTGTTCTCATTAATACTGCAGACAATATTATTGCATTTTACAGATGAAGAAACTGAAGCTTAGGGAAATTAAGTTGGAGTTTGATTTGAATCATGTCCTGCCCAAAAGATATGTTGAAGTCCTAATTTCAAGGACCTCAGAATATGACCTTATTTGGAAAAGTGTCTACCGAGGTAGTCAAATGTAAAGTAGACTGTCAGGGTGAGCCCTAATTCAATATGACTGATATCCATATAAAAGGGAAAATTTGAACACAGAGACTGACATGGACAGAGGAAAGACACACGTGGAGAAAGCCATATAAAGATGGAGGATTGGAGTGATGCATTTATTAGAAAACGAATGCCAGAGATTGCTGTCAAACCCCTAGAAGCTAGAAACAGGCAAGGGAAGTTTTCCCTACAGGTTTCTGTGGATCATGGCCCTGCCATTGAGGACTCCTAGCATCTAGAACTGCGAGACAAAAACTTTGTCTTGTACTAAGCCACCCAGTTGGTGATACTTGGTATATCAGCCTAGGAAACTTACAACATTCGTCAAAAACATAAGGCTAGTAAGTAGTGACTCACAACCTTCCTTTTCTGGTTCCAAGCCCACATGTTTCCTCCTACACAAAGGAAGTGATTTTTTTACCCAAGTCTTTAAGGATGAGTTTCAGGTGGAAAAGTAAGGAAAGTGCGTTCTTTTATTAGAAAACTGTGAGTTCAGGTTATTCTAAAGACCCTCATGAATGACTCATTATTTTTCTTATTTTTCAAATCTTTTTCATTTATTTATTTTATTGTTGTTTAAGTACAGTTGTCTCCATTCTCGCCCCATCACTCCCCCCACAGCCCCACCCATCACTGCCTCCCACCGTGAATCCTGCCCCCCTTTGGCTTTGTCCAAATGTCCTTTATACATGTTCCTTGATGACCTTTCCCCATTTTTCCCCCTTATTCCCCTCCCCCGACCCCTCTGATCATTGTGAGTTTGTTCTTTTTTTTCAGTGTCCCTGGTTATATTTTGCTTGCTTGTTTGTTTTGTTGATTAGGTTCCATGATCAAGAATGACTCACTATTAAATTATATCTGACATAAAGGTTCCTGAGGATCCCAGATTCATTTGAACAAGTTGTTAACATGGCTGCTAGTCCCTAGAGTTGTGTTTGTTTTTAAGTTCATGAAGATAGGGACTCACTTTTGTGGTATGTAGAGTGATAAAGCTTAAAAGCATAATCTCTCTGACTGTTCCAGGCTATCATAGCTGCCTGAGACTCAGGACTCAAGCAGTTGTTATCTAAATGCCACAATTTTGACAACTGCATTCTGCCCTATAACTGTTTTAAAAATGGATATGCCTGGTTTTCTATCTACTTTTGCCTTTCACTCTTCAAATATTTTCAGACTATACTTACATTTTTCATTTTCCTATTCAGAGTTTAACTTAGTAGACCCTAAAACCCATAATGATTGTGTGGCAAGTAGTCTGACAAACTCTTGTCATCAGTGCAACAGAGTTCAGTGTCCTGAAGTAGACATAATGTACATGTATTGTTCTGAAGAAGGAAGAAGAGTTTCTTCCCCTGTATTTCTGTTGATAATTGGATGAAGCAAAATTCTTCTACTGACTTTTAAATTCAAAAATAAAAAAATTCACAATCATGTGTGAATGAAGACAAAAAAATCTATGGGATAACATAAAGGATGTGTTTCAGTAATCGTGTATGAAAAACACATACGCACAATCTCATGGTCCCAAACAATGTACTCTCTGTTATGTGAAAACATACCATAATAAATATGGTTTTGGTATTGTGATTTATTTTTAAGAAAAATCTCTCTTTAAAATGCAAATACTTATGCCAAGTTAACACAGAAATAAATTTATAAATGAGGAACCTACCACAAACTCTATTCTTACTATCCTTGCAGGTATTGTTTTTTTTAAATGATAATTAAAATATCTTAATACATTAAGCTATTGTACAAAAATATATCTTAATTATATTGAGTTTGAATTAATATTTGCAGACTACACAAAAGTTTTACATTTCTATGTTTTCTAAAGAAAAAATAACAGCTCTTTTTTTGTAATAATCTTCATCACATTTCTGACAGTTTGAAAAGATGTAGTGTAGCCTTTTCTGGTCATTGTAATAGCAATTATGACCAATTAGAACATATATTTGTATTTTTCTTTTTCTTTCTGCCATCTCTTTGGTTTTCTGCAGCGAGAAAAGTATCTCCACTTTTAAGGACTTGTGTGATTGGATGGTGACCACCTGCATATTCCAGGATTAAGTGCCTCATCTTAAGGTCCTTAACCTTAATCACATCTGCAAAGTCCCTTTTGCCAAGTATGGTAACATATTCTCTGGGTTTGAGGATTTGACATAGAGCTATTTGAGGGCCATTATTTTGCTTTCATAGGCAGAAAACAAATTCAAATGGCAATTCAAATACAGAGGTGAAAAACACATTTTATAATTTTTATGATCTGCCTTGTAAAACCTGAAACAACAAACAAAAGCTGAGGAGAAGTGACTTATTTGAAAGCTATATAAATGTAGACAATAATGTTAGCTCAAATAAAATTTCTATATCTTACTATAATTAAGGTGCTATCAATTTGAAGTAGATTTTGATGAGTTGAAATATGCATAGTAAGCCTTGCAGGACCCACTAAAAATCACTTTATAAAAGTTCAAAGAAAGTCTGAGTTGATTTATTGTTTGTAGATGTCAATGGTTTTAGAATGGGGACATTTGTATCAGAATTACATAACAGTCTCTGTGACACAACTTTCATCATCTGCAAACTGGAGTGAATCCTGAAAACTACTTCCCAAGTGGATTGTAGGGTGATGAACATGAATGAGTTTTGGCTCCCAACAAACTGGAATTTGAAATTCCAACTTGCAGTTTTATAATTTTGAGCACATCATTTCACCTTAGTAAGGCTGTTTCTTTCATTGTAAAAAAAGGGATAATAACCATACCATCTTAGTTATTCCATGACAATTAAATAAAATAATGCATTAAAGAACTTTGCATGGGTAATAATAAATGTTGGCTATCATAATTGAGTTGTAAAATATTTTTGAGCTATAAGATGTGTAAAATATTCATTATTATTTTTTTCACTAGCTTCCCTGTCTATTGTTCAAGGCAAAAATGTAGAGACAAATCTAAGAAGCCAATGTATATTTATTGCTTGTTTTCTTGACATCTATGCTAATCTTTAAAAGATATGCTCCTATTCATAATCTTGTGTGGAAAACAGCACTAAAGTTGAGAAACATTAATATAACTTCTGAATTTGACTTGAAGGAGGAATTGGAATTCTCCCGGCAAAAAAAATGTGCAAAGACATTCCAAAATATATTATTAGTTTACCTGTATTAGAGAGTAGCTACAATGTACAGGAGTATGGTACATGATATATCACTTATATAACAACTACTCCAACTTCAAAGGTGAAGAAGTTAGAATTCAGAGGGTTAGATTTTTATCATGTAACTGCAGATTGTGGATGGTCAGTTAAAGTTCAAATCCAAATTTATCTCCAACATTTGTGCATCTAACCACTAGCATACCTAAAGAAAGAAGACAATTCTCAAACAACTATTTAAACCTCCCAGAGCTTTATAAAAGAAAAAGACATCATATGGAGATCTGAGCTCTAGTACACCATACCCTAATCAACTGAACTAACTAGCCAACCAGTGTTACTAAAACCTAGGATGCTACATCAGTTCAATCATAATGGCTAAAGCTAAACAATTTTTCTTTAATTATTATCTTCATCTCTGGGGGGAAAAAACTTATCAAAATGACAAAATTGAAAAAGTACAAAAGGAACTTCAAATTTCTCTAAAATACTGGACAATATAGTTTAATGAATTAACACTTACCAATGTTAAGATTAAAAATATATATATATAGGCTTCTGTCATTTTCTTCAGCCTAGAGCTTCTAGCTGGAAGTCAATACTGACACAGAAAAGCCCATAATTTTTCCTCCTGGGCCCATGGCAGACATGATTAATTAAAAATATTCCTTCTCTAATCTGTAAAAACTCCAATAATCCTTCTTAGTACCACATTTTAGACAATTACTAATCAGGTAATAAATTATGAAATTATTTATTAATATGAAATAATCACAAAATAAATTTTGCCTCCAATACTATTGCCTAGTAAATATCAGCGATGCTTTAGGTCAGTGATTCTCAGTGGGGAATCATTTACTCCTGTAAGGACACTTGGCAATTGGAGATTTTTTAATTGTTGTGCAGTTACACTTGTCCCCATTTGATTGTCGTAGTTGGAAAGGATGATACTGACACCAAGTGGGTTGAAGTCAGGGGTGATGTTAACCTACAATGCACAAAATGTCAGTCAGGTCAAGGTTGAGAGACTGCACTTTATGGAGTTTATTGAAGAAAAACCATTATGTGAGCCTATTTAGTTAATTTGTTGAAATAAAGATGTTTGTTTGTAAAGGGCTCTGATGAGAATATACTGGTGATTGGAGTACCTACAAATGAAGACCCAGATGAGGGCTGAATTTCATCCATTATTTTCCTACCAGCTGAGGGCAAGACTCTTTCCCAGAGGGACCTACCTGTTTTTTTGTAAAAGCAGAGATGTCCAGTTCCTGCCAGCAGCACATGAAAAGATGACATCCATACAGAGGCTGCAGAGCCAGACCAGTGATTTTTCCTCCACTCACTGCTCACAAAGAAGTTGCCTGAATAAATAGCTGCCATTCATTTTTTCACATAAGCTGACACATAACAAATGGCTTTTTGTACTCATTTTGCTAGCTAAAGGATTTTTTGTGTGTCCTCTAGCAGATAGTAAATTAGGATTTCCATGTATCATAAATTGAGGTACATACTCTAGTACACTGAATTATGCATACTTTCCTGACTTATCCTGGATCCACAGAAGTTTTCTACAACCTGTTCAATGTGTTCTAAGCAAGTAATAGGAAAAACATACAGCTTATATTAGCAAATGAAATTAAGTTGATCAATAAATTGATGAACAATCCTTTTGTGGAGTTTTGTTGAGCTCTGGAAGCTCACATTAAAAAAATACCAATCTCAACAGTATTAATAAAGTAAAAGTTTGGGTGAGGTCCCTTTCTTTATATATGTATTCCCAATTATTCTAGGCATCATTTGTTACCAAAAGAAAATTGTCTTTTCTCCTATAAATTGCCTTTGTAATTAAGTCAGACACTAATTTGCCATGTATCTTTGGTTCTATTTCTAGACTTTCTTTTCTAGTCTATTGATTTATGTGTGTATATTTTCACCAGTAATGGTTGATTGGTATAACTTCATAGCCTTGATATCAGTCTTTAAGAGTACTCTACATTTGTTTTTTTTTTAATCATTTAAGTTATTCTGAATCTTTTGCCTTTCAATATAAATTTTAAAATAAACTTAACACTATCTCCAAAAAGTTCTGTTGTAATTTTGATGGGAATTGTTTTGAATCTATGGGTAAAGTTGAGGAAAAATGACACCTTAACAACATTCAATTTTCCAATTCATCAACATTGATATCCTTTCATCCTTTTATATCTTACTGATTTCTTTTATCATGTTTTATAGCTTTTAGTATACATATTCTTCATTAGTTTCTTTGGACATACTTTATGTCTAAGTATTTATGTGAGGTGCTATTGCAAATGCCACTGTTGTTTAAACTTTAAATTCTAGTTATTCATTGCCAACACTTAGAAATACGATTGATTTCATATAATGATCCTTCCTGTATTCTAAATTTACTAATGAATTCTTGCAAGCATTTAAGAAAGATATAATACCACTTCTACACAATCTCATCCAGAAAATAGGATAAGGGAAAACAATTCCTAATTCATTTTATAAAGCCAGAATTGCCCTAATACCAAAATCTGAAAAAAAATATTGCAAGAAAACTGTGGGCCTATATCCCTAATAAACATAGCCAAGAAATCTCCTCAACATAATGCTAAATTAATTGCACCAATATATAAAAGAGATAATACATCATGATAAAGTGTGGCTTATTCTAGGAATGCAAGGCTAGCTCAACATTCAAAAATCAAACAATATAATTTACTATATAAACAGAATAAAGAAGAAAAATAATATGATCCTCTCAATATTTGCAGAAAAAGTTTTAGACAAGATTCAACATCTTTTCATAATAAAAACTCTAAGCAAAACTAGCACTGTAGTGAAACTTTATTAACATAATAAAGGACATTCACCAAAATTATACAGATAGTGTCATGCTTCATGTGAAAGACTGAATGCAATTCTTTCTAGGTCAGGAACAATAAAAGCATGTCCCCTCTTACCACTCTGATTCAACATTGTACTGGAATTAAAAAAATCTCCATTCACATTGTTTTACATAATTATCTAGGTAAAATATCCCAAGGAGTCTGCAGATAAGCTCCTAGATTATAAGTGAGTTTAGCAAGATCATAGAATCTTGTCTAAAGCTTTTTCTGCAAATATTGAGAGAATCATATTATTTTTCTTCTTTATTTTGTTTACATAGTAAATTATATTGTTTGATTTTTGAATGTTGAGCTAGCCTTGCATTCCTAGAACAAGCCACACATTATTGTGATGTGTTATCTCTTTTATATATTGCTGGAATTAATTTAACATTATGTTGAGGAGTTTTCTTGGTTATGTTTATTAGGGATATAGGTCCACAGTTTTCTTGCAGTATTTTTTTCAGATTTTGGTATTAGGGCAATTCTGGCTTTATAAAATGAATTAGGAATTGTTTTCCCTTATCCTATTTTCTGGATGAGATTGTGTAGAAATGGTATTATATCTTTCATCAATGCTTGGAAAAATTCAATAGAAAATGATCTGAGCCTGGAGCTTTATTTGTTAGAAGAATTTTAAGCATGTTTTAATATTTTTTAATCAGTACAGAGGTCTTTTATTTTCTTTACACTTATCATGCCATGAATTGATAGGGAATTGTTTCCAGTAGCTCAGCCTCCTTCACCTTGGTTCTCACACAGTGTGTTTCTTTGAGGGGTGCAGGCTCGCACTTCAGTTGAATCCAGGTAACTTTCTCTTTGACTTCCTTCTTTTTCTGATCATTTTCCTTCACATGTTTCAGGAAGCTATCTCAGCTCTTAGAGTCCTTAATATATACATTAAGCTCAACAAATATATTAATTCTCTTGGCAAGGATTTTGCCCTTAACTTGTTTGTTCACAACAATGTCCACTCCATGTTGGGTGACACTTTAGACTCTCCCAGTTTTGCCCTGGTAACATTGGTGGGGCATTTCTTTTTGAAGTGCTCATTCCTTTGAAGTCTACAATATTACCTTTCTTGTAGATTCACATGTATGTGGCCAAAGGAACAACTCCATGTTTTCAAAAAGGCCTAGAGAAGATGTAGGAGGTGCCTCTCCTCCTTCCTTTTGCTTTAGTCATTTTGGTGAATTACTGGAAGATGGTGGTTCCAGACAGAAAGGAGGCCAAGCTGCCATATATTATTTTAATGTATGCTATTATATTAGAACTATTCCAATTACCCATTCATTCTTAGGTATTAGTAGGGATGTCTTTAAAATAATTGTCCCATTTCATCTAAGGTGTCAAATTTGTGGTCATGGTAACATTCCCTTATTATACCTTTGATGACTATAGGGTATGTAGTGATGTTCATATTTCATCCCTGGTATTTGTGATTTACACCATCTCCCTTTTAATCTTGGTCAATGTGATTAGTAGTTTAGCTTTTGGTTTCATGAATTTTTTCAATTGTTTTTCTGTTTTAGATTCGATCAGTATCTGTCCTGGTGTATGTGTGTGTTTCTGTGTGTGTGTGATCTCCCCTCCTCTGAATTTAATTTGCTTATTTTTTCTATTATATTAAGGTGAATTTTAGATTATTGATTTAATAATTTGATCCCATTTATGCAGTTAATGCTATCAATTTTTAAGCACTGATGTACTGCATTCCACAAATTTTGATATTTTCCATTTTATTATTTGATAACCAAATTCATGAATGCTATGAATTCCAGCCATGGAACCTTTGAAGACATAGAGACCAGGTAAGAAACCCTATAAGAGTAAAACAGACCAAGAAATGCAACTTAAACACCTCTTCTTTGAATGATCCCTGTATAAATAAATGGTAGGTAGCTATCAGGGCAAAAGATTCTCAGTCTGATTGATCTTAGACTGCTTTATTCAATACATATTCAGTATAATTTATAACTTGTCTTTAAGTTATGTTTTTAGCCCAATGACCTTCTCTTATACTATGGTATTATTCTACTCTAAACCCAATTGGATTTTATTCTACATCATTGACCAAAATTGATCTTACGCTCTTATTTCTGTGTCTTTGTCCCTTCACTTGAAATGCCTTCTTTCTTGAACTTAAAGTCATTCAAAATAGTATCCAAGTTTTAGTCTGCTATCTTTTATACATATTGAACTGTTATTTTCACTTTCCAGTGAACATTTTTTGCTATAATATGGACTTCTCAAAGTTATGCACTGTCTCAGCCTTCTGTATTTGCTTCTCAGTGTCCTGAGCTTCCCAATGTAAATGCTCAGTAAATATTTACTGTTTTGTTTTTAATATTTTCATCCTTCATTCAGTTTATTGTCATTTAATGGAAATATTTAGGGTTAAATACTGTAATAACATCTTTTTCCTGTAAAGATAGATCCCGTTAGCTTAAAATATTTTACATCATCTATTTTGCTTTCATTAATACTCATAATGTAATTAATATATAAAAATGTTGTGATCTATCCTAAAAGATCATCCCATTTAAAAAACAGAGGTCTTGAAGGAAGAAATATTGAATTATTATAAATTTACCTTTTACATGGCTCATTTGTATAAAATGTAAATTTAAAATTATTCCTGATTTCCATAATTTCTCTTGTATTATAATTCTTGGGTGATTGATTTTATGTCATCATATTGCATTTGTGCCCTGTTTTCTATTATCTTGGCATGTTTTTCCCTTGAATATTAATTTTATTTCTCATTCTTTGCATATATGATAATATAACACCTTCTAGAATGTGTAGCTTTCATTAGTCTCACAGAGATTTCCAGAAATACCTTGACAATGCTAAATAATGTTAATATCTGCCCTCCCTTTTCTTCTAAATGAAAATTTAGGTATTCTTAATAGCAAGAATGATATTTGGATTTATAACTTTCTATGTCATATAATGGAAAGAGCACTTGATAAATTCCAGAAGCTTACTTCCTATTCCTAATATGTACTAGTTTTTGATCTTCAGCAGGTTACTGAATTTTTCTGGACTTCAGTTTGTTTATATATGTACATATGTTGGGAATAACCATCTCTAACTCATTCTGCGTGGTTATTATGAAGTTATAATATAGTTAACTGCCAATAAAATGCCATTAATGTCATTACTTTAAATTATGGCCATTAATTTAACATCTGTTCATTTGTTTTCAGAAATAGTATTTTATATTTCTCTGAAAAGTGAAAATATTGCATGAATGAAAGCTTTTCTAACATGCTAGTGCCTTCCTTGCTAATGTTGGTTAACCCAATTTAGATTGGTCGCCTCCTTCCTATCATGTCCATATATTGAATTTGAGGTCCATAAACTCTCCCTGTACTTCCTATTCCTCATCTTACCTTTGTACTCTGAAGTATGATCTATTCTCCACTGCTAAATATAATGCCAATCATTCTTTTCTTCTTGTAAGTGCCCTTCTGGTTCATTCTTTTTTCTTTATTTCTGCAGCCTGTGTCCTATTTCGAGCTCTTATCATCTCACAATTGGATTCCTTTAGTAGCTTTTCATTAGATTTCTCACTGTTCTTGACTCCAATCATCACAACAAATCACTTCCAGAAAAATATTTTTAAAATACTATTCTCATTCTGTAACTTTCCTGCTTGAAACATAAAATAGTTTTATTGTCCATTGCATTAGGTTGACACTCTTCTCCTGGTCTTTAAACTTCTTTATATTTTAGTGCTTTCTTACATTGCTAACCTATGTGAACCCTGTGATTTAGAAAAATCTAATACCCATGAACATAATTTATATTCAATATATCATCCCTCAACCCCATAAAAGTTTTAACTCATATCTGGAATTCTCTCTCATTAGCTAAAATATTTATTATTTGCACCCTGCCTTTGCAGCTTAATTAAAGTTCTATCATCTGTATGGACTAATTTCTTTCTCTATGTTACACTTGTTCCTTACTTTAATTAGAATAACAGGACACTAACTGTAAGTAATAGAATTTGAAATCAAGCTAGGCTAAGCAAAAAGAAGGGGGGGTTTATTTATTTATATAATTATGAAAGTCAGGAATGTAGTAAGAGAAACTAAC
Source organism: Trachops cirrhosus (assembly GCA_028533065.1). NCBI lineage: Eukaryota > Metazoa > Chordata > Mammalia > Chiroptera > Phyllostomidae > Trachops > Trachops cirrhosus. The sequence goes on along the minus strand of CM052543.1, from coordinate 53,022,922 downwards.
AAATAAAACTAGTGTCCCAATACCAACAAATCCATTCTTGCCACATTTAATTTCTCTCCTTTTTATGAAAATATCATTTTCTCTTTTCATTTCTTCATGAGTCTAGAGCCATGCTGCTGCCTACTCTTGGCTCACATTTTTGTAAAAAACAAAGTGATTTTGCAGAGAATAAAGAGATTCCTTACATTAGCTTGAGTTTGGAAAAAACCCAAGCAAAAGTTCTTATGACCAGTTTAGTAATAATACCCATTTAGGCCAATTGCCAGGGTCAGTGGTCTGCAGATCTGCAAGTATAAACTGGACAATTTCCTTTTTTCATAGCTGGTGTACAGGCTTATGACTTAACACAGTCCTGAATTGTAGGGCTATTTTAATAACTGAATCATTTTTTTTTGTTTTTTGCAAAGTTAGAAACCAATAGGGCTCCCATATCAGGGATTTCTCCCTACCAGAAGTGCCCCTTGGAGGAGAATCAAAGATGTCTTGAGGGACAGGGAGGAAATAAGCCACATTGGCAGCCTCCATATGCTTCAGAGAATAATGTGCTATTCCTGTGTGTTAGGTAATCCCAAACGGTTTATTACACTCTAGTATCCCAAAGGTATGATTAAAGGATTAGAGTGTGGAGAAAACAGCAGACATTAATGCAACAGAGTGAAAAAAAAATAACACTTTGGTATTATCCTGGGATTTCATCAGCAACAAAATGAGGACAAAAGAATTGGACCATGAGCAATTTTATTTAAACACTGGGTGAATCCAATCAAGATGCTTTAGCTTTTAGCTTCCCTGATGACAGAGGTTATGTCTGTTCTAATTTGCTTTGTGAGGTGTCTACATAGGGAACAGTAATAGGGATCATGTTTTTAAGAAATACTCAAATGTTTGTAGCAACATTACCAAACACACAATGCACCACCATATCTAATGAGCAGCTTTAGTTTTAAATTCCTCGGAAGAATGCTCAGTGATAGTGAAATTAACAGGAGATATAAATTGGGAGCTGTGGTTGTTAGCTGATGCATTGAAAATAGACACAACAATGTAGGGAGACTTTCTATTAAGAGGCGTTGGTTGCAGTCAGTGAAGGCGAATATCAGCATCTAAGAAAAAGAATTTATAGGAAAAAACTTATAAAACTGTGTATGATTAAGAATAGGGTGGAGGGGAATGAAGGGGGGATAATAGGACAACTGTAATAGCATAATCAATAAAATATATTAAAAAAAGAAAAAAAAGAATAGTAATGATCATTGAGCTATTTTTATGTGCCAGATTTTGTTCTGAACATTTCACATGCAAAAGTCAAATTTAATCTTTATAACTACTTTATGAGAATTTTATGGATGAGAAAACAAAGGCTTAGAGAGATAAATAACTTGCCCAAACACCAAAATTAGTGACAGAGCCAGGATTAGAACCCCGGTTTGATTAAAGTAAGATTAAAACTCAGTCTAACTTTAGAGCTATTTTCTTGAGGCCTATTTTGTGATTACCTATTAGGAAGAAAAATTTGTAAGAGAGCTAAGATAGGGACTAATGTTTATTGAGAATCTATTTTGTGCTAGACATTGAACTGGTGGGTAACCTACCATTCCTGATGTGATTTAGAGACTGAAGTTTAGAGACATTTAAATAACTTGTCTAGGCCCATATATTTAGAAAATTGCATATGCAAGAATTAAACTCAGTCTATATATATTGCAAGACCAAATGTCATTTCCAAATATCATGATGACTATGACAACATATTATATTAATTCTTATCTTGCCCAAGGATTTGGGTACCTTTTGTGGCAGGAAGTTTTGGTCAGCTACAGAGGTATATTTTAGTTTGCTAGGGCAGCCATAACAAAGAATCAGAAACTAGGTGACTTAAGCAACAATTTATTTTGTCACAGTTCTGGAGGCTAGAAATCTAAAATCAGTGTATAGTAGGGTTGGCTTCTTTTTAGTGCCTTACTCCTTGACTTGCAGATGGTCACCTTCTCCCTGTGTCCTCATATGGTCTTCCTTTTGAGCATATCTGTGTCCTAATCTCCTCCACTTATAAGGACATGATTCATATTCAATTTGGGACCCATATGACCTCATTTTACTTTAATTGACTCTTCAAATGTCCTATCTCCAAATACAGTAACATGTTAAGGTACTGGGGGTTAGAATTTCAATACATGAATTTTGGGGATACACAATTTAGCTCATAACAAAGGCAAACAGTGCTCTGGGAAAGTGACAAAAACTGAACAGCTCAGGTAGGCTGTAATGTCTACTGCCAGCACTTTCAAGTTACCATCATTTCTTATCTGGGCTACTGCATCAACCTCCTAACTAAGTTCCTTGCTTTCTCTCTTATCTAATGTTACAGGAAATAATAATTTGTTGGTGTTGTTCCTTAAAAGACCACATAGCACAATTCCAAAAATCATCATTTACTTTGTAGTCCATGTGAATGCTAACCTTCTCCAACTTTTATTACAAAATGGCACTGTGTATCTTCTGGTCTTTATTTCCTTTATTAATTCTAAACTTTTGTAATTACAATACTATTTTTCTCTCTGGACCACAGCTCTACTCTCTTGTCTCATTATTCCTAGTGTATTCTTTCTTAAGTGCAGCTTGGATAATGTCATCTGCCCTCTCAAACCCCTTGTCTTGTCCCTCTTTATCAAGTCAGAGCCTCCCCATTGTGACCCTAGCCTCCTTCTGCTCCTCCCTTCTTGTTGCCCCTGCAGTGGGAAGACTGGATCTTCACCACACATTTACCCACCTCAGCCCACCTGTGCTTATTCTGTTTGCTCCATCTGGAACACCATCAACTTATTGCCAAAATCCACTCCTTCTGTAAGACCCAACTTAAATTCCTCTTCATGAACAGACATTTTCCTGACATAATGAATCAGAAGTGATATAATCTTTTTTTCTCCACTATTAAACTTTCACCTTTACTATGCTGGATCTTTTTACAAAGGGAGTCTTTATTGCAGCCACTGTAACCTCAGTGGCCCTTTCAAAGTCTTGGAGTACTGAAAACATGATAGAGACCATTGGCCAGCAAATCTTAGGAGATTTTATCGGAATAGTCCAGTGTTGCAATGGCAACAGCTCATAAACATATGCACAAGAGAATTGTTACATTCCATAGCCTGTTGTTGAACAAAGCCTTTACTAAAAATTAAATTATATAAATTTATAATTTAATAAGTTATTTTTAAAATAGCAAATTCTAGTTAAAAATAAATTACCAATTATTTTACCATTTTTTAAAGATTTTATTTATTTATTTTTAGAGAGAGTATAAGGGAAGGAGAAAGAGAATGAGAAAAACATAAATGTGTAGTTGCCTCTGGTGTGCCACCCCCCACCCACAGGGACCTGGCCCATAACCCAGGCATGTGCCTGACTGGGAATCAAACCAGCGACACTTTGGTTCACAGGCTGGCACTCAATCCACTAAGCCACACTAGCCAGGACACATTTTATTTTTTTTCACTCTTTAGGATATTTACAGCTATATGGTCAATTTGGCATATATTGGTGTACTACTATGCATCTCCTTCCAATGCCATGTTTAATGATCTCACATTGGTAGCTTAAAATTTCTTGTGGTGGGAATATTTACACCATGGAAATTAGTGCACTAAAAATCAGGGCTTGATTTGTATTGCCTAGATTTAAGAAAGTGATGCAAAACATGTAAAAGTTCAAATTAGACTTAAAAGTATGTCATGTCTATAGCCATTATATTGTGAATAGCACAATAGGTAAAGAAATACACTTCCAGTATTTGAAACTATTTTTTTGATTCAGAAAAGTTACTTGTGTCATTGATTGGTGAGCAAAGTTCTGACATATACCTTATTTGTTTTCACTTTCATCAAATATCTTAACATATATAAAAAAGTCAGTCAATATTCATGTCAGAAATATACTGAGTAGTCAATTGCAATCATGCTTTGGCTGTGGATACAAGATTTTGACATTTTGTGAGAGTTAATGATCCATATGAAATTTATAATAAAGAAGATTGTATATTTTGTTATTTCTGAATTATACATTTATTTTATGAGTAAAATTTGTAGCACACACATAGTGCACACACATATTCCTCCAGAAAGGTAGTTGTTAAACATTTACTACCAGACGCCCCCATATCATGGGGGTCAAGTGAACTCCTTGTCAAAATCTAAGAAACAGACACATTTGCAAATAGTTAAAATAACATCCATGTTTTACCTCTCCTATATCAGATACCACTTAAGATACCACTTTAAATCTCCTTGGCTTCATCTGTGTCCAGACCTTTTTTCTTTCTTTCACTCCCAGCCAGTAAGGCCAAACTTAAAATCACACATGAGTGCCTGGCCTGATGTGTTCTCTACATACTGCTGACTTTCTACTTAGGACCTCTCTTTGCTATGCTTAGGTAGACTGCTTGGAGTGAATTCATGATAACAAAGAACAGATAAATAATACCTTATGGAGGTCATCTTTAACTGTTAGCAAGGAGAGACTGCAGACATTTTTCCTCCCTTCCTTTTCAATACAGCCTTGAGAAGCAGTCTTTATGTGACCTCTTGATAGATCATCCCATGAAGTGCACAGTCAAATAGCCTCAGTAATCCACTGTTGTGTTGGCTTTCTCTCTTTCTCTGTCTCAACCTTGGTTTCCCTCAGGCCTGTGTTTTGGAGGATCAAGGCTAAGATACTTCTCATAATCATGTGGGACAAGTAGACAAATGTCTAATAACATCTACTTCATGTGACTAAACTAATCCATGGAAAGAGGGTATAGCTAAGTTATTTACCAGGTCAAATACAAAAATTAAAATTATCCAGTAATAACTGAAAGGAGAAACAAATAGCAAAAGGATGTATTATATAAGTCTTGTCACCTGATGTGTCCAATTATAAGTAAACTCTTCTTCCTTTGAACTCTACCACCTACATCCAACTCAGTACTTTATACTTCTATTGTGGTATATACCTATATATTTATACATATAAATATGTTTATGTCACATATCGAGATAGCTATATACACTCACATATAAATATGTCTATTATATATGTGTATGTACAGGTATGTCCAGAAAGTATCCAGCCATTTACTATGAAAAATAGAGATATTTATTGAAAAGGCTACAAGATACAAGAAACATTGTACGTAAGACAATGATACCTCAGTCCCCTTCAAAGTAGTCACCTTGGGACCTCACACAGTTCTCCTAATTGCCATCAGCTTCCCTGTCATATTTTTCTGAATCTCATCAATAGTCTGAAATCTCTTCTCTTTCAAAGGTGATTTTAGTTTTGAAAAAAACCAGAGCTGCAAGGTGCCAAATCTGGGCTCTAGTGTGGCTAAGTCACCTGTGTGATTTGATGTTTTGCCAAAAAGCTCTGCATGAGACTTGATATATGAGTGGGCTATGTCAGTGATGAAGCTACCAACACCAGTTGCCCATAGCTGTGGCTTTCTGAATCATCTGAATAGTTTCTGTAGAAGAATGTTCAAGCTTAATGCAAAATTTGATGCAGATTCATTGCTGTACTCAGTCATTTTGAATGTGACAGCCACAAAGAACACATGCTCACTCAATAGCATCTACTGCCCCCACTGACTATACAGTAAAGTCATCATTGTTCACACATGCACATTCTAGTCCACTCTCCTTGGCTGCCAGGTTACATCAATGTCATGCAAACCATTCTCCTTATATTAACAATAGTTGGACCTTTTCTGGACTGAATATATATATAAAATCCTATATATGATCCTTCATCAGCCCCCCATATCCTTATCAATGTATTAAGTAACAGATATTTATTTATGTAGCTGGCCCTCCTTCAACCTTATATAGTATATAGCTTTTTAATTTTTATTCATTTCTATAAATGCTTGGATATTGAATGGGATGAAATCTGTCCTCTTCAGAGTATTAAATCTAGGATCTATGGAAACTACCCAATATTAAAAAAACTAGTAAACTGGGTCAGCCTTCCTGCACCAACACCCATCTTTTCTCCAGATTAAGCAAGAGTTATAGTGGCTTCTATAAGTGTATAAAACCTGAAATAAACATAGTAATGCTTGAAATTGGATTTTTTCTAGAGGAAAAGTAAAATCACAACTTTTGTGGTTTCGGTCCAGAAGGTTTTGCCCTTGCGTTACAACAGACACTCCTGGGAGTAAAGGACAGAAAACTGTACTTGAACGATTAAAATAAAATAAAAATAAATAAATAAAATAAGAAAGAAAAAACTTGCTAAATCTGATTTACAAGGAAATGTACATTTCTTCCCTACAGGTTCCCAATTATTATCAGCAAACAATTTATTTCCTCAGAAATATATTAGTGATCTTTGTTCTCCCTTGGTTTGCCATATATGGAGAAAATTTCTTGTGTCTGTTGGAAAGTTACAGCAGTTGTCGGCATCCGTTTACAAATAGAAATGAATGCATTAAGGAAAAAGAACTCTCAAAAGGGTGGATATCTTGAAAGGCCAAATAATATTTGATATACTCTCTGGGGAATACTGGTAGAACAGATGATTGAATAAAGATTAGTTACATAAATTTCAAGTTTTCCCACTTCAGTGAAGACTATTTTCCATATGTCACCAGAGACATGTTACCAGATACCTTTTCAATAATTCTGCATTGAGTACAATTTCTGACTCTCAATACATACTTAAATATATACAAAGCAAACCTAACTTATAAATTATCCATAAGGCTCAGAATATATATTGAGAAATAGAAGATGTAATTCAGAGCAAGCATGTATAATAGGAATAGAGAAAATGGCTAAAATTCTTTTCATAATGATTACAATATATTGAATCAATGTAGAAGGCAGATCTAAAACCCCACTCTCTAAGGATCCTTACAGTGACCATTTTATAGATAAGGAGACAAGCTGACAAGAAAAGCTACATGGTTTCTCAAAACCATGCAGGCGATGAGTTACCAAGATTTCAAACACTATCGTTGTTCCATCTGAGGCACAGGACACTAAGCTCTGCTGCCCTTCATCACAGACCCCATCTTAGTTCAGCCCAGCCAGTGCTTTTGGATCACAGTGAACACAGAGTAGCTTCAACACCACAGCTGCTTTGCACAGCTATTCACAGTAGATGCTTAATAACAATTCATTAAAGAAAGGTTGATGAAACTTGAGGGCATTATGCTAAGTAAAATAAGTCAAGCAGAGAAATATAAACACTGCATGATCTTTCTTATATGTGGAATCTAAAAAAGCTGAACTCATAGAAACAAAGAGGAAAGTGGTGGTTGGCAGGAGCTGCAGGTGGGGAGGTTCATGGTGGAAGAAATAGGGAGGTATTGGTCAAAGTGTGTAAATGTTTAGGATGAATAATTCTGAGCATCTAACATGCGACATAAAGGCCGTAGTTAACCATACTGTCTTGCACTTGACAGTTGCTAGGGAGAGCATTTCTTAAGTATCCTTACCAAAAAAAAAAAAGGTAACTATGTGAGGTTATGAATATGTTAACTAACTGTATTATGGTAACCATTTCACAACATATATTTATATCAAGTCATCACATTCACACATTAAATTTATACAATGTTATATATCATTTGTATCTCAACAATCTCAGGGGGAAGTACTTATTTTTTTCAAACGCATTTATTCAACAAATATTTAGGCACCCTAGGCTTTAGAGGTGGGGAAAAAGGGAATTAAAATGTAACGCCTTTTGCTGATTAACTCACAGCCTCCTAAGGAGTCATAAAAACAAATAATTACACTAAAACATGAAACAAACCTGTAACGTTGGAGTGGGTGGGCAGTGAGAGCACAGTAGTAATTCATACTCTCTAATAAACATACACTACTAGCTAGATGTGTAATTTTAAAAAAGGTAAAAACACAGGTGAAATTAATTTTAAAAGTACGTTTTTATTTAACTCAATGCATCCAAAATTTTATCATTTCAACATGAAATCAATTTTATAAAGTATTAATGGGATATTGTACATATTTTTGTACTGAGTCTTTCTTTTATGCCAACAAAATATCTCAACTTGAGTTAGCCACATGTCAAGTAGCCACATACATGCTCAGTAACCACATGTGGCCAGTGGCTCTCACACTGGACAGCACAAGCCTAACCTACAGACAACAGTTGCCAAGGCCATAATTCTGCAGCACAGCTTGTTTGACTCACTCCTCAATGAAGCTCAGAGTTTGGAAACAACAACAGCATAGCCACTGCACTACACTTCAGTTCCTTCTGCTAGTTTCTTAGTCGTAAAGTAAATGATGTTCCAGACAGATATTTCCAAGCTGAGTCCTTCTGTTCACTACTGTGGGAGGCACTGAGTTCTCCCAGACAGAATCTAGCAACCACAGAGCCTAGACAGTGTCCACCCAAACCAGACAAGGTGGTGGCAGGCCAAGGAGCTACTGTCAAAGAAGTTAATTCTTTTCAGAAAAGGCTGTCAAGCTTGAACAGATTTGGCTGTGTTGCAGAGAATTTTGTGCCTTCAGCTGGTGATGGGAGAATTTCTGGGTTGTCATTAGACCCAGTTAGAATAGAGGATCAGAGGTGACTAGCAAGCTAAAACAGAGGCACATGAATAACTCACCAACCCCCCGGGCCCACTGGCACGCAGTTCCATATAGAGGTTTATTCTTTCTGTGGAAATGGAATCACTCTTAATGAGACATGCACGGCAGGCTTCAGCTGTGAGGTTGACAGCTTATAAAGAAAGTAGAAGGAAGTAGAATCCTGAAGGGTTAGAGCAGGAATCTGGGTCAAAGCTTCAGTCTCAACTTTTTTATTTTCCTCTAGGAAGAATAGCCAGAAAATGAAACTAATCAGAACTGCATTATTTTTGAGAAGATCAATATAAAGTGATTTTTTTAAACTTTGCAAATCTCAATTTAAGTTATATTAACAGGTAATAATTAAAATACTGCGAAAATTTCAATACCAAAATTAATTTTTCCCTTTTGTTTGTCCCTCTGAAGTCCTTTCTCCCCAACAAAGATTTAGTTAAGTAACTAATAATGTGACATGGCATGTCCAGTTCCAAAACCACCTGCTACTTTTACAGGCCTTCTTCTGCAGAAAAGCTATAATTAGGCATTGTATGTTTTGTAGGAAGGCTTTGATATTTGAACACCAATTCTTGAAAGTGATGCGGATTGGATCATTTAGTACTAAATCATATATGTCTAAATATTTCTAGTAATTAGGAAAAAAGTTATTTGTTAAATAATATATGTTTGCTGAGATAAATTCAACTCAGTAGTTATCTGGAACTGGTTTGAAATGAAACATTTAGCGGTGGGTAAGGGCCTTTGAAAGAACCACAGAACTATTGAGCAATTCCCAGTTCTTGAGGGGAAATAATATACTGTAGGAAAAGAGCACAGCCTTTGAAATTTGACAGATAAAGGTTGAAATTCCAGTTTTTCCACAAACCAGCTATTCATTATTTAGCAAATTATCTCAGAATAAGCACTTCATTGTAAATATGAGGAATAATAGCTACCTCATAGGAAGAGTTGGCTTAAATAATAACTATTATTATTATTATTATTATTTGAAATGACTTGTGCAGTAATTAGTACATATTATTAACCTTTAACCAATTAATTTCACAGGATCTAGAAAAATTTTAATAGTGATGATGATGATGGTGGTCATACAGCCTGCTCTTTTATGGCTTCTACTATGATGCCAAAATCAGTGAATTTCTTTTACTACTCATCTTACTTTAGTATTCACACAATTAATTGTACAAAGAAAAATAAAAGCCCTTTGTTATCTCAGTTTCCATAAGAATACATTCTCTTGATTTCTCTTCCTTTTTTACATTTTTATTTTTATTGATTTTAGAGAGAGAGAGAGAAACATCAATTTGTTGTTCCTCTTCTCTATGCGTTTATTGGGTGATTCTCATATGTGCCCAGGCCAGGGATCAAATCTACAACATTGGTGTGTAGGGATGATGTTCTAACCAACTGAGTAGTGAGCTAGGTCTTTGATTTATCTCCTTTTTCATTGTTTTTGTGAGCTTTAACTTCTCAAATGATGCATAAATATTTGAATTATTTAGGGTGTAATCAGAACTCTCTTACCTTCACATCCTACACTTAGTCTATTACTGTTACTGCCCATATGTCGATGACTCCCAAACAGTTCCAGCTCAGACTTCTACTCTCTGAGCCAGATTGTCCTTATTCAGTTTCTATCATGATATTTCAAATTGGCCATTTCACAGAAATTTGAAAATAAATTCTAAAACTTTATTTTATTTTTTCAACATTAGTTTCTATTTTAATTTTCTCTCTCTTGGTTAGTTCAACCCATTACAAGAACTAAAGTTACTATAGGGAGTAAATGCCACAACTTCATTCCAAGGCTCAGAAACCTACAGAACAGGACCAAAGGTGGAACTCAGACTTGTATAAATACTTCACATGTGTGGCAGTTAAAACTGTCATGTACATTTCTTTTGTTGATTCCACTTCATGTCCTTGGTCATGTATGTCCTAGTGTGTTCAACTTGTGCCTTTTCCCTTAAGGTCAAACTTCTTTTTCTAGTTTCATTCCTGGTAGCCAGAAGAAAAACATACCAACTTAGTATACCATTCATTAAGCCATTTGACATGTACTTTTTCTGACAATGTCCTGTGGCCATGGTTAGTATTCCCATAAGTAATATTTTATACATATAGTTCAAAATCTGAGTTACTAAGTTATGTTATACTAGCATTTTTCCTGCTGAATTCACTATTGAAGTATTGCTCAAATTTTGCTTGTATAATCCATGCCTAAAGTAATGACTGAAGTTAATTTGCTAAGTGAGATGCTTCTAGTAGTTGCAGTATTGAGACAACCTGGATGAGATCCAATAATGGCCTGCTATTGTACTGAATACTGTGCAATATGGTTCATGTCATAGAAAGACTCCAGGGTAGGATTTGAAATAATTGGACAACCCTTGGAAATTTATTTGTTAGCAAAGTTTTCTTAGTAAAGGCACTTACAATTATGCATGGAACCTTTACAAGGGTACATGATTGATGATGATAACATTTAACAACAATCTTTTAGCTTTAAATTTTTTTTATTAATTATATCTCCAGCATCTAAAACACCTAGCTGTCAAGTTCAATGGCCTTATTTAGGAATATTCCTTGGGTCACTTAACTTCCTTTTTTCTTTCCATTCAACAAAAATTTTTATATACATTGTTTCTGTTGTGAGGATAGAAATCTCTTCCTTAAAGAATGTTATTGTCTAGTAGCAGGAGATAAACATAAACAAATGAGTGCTACAGAGTTTGAAATTGCTATAATTATTGTACATGGTTATAATGAGGAAAATGCATATATTTTAAAAAGAGAGGAACAGAACATCCTTATAAAAGAGATATTAATAAAAATGAGAACAGGTGTTGGCACTCTGGCTTTTCTCACTTCTGGCTGTTTTAGTTAACCACACTGGTTTAACTAAAACACAGCCCACTCAATATGGGAAGGTTTGGCTAAGATCTCCTCATGCACAGTTATGGTCCCTGAATAGGCAGGGAGTGGTGAGTGGGCACTGGTTTATTGATCCTGCCCACACATATTTTTGGGGGATGGTATCATGCCAAGCAGTAACTCTCATGAGAAATGACAGCATTTTCCTTCACTAGTAGTCATTAATAGAATACATTGTTTATAATAGCAAAAGGATATTAGTAGTAAAACCCATTTGGAATGTATTTTTAAATTACTATTTATGTTGAGAATTTTCATTTCCTTTTTGACAAAAGATAACTTGGTCCAACTAAAAGGATAAAAGTTCTAATATGGAAGGCCAAGCTTAATACTTTTTTAAAAAGTGAATTAATAATTCCTAAAGTGAATACTTTCTGAAGGAAAGTTTTTAATCTACTTGATAATTATATTTGAACAAATACACTTATCTAAAAAAATTATTCTTTCCTATCTTTCTGTATGAGCTTTTCTGTTCAAAAAATCCCTGATTACCTACTATGTGATGATAAATATAGTTGAACAAGTGTATTTACTAGCCTCAAAGAGTTTACAGTTTGGAAAGTAGAATATATGAATCTATTCAAAATATAATAAATAAATATATATAGGATGGAGCATAAATATATATATACATAATATAAAAATACAGAATATATACTTTAAATTAATTCTAATACAGCATAATAGTTAACACCATAACTTGTCATCTGAGTCAGGGAACTCTTAGAAATCCCATGACAAAACAAATTATGTAAAGTGGGTTATGTTTTCCTAAAGAAGATATGTTAATATTGTAGATAGTATTTTTAAACAAATTCTCAATATCAAATAAATCATCTGTATGATTAACCTTGTCATAAAGGTAAATGAACCACAATTATAAACATTACTAGCAATTTTAAGTAACAGAAATTATATTCTTCAATATTATAAAATAGATCAAAAGGCTAAAATGTGTAAATATCTAGAGTCTACCATGTGCCTAGTATTATACCTGTACTTGATGAGTTCATATCTATGAAATGAGCTAATATCTATGAAATGAGTAACTAGGTTACACTATCCCTGTAGGGAGATCCTTGAAAAGCATGGTGGAGCAGGTCAGTTTAGTTCCACAAGCATTTTCTGGGTGTCACTATGGAGATATGGTCTATATTCTAAGTAACTTTACAGTTTAGACATTTGAGTTGGACCAGAAAGGATGGGTCAACACGGAGAAGTGAGGGAAGGCTATTCCAGGTGGAAAGAACATCATGAATGAAAGTAATGGTGGGAGTATGTGGGATATCTAAGGTACATATGGAAGAGCCTAGTAATAAATAAGAACCACCCCCAGACCCAAGACACCCTGGCTCCCCTAGACTCACCCCCCTAAGAACCACCCCCTAGTGCCCTGTGCTGCCCCGTTTTCTCTTCAATGAGGTAAAAGAAACTACCATGAACTAAGGGAAACTCACCAGAACACAGGCACACTTGCACAGTGGTGAGAAAGGAAATGCTCATAGAAAGAAGGTGGTTCACAGAACAGCTACAGTATATGATAAAAAAAAAAAACTTCAGTTCTCGTTACAGAAGTTAGGGGTAAGAAATATCTCTGGTATTGAAGAGGTAAACATGTTCACAAACCAAGGGATGGTGATCCACTTTAACAACTCTAAAGTTCAGGCATCTCTGGCATGAATATTTTCATGGTTACAGGGCATGCTGAGCCAAAGCAGCTGAGAGATACACTACCCAGCATTTTAAATCAGCTTGGTGCATGCACACAGTCCGACTAGATTAAGGAGACTGGCTGAAGCTCTGCCCAAACAATCTGTGCATGGAAAAGCACACCTTGGTACAGGAGAGGATGATGATGATGAAGTTCCAGTTCGTGTGGAGAATTTTGATGAGGTTTCCAAGAATGAAGCAAATTGAATTCAGTCAACTTCTGAAGATAAACTTGAAGAAGTTACTGGAAGCTACTATTTTATATTATGACTGCTTTTTAAAATTTTCTTTATGGATCTAATAAAATCTAGATCTCAAATATTTTTTAAATGTTTACATCTTTTTTTTAAAGATTTTATTCATTTCTTTTTAGAGAGAAGAAGGGAGGGAGAAGGAGAGAGAGAGAAACATCAATGTGTGGTT